>CM053412.1:11648745-11765846 GCA_028644305.1 Xerus rutilus | reverse complement strand
AGGATTGTTTTCATTTTTAATAACAGGTTTTATCTAAGCTGATGAAATACAATGTTGATTAATTTTACTGTATAAACTAATTTTTATTTGTACCCATTAACCAATTAATTACTAGTGAACTAATTTTGCTGGTATTATCTGTAACTAAGCATATATATACCATTTAAAACTGCTTATAATTGCTAATATAAGTCTTCAGATTCCAAATGTGAAAACCCAGTGTCAATATAGAGGTTTTTATGTATTATTTAGTCTGAGAAATTAATGACTTGGAGAAGAGGGTGCAAAATTGGTCAGAAATAACCTGGGATTATATTTGGAGGTCAGAATGATTTGGTACAACTCGTTCAAACACCTTGAGGCGGAGAGCCACATTTACCTGAGAGGAGGTGAGCAAGGGCAAGTGTGATAGGAGTTAAGTCTGAAAGTTACCGGAGGCCAGATCAGTAGATTCTGCCAGACTGTTACAGATAATCGCAAAGTCATTGAAAGTTTTGGGGCAAAAAAGTGAACATGATTTTATCTGTCTTTTATGAGTATCATTCTGGGTGTTGTGTTGAGAATAAACTTTAGTGAGAGGAATAAGAAAAGGGAAGAAGACCAGGTAAGAGGCTATGGAAGAAATTCTGGAGAGAGTTGAAGATGGCATATTTGGCAGTGTAAATGATGGTAAGTGATTGATAAGTGGTTGGATTCTGGATATATTTTAAAGATATATGAAAGATGTAGCTTGGATTAGGTCTGGAGTGAGAGAGAGAGGAGTCAAGGGAGATGCCTTGGGTTTTGACAAAAGATATGCAGTGAATGGAATTTCCTTTTCTGAAGATGGGCAACTTTAGAATAGTAGGAGGAGCCATTCAAGTTGGAGGTATGTGTTAGATGGTTGGACAATAAACTAGGATTGGTCTAGAGATACAAATTTGGAAAGTTGAAAGTCTAATGTAATAAATCTATACTTTGGATTTCACCCATGCATATAATCATGTAATCATCACATTGATCATATGCAAATTGATACCTATTCATAGGCATGAGAAATGAGAGAGTGAGGAGGATAAGGTGGGAGAGGTTAGAATATATAGTGGATAAGATATATAATGAATATATCACGAATATAGTGATATAGGACAAGGAGCATTTCTGCTTTTGGGATGCAGGGATTGGAAAGGTTTTGCATAAGAGTCATCATTTGAATTGGCCTTGAAGATAGGTAGCGCCTCACCCGGTAGAGAAGATAATGCCACTGGAGAATTGGTTCATAACATGTGTTTTCCTCCCCTTCTCATCTTTCCTCAGTTTTTTCAGTCCTCTTTTCCTCTCTCTTTCCTACCTCTTTCTTTACAAAAACAGTGTATTTACTTGCTGGGCACATTCATGGATTTACCAAGCCTGTGCATAGTATGGTAGGCTCATAATGACTTCCAAAGATATGTCTGCATTCTGATCCTTTGAATTTATGAATGTGACCTTACTTTCAAAAAGGTTCTTTGCAGATTTGATTAAACTCAGGGTTTTGAGATGGGGAAATTGTTATCCTGGATTTTCTAGGTGGGCACTAAATTCAACTACAAGTGTTCTTAGAGACCAGAGAGAGGTTTAACACATACACGGATACATGGGGGAGATGTGAAGACAGAGACAGAGATTGGAATAACGTAGCTACAAGCCAAGAAGTGCCAATATCCTCTAGAAGGTACAAGAGGCAAGGAGGGAATTCTCCCCCCAAATCTCTGGAAGGAGTGTGACCCTGATGAGACCTTTTCCCTTGGGTTGCCATAATAAATACCAAATAATGGGTGTCTAGAAACAACACAAAATTTATTTTCTTGTACTTCTGGATGCTAGAAGAACTCCTGCTGAAGGCTCTAGGGGAGGAGCCTTCCAGCTTTTGGTTGTTGCTGGTGATCCTTGGTGTTCCTTGGTTTTCCACTGCATTCCTTTGTCTCCACCTCCATTTCATTAGTCTTTTTCTTAGCCTAAAATGTCTCTCTTATTACAAGGATAACTGTCATTGGATTAGGGCTTGTTCTAATCCAGTGTAACCTCATTTTAATTTAATTATATCTGCAAAGAATCATTTTGCATATAGTCATTTTCATAGGTACCACATATCTTTTTGGGGGATACAGTTCAACTGACAATAGAGGGCGTGGATAGCTGCCACAGTCACTCTAAAGAGTGGAAGCAAGGGAACTAATTGGGAGGTGGTTGTTCTAGAGGCGAAATATAGCGGCTTTTAGATTGGAAGTATATTTGGGGATGAGTTGACAAGATTTGTTTAGGTTGCATAAGACAAGAGAAGATTGTGGATGGACTTTTCTACTTTTATGGATATATAGTTGCTAATTCTATAGGAATGACCTTGAATACATTTAAATAACTGAAAAGAAAAAATGATTGGCATTTCTCAACACATCACAACTAATTCAATGTTGTGGGACTGTTCCTTTTAATTACTTTTATAGTTCTGTATGTTGACTAAATGAATGTGTATGTTTAATAATTGTGCTCTGTTCAGTGTTTTATAGATGAAAGGGAGATCTTCTGTACATGTGTTGACATTTAGTTCATCATTCAGTTGGTTGAGAGTAAAATTGTTGAATATGTAAGACTGTGATCCTTTGCAAGGTGTTAATCTTTGTGGTTTTTAAGTTCTTTTCAAGTGCTAAGAGTTGAAACAAGGAAACTAATTGAAGATAGTTAAATAAACAACAAGGTCTGTTTACCTTACAGAGAACCAAAGTATTAGCATCATCACAGTCTACTAACACGAGAACTGTTGGACTTTAGCCAAGATGTTGCCCTTCTAGGGACAAAAAATGCACTAGATGTTTCATGTATCTTTAGTAGCTTAAATTTCCAGGAATGGTTCCTAGCAGCATGATACTTTTGTCTTCTGAAGCATTTGCCTTTAATATTTAAAAGTCAAAAACAATTTTCTGTCCTAGTAATCTATTTAGAGCTCTATAAGTAAGGATTGCTGATATTAGCTTATATTTAGTGATTGAATTTGATTATAAACTAAATACTCTCATTGCATTGTATTGAAAATACATATAGCAATACTGAGCAAAGGTAGTACTAGAAATATTTAATTATTGAATTAAACATAAAAAACAAAGAAAATTATACTTGTTTATATCAGAGGTTAGTAGTGTAATGGATTGTTGTCCCAAAATTCTTGTCTACTCAGAACCTTAGAATGTGACCTTAGGGTCTTTGCAGATGTAATTAATTAAGATGAGATCAGACTGGATTAGAGTAGGCCTTGTATCCAGTGACTGGTGTCCTTACAAGAAAAGACTAGCATATGTAGAGATACACACCAAGAAGGTGACGTGAAGACAAAGGCTGGAATTATGCTGCCGGAAGCCACGCAGTGTGGAGGGTTGTTTATATCTATCACAAGCCAAGAGAGAGGCATGGAACGGCTTCTCTCTCAGTATCCCAAAAGAAATGAATCCCAGCAACACTTTTATTTTTGACTTTTAGACTCTATAATTGTGAGAAAATCATTTTTTTTTTTGGTTTTGTTTTAAGCCACCCAGTTTGTGGTTTTCAGCTATCATAAGCAACTCATATGTAAATAGCTTAGGGTTTCTAGACTAATTTCCAATGAAAGACAGTCATTTGCTACCTTCAGGGACATTCTACCTATTTTTCAGCTGCTGCTCGGAGTCGCTGTTCACATAAGAATTGGCTGCCCATTGTGCTGTCTACAAGAAGTGTGTTAGTATTGTGTCCTCCAGTGCCTCCTTTGTGAGAGGCAGCATGTTCACAGTCTGTTTTGCTTGTATATCAGAAGAATGGAAGCTTGGCACCTTACATGTGAATATTGATGTTCCCAGTTCTAGAATTTGGCTCATGGGATATATTAGCACTTTATTTCAGTTCCAGTGAAGGTGAAATTTTAACTTGAATGTTACTGCCTTAGGGAATTTTAGGTACTGCAACAACCAACTATACAAATATAATGATTTAACATAATACAAGTTTCTTTCATTCTCACGACCAAGTCCATTGCTGATGTTTCTGGTCAGTCAGCTTCATTCCAGGTGACTCAGGTCGCTAGACTTTTCCCATCTTATGGCACATCCATCCCCTAGAGCCTTCTCAAAATCTTCTGGACCAACTTCATCTGGCTAGTCAAGGGATGAGGAGTGTGTGGAAGATAGTATGGACCATTTAATAGGCAAATCTAGAAGTGACATATATATTGCTGCACACATTTTATTGGCTAAAAACACTTGTTTCACTCCTGTTGATTTCCAAGAGAGGTAAACAACGAGAGTTTACAAGATACACATACAAGAGTGTGTATCCAGGAAGATATAATGAAATTGCAAAACATCTAGCCAGTCTCTACCATGACAGCATATTGTTATTTTGGTGTCTTTTCATAAAAATAATTTAAATACATTTTTTTTTAAAATGGTACCAGGGATTGAACTCAGGGGTACTCGACCACTAAGCCACATCCCAGCCCTATTTTGTGTTGTATTTAGACTCGGGGTCTCACTGAGTTGCTTAGTGCCTCGCCCTTGCTGAGGCTGGCTTTGAACTCGAGATTCTTCAGTCTCAGCCTCCCAAAGTGCTGAGATTACAGGCATGCGCCACCACACCTGGCTAAATACATCTTTCTTTGCTGTGGGATTTATGTTTCCAGGTGTGTTCTAAGTCATTCAAGCTCCCTTTATTGTTTTGAATAAGGATATTTTAAAAAATTCTTTGCCCTGTAGAAATTATAATTGATATTTTAGAATTATTGCTTTGATAATTTAGAATTGAAAAGTATGACCTTGAATCATATATATCATTATGCTTTTATGGTAGCAAGCACAGCAAAATCCATGGTAGTCAATAGCATCTATTTTCTTTTCATTGTAGTTGTTTTGGAATGCTTTTATTTTTAATCTATTGCTAAGTGTGTTCCCGTTCTTTAAAGTCATAATCAGGTAGTCACATATGGTAGAGTAAGTTATCTCTCCATTTTTTCATTTGTTGAAAAACTGTTTTGGATGAGGGGAGGTGGTGTAGAGCAGAGAGGAAAATAATATAGAGTGCTAGATAAAACCAGAATGCTGTTTAATTACAAATACAAAAGTCTTTACCAGAAAAATTACAGGCTTTTACCCTCGCCCCCTTTTCTTTTTTGCTATTTTCTTTTAATTATTCTTTAACAAGCAATGACTTCACATGTCTTATTCATTTGCAATTATTGGTATCAACAACATGAAAACCTCTTCCATTCTCGTCATAGATGTGGACTCATGTTGGTTACTAATGTGGCTCAGTGTCTGTTTTTTCTTTCATATGTTCTCAGGATGTCTGGAAAGGTGCCCATTCCTGTGGGAAAGATATTCAGTAGTAGAAGCATTGCTTACTTGTGTTGATTTTTGATTTAGGACTGCTTGAGAGCGGTAGGCTAAAAAGAACCAGTAACATAAAGAGCGATCTGCAACCATAAAAAAATGTTTCATGCCCTTTGACGTGGCAATTTGTAGAATGAACAGTTAGAAATAATTGCCAACTATGAAGAAACAAATAACTTGGAACCAATAACTTAACAGTGTATTTTTCAGGTCTTTAAGATATGAAGATTGACAACTTGGAAAAGTGTATAATACAATTTGGAGGGGATAAAGCAGGATGTATAATTGTGTATATGTTATGGCCACAAGTATGTAAAACAGGCAAATTTTAGAAATCGACCGCGATATTTGTAATGCTATGAAAATAGTAGATTATAGTTGTTTTTTTTTTTTAACCTCAAATTTCAAACTCTTGATGATGGAGCTGTTTTTATAATATTAATTGGGGAAGTATTTAAGCGGGAACTCTGGATTTTGTGAGTGGTTCTGAGAAGGTTTAAAATCAAGTTCATAACTGGGCATGGTGGCACTTAGTTATAATTCCAGTTACTTGGGGAGACTAAGGCAGGAAAATTTTAAGTTCACTACGAGCTTGGGCAATATAGTGAGACTCCTATCTCAAAAAAATTTTTTTAATTAAAAAATTAAAAAAGAAATAAAAAATTCTGAAGTTTCCTGTAAGCTTTTGACAGATATGCATATATATTTTAATAGAAGCATGCTTATTTTTATTGATTTTTAATTTAGGACTGATATATATATTTAGAGACTTCTCATAAATTGAGAGAGAGTCATCTGTTTGGAAAGAGTGAGTTTTAAACATTTATGAGGTGAAGTTTATACAAGATGAGCTTCTTTTTTTAATTTTTTTTTTTTAGTTGTAGATGGACACAAATATCTTTATTTTATTTATTTATTTTTATGTGGTGCTGAGGATCGAACCCAGTGCCTCAGGCATGCGAGGCAAGCGCTCTACCACTGAGCTATGATCCTAGCCCCCAAGATGAGCTTCTTAAAGTCAGTTTTAGAATTTTTGAATGTAAACTCATCATCTTTAATCAACTTTGTAGGGATGACAAAGGGTAGTTAACAGAATATCATCTAATGCAGTAGAGGAGTGGAAATAAAGATTTTAGGAAATTGTTTTGCTCTTGGAATCTGTTTTTGTTTATAAAAGTCAGATTAAACAATATAAGTATGTATTTTGAGGTGGAAAATAAAGTCTATAACCCTACCTCCCAGATAGAACCACTGTGGAAAACAATTTTGAATTATATTGTGATTGCATAGACATTGGTCTGTGTAATCTTCTAAAGTCATCTTGGCTGAAGTCTTGTTTCTAGCAGCAAAGGAAACTGAAATATTGTTAGTTTTCATTATGTCTTCGAAGAGAGAAACAGTGATTTGGCTCATTCATGCTTAGTGTTAGAATTTTTATTTTAGTATTTAGAAGTATGTGTGCGCCAGAATGGAACGTCACAAAAATCACAAAAATCCTGATTAAAAAAGCACCTCACAGTGGAAACGTGACTCACTGGGAGCTGTGACGGCCTAGCTTCATCATCCTGATTTCCATACCCACAGCAGTATGCATCGCTTCTGACACAGTTATAGTTTTTGTCTGAAGGAGCTAGCTGATTATGCCATTTATTCTTTTAGAGCAGTTAAGAGTAAAGAGGATATACTGGATCTTCAGTATTCTCAAATTTAAAATTTAGTCATTCCTGAAATCTCTAAGACCATGTGATAGATAAGCTATTTGTAAGTTTTCTGAAGCCCAAATTTAAGCCTACCCTGAGGTGTGCTTGCCATCCAGCTTCATGGGTTCAGTGAAATCCAGCTTCTCACTCATGGCACTTTATGCTTGTGACATTCTATCTATCTATCTATCTATCTATCTATCTATCTATCTATCTATCTATCTATCTATCTATCTACAGTGCTGAGAATCAAACTTGGTGTTTCACACATGCTAGGCAAGCACTCTGCTACTGAGCCACAACCCCAGCTCCTTATACTTGGGGCATTCTTTGTGGAGAAGTACCAATGCCAGGTGGGAAGGCAAGTGATGAAAATTTTGAAGTCTACCAAAGTGTAATGGCTTTTAGCCAGAAAATAGAAATTGTCAGTAGCTAAGAATGTTGAATGTGGCAGAAGTATAACAAACCCATAGACCTGAACAAGTCTGTCATCCATTATACTGGTAATGACAGCAATAAAAAGTTAGTGAATGAAACAGTTTCAGTCATTGTTCCAACCATAGAAAATATCACTCATCAGATAAGAAAGTGAGTTTGGGAGGACACTGAAAAGGCTCTTAAGGTATGCGCGGGGAATGTGAAACTACCATTTCTAGAAATTAACAGATGGTGACATTGGACTGACATATGAAGGTTAATGTGAAAAATTTCAAATTTGTTTTTCTTTGCCAGATATGAAGTAAATATCAGGAGGCCACATTAGCTATCCACATATTGCTCCTGGAGTTGAACTGAAGAAACTCATGGAGAAGGAAGGATGGGTTATATCTCTGTGAATGCAAAATTGTAATGAAACCCATATTTGAAGAAGATGTCTTTAAACACACTTCCTAAGAAGAGATGTGAGCATCAAGTATTAAGGAAAACTAAAGAGTAATTTTCATCTGTCCATAGAATGATGGAATGAAGGGAACTTTAAAGATGGCTGAGAACCAAAACTAGTTACTTATGAGAAGCCAATGTGGGGGAAGAAAGGGAGTGTGGAAACGCAGCACCTATTCTGCAGTCTCCTTGCCTTGCTGTTGCTTCTCTCATTTCTTTCCATGCAGGTTCACATTCCTCACCTTATACTGTAACTCAGTGGGTCTCAAATTATGGTCCCCAGACCTGCAGCATCAGCAGAATCTTAGGCACCACCTAGAATTATTGAATAAGAAACTTTGGTGGGCAGAGCCTTGCAATCTGTCTTTCAGCCAGCCTTTTAGGTGATTTTGGTATGTGCTAAAGTTTGAGGCCTTCTGCTCTAACTAGTCTTCATTGGATATTTCCTTTTAATGTTTTAATTTTTTGCTATGTATTACACAAATGTACAGTTATAATAATAATGGTCATTACTTTGATTTTGCATACTTTAAAAGTTCATAACTAATTTTGCTGTAGTTTATGTGAAAGTGTATTTTGGTGGATCTCCCCCGCCCCAGCCTTTTTAGTTACTTTAGCCCTGTGTTTACTAAGTTGTTAGAGGTACTGAAGGGTAACTTACATTTTTCAAGTACTGTTTAAGAAAATAAAGGAAATTATAATCTCTAGTAGTATTCAAGAATTTAGGAGTTAGGGAAAAGTTCAAAGCATGACGTTTATCAAGCATAAGGGTCTAAAGTAATTTGAGAGATATAAATAAACCTAATCAAATTGAGTAGCTGTCCGAAAGAAGCAAGATTTCCTGGGTGGTTGACTTTATACATTTTGATCTGATACATAAATTAACCCTCCCCCAATGTATTAGCAGCTGGTTGTCATATCCATTAGCTAAAGAGCAGCTGGTCTTAAATTTGTTTCAGAGCTCCTGCCAGCACTTCTGGCTAAGATGCTTTAGCCTCTCAGCTCTGAGACAAAATCCCCAGGTGCAGTTAGTGCTCAGGTCTGCAGACCGCTTTATGGTCTCTAGACCTCTTTTCAGTCCTTCTGCTAGCTCTTGAAATGACCCTAGGCAAGTAATTTAATTCATTCTTTCTGACACTGAAAGTAGTCAAAAAGGATTTAAGGATTTATATGCAATAAGAAACATGCTTTAGAGCTCTTTCAGTCTAAGCTTGGAAGATAGAGAATGCGAGGTAAGAGTTGAGTGTTTTCACTCATTCTAGACCATTTTCAACTCCAGAGACATAGTAAATTCTCCCACTAACTCTATGTAGTGATCAAACATTTTTAATCTTTGGTGGGGTATTAACATATATTCTTGCATTCTCCAGCATTGTGGAAATTATTTAATAGCTTAATGTACCATTCTTACTTTTGCTTTTGACTGTTTCTGGTTACAATAGACCCTTGTGAGTTTATTATACAAAGTAACTAGAAATAATTTTGTAGACTTTCTTAGGGAAATGAAGGAATTAAAATTTTATTATATTCAGTAAATAGAAACTAAGTGAAACCAATATAGAAAAGTTGTATTAGTTATTACCCCCAAACTTAGTGGCTCAAATCACCAAACATTTATTTATTTCATAGTTTCTCTGCCTTAGGAATTCAGGAATGGCTTAGCTGAGTGTTCTGGCTCACATCTGTCATGAGGTTTGCAGTCTTTTTTGCAGGATGTCCTAGGGGCTGCAATTCTCTGGGCTTGACAGTGGCTTGAGAATCCACTTCTATAGCTCCTTTACATAGCAGTTGATAAGAGGCCTCAGTTCCTTGTTGACTGTTAGCAGGAAGTTTCAGTTGCTCACCATGTTGGCCTTTTTTCATTGGGCTGTGTAAGTGTCCCCTTGATATGACAGCTGACTTTCCCAGAGAGAGTGATCCTAGAGAGAGCCAGCAGCCTTTACTGAGGAAGTAAAGGCACCGCCTTTTGAAGGAAAGAATTTAAAAGAATTTGTGGATATATTTTTAAATTACCACAAAAATGGACTCTAGAAAGTATTTAGCAAAGACATTGAATAGCAACATAGTTGTACTTACTTCTGTGTTTTTAGTGGTCTTCTGATTTAAACAGCTAGAAGTCCTTAAGGATAAGCATCTTGAGTTCTAGGGCTGGGTGCTGGAGAAGAAAGAGCTGCTAAGGGATGTAGAATTTTGAAAATGTGCAAGGAGAAGTGCTGATCAGTGCATGTATGTGAGGAAAATATGCAAGGCTGCAGATGACACAAGGCTTGAAGCTCATAAGGGGCCATCAATAGATTATGTTCCTTCCAGCCAGAGTAGAAAACCTTTATATATAATTACAGGGTGTGAGGTAGTGCACTCAGTGGGATATTGCCTGCTGATAGTATTTTTAGTCTTAGACTTAAGACTGCTTTGGTCCTACATAGCAAATCTTAGAAGCGAGCCTTATAAGAACCAAAACTGTTTCAAATAACTATTTCCTAGAACAGAGCTTTATAATATTTATAGAAACAAATATATCAAGCACTCAGTAAAGTGAAACTCATAGTGAATAAGGCATCTGAACAAATGTTATCAGTTGTATGAAAAATACGACCCATAATGAGAAAACGCAGTGAAATTAAACTGGTGCAAATGATAAATTAGTTGACAAGGACATTTAAGCAGCTATTATAATTCTGTATATTCATGAAGATAAAGCATTGGCATGTTAAAGAGAGACACAAAAAAATACATAGATGGAGGGAGGAACAAATTCCCAAGTTGAACTTGTAGAGATAAACACTATACTGGATGGATTTTACAGTAGGATGAACACTGCAAGAGAAAAGATTAGGGGCTGGGGTTGTGGCTCAGTGGCAGAGCGCTTGCCTAGCATGTGTGAGGCACTGGGTTGGATCCTCAGCACTACATAAAAATAAATAAATAAAATAAAGGTATTGTGTCCATCTACAACTAAAAATTTTAAGAATAGGTTAGTAAACAGTAATTGACATTACCAATAATGAAAGAGAGAGAACAGAACAGGACATCAGTGAGCTATTAGATGACTTTAGGTACCCTCACATGTATACAATTGGAGTCCCTAAAGAGGCTCATGAAATAAGAAAAAGTATTGAAAAAGTAATAGCTGACAGTTTTTTAAACTATGACCATAAATATCAGAAATTTCACAAACCTCAGTTATAACGCAATGAAGAAAAGTATGCTGAAAACATCAAATTGTTCAAAACTTGTGAAAGAAAAATCTTTAAAAGACAGTAAGGCGGGCAGGGAATGTTCTTTGCATAAAATAAAGGATTACAGAATGGCAACAGACATATCAGCATCAGTGCATTAGAAGATATTGTAAGAGCATCTTTAGAATTCTGAAAGAAAAAGCTGTTCAACTTGAATTCTATACCCAGTGAAAGTATAATTTAATAACAAAGGAAAAAGGAAGACTTTTGGGTATACAAAACCCAACAGACTTCATCACCAGCAGACCTGCATTATAAAAAATGTTAAGTCATTGAGGCAGAAGGAAAATAATATCAGATCAACTAGATCTATATAAAGAAATGAAGAGCACTGAAAATAATAAGTATAAAGATTAATTTTTTGTGAAATACTAAATATAAAGATTAATTTAAAAAATTATAAAATAATGTACTGTTCATAGTAAAATAAATGGAATGTGAACTGTGGAAATAGGAATAGACCCTGCTTTGAGTAATTTCACCATCTTTTATTTTCTTCCAGTTTATCTTCCAAATTTGGATGTCTGTGCATGTTTCTCTGTTTCTTCTCCTAGAGACCATAGCTTTCATCATATTTTTCAGATGGCTTTAGATGACACAAAAATGTTGAAGCAGCTGACCTAAGAGGAAGACAGAATTGAAATCCTGAATTCATGAGTGTGAGGAAAACATCTGTTAGGAGATAGGCTGACTTTGGGGAATAACTTGCATATCTCTCTAGATTTACGGCCACAAAACATACCAGTCTTTGATAGTGGTTACCAAAAGCGGCTCTCAGGCCTTGGCTACCAAGGTTTCAAATCTGAAGGGCTGCTGTAGTAGACAAAAACCCAAGAGATTCTGATATATGTGGTCTTGGAAACACTGCCTTAAGCAGCAGTTTGGTGCACAGAGCCTCCCCCCACCCCCCCTTTTTGTAGTATTGGAGATGGAACCCAGGGCCTCATGCATGCACGGCAGCCACTCTACCACTGAGGTATATCCCCAGCCCTAACATTTTATTTTTTTTAAGATTTCAATTAATTAATTTATTTTTGGTACCTGGGATTGACCCAGGGATGCTTAACCACTGAGCCACATCCCCTGCCCTTTTTATTTATTTATTTTACTGAGCTGCTGAGGCTGGCCTCTAATTTACTGTCCTCCTACCTCAACCTCCCAAGTCACTGGGATTACAAGTGTGTAGCACCATGCCTGACACTTAAAATTTTTTTAGTTGGTGCATATGATTTACATAGAATGGTAGGTTTATCTGTATATGCATATAAATGTAATTTAATCAGTTTTGCTGTTCTTGAACACCTGCATTTGGCATAGGCCTAGCTTATTGTGGACAGTTCATACCTCGACCTCTCCCCCCAAATGATAATTGTACTACATGAAATAAGTAAGAATTGTCAGTTTTGGGTGGGAGAGAGTCTGAATGAGTAATTAAGATCCAAAGCCTAGTGTGATCCCCTAGCCTCATGCTGTCATTTTCTACAAGTGGGCTGGTTATTTGTGTGTGTGTGTGTGCTAGGGATTGAATTGAGGATCACTCAACCACTGAGCCTTATCCTCAGCCATTTAAAAAAAATTTTTTTTTAGTTGTACACGGACACAATACCTTTATTTTATTTATTCATTTTTATGCGTTGTTGAGGATAGAACCCAGTGCCTCACATGTGTAAGGCATATGCTCTACCACTGAGACACAACCCCAGATCATCCCCAGCCATTTTTATATTCTGGTTTGAGACAAGGTCTTACTAAGTTGCTTAGGACCTCCTAGCTAAGTTGCTGAGGCTGGGTCTGAACTTGGCGATCCTCCTGTCTCTACCCACTGAGCCGCTGGGATTATAGTTGTGCTCCACCACACCTGGTGGTGAGTATCTCTTTGAAAAATAGACTAATATAGATCTCCATGTCTTCCATGTGCCAAGTAAGTTAGTAAAAAATATATGGGAAAATATATGAATGTGTTTTAAAATATGTCTTTGTTGTAGTCATTCCTCTTGTCTCAGCTTTCAGTGTTGCTTTTGCTATCTGTCCTCCTGAATAAATGCCTTTAACTTGTAGGGAATTAGAGTAACATTTCTAAAATAAAATTACAACTACTGACCCAGCTCTTAAACTGGCAGGGATTGGTTACACTGATGTTAATAGCATTTATTAGCATACTGGACAGTTGGAATTATTCTGAATTGAGAATTTTGAGAATTGACAGCAAGAGCTAAAATAATTCCTTATGTCATAGAATAACGAAGCCTGACACAAAGGAGCGTGCTCCTGGGCGATTGCCCGGGTATATATTACCTCGTTCATCTTCATGTTCCCTAGAGTCCAGCTGGTACACAGCCGAGTTTGAGGGTGTGTGCAACACCCAGGGAGAGAACAAACAACAAAGATATTGAAAGTCACTGAGTGCAGGGTGAGGGATTTAATCCAGACTGGGATGTTTAGGGTTTTTCAAGGACAGACTGATCTTACCATTGGACTCTGGGACTATCTGGAACTTTTAGGCATTTTTCTGATGAGAGAATAAAATACCAGTATCTGTTGATATAGCCACACTCTTAAAGATCCTTCTGACCTAGGTTCAGTCTGGTGATTTGCTCTGGGGCTTTGTCTAGGATGTATATGGAGTTGGACAATCAAAAGGCTGTCCCTTATGTACTGAGTGCTCTTTTTCTTTAGGCTCTAGTTATTCATTGATGTGCATAAATGTGACAACTTAAGAAGTGTCCTTGAAGCCACTCTCTGTGGCTAAATAAAATGCCTACTTCTTTGTATTTCTGTGTGTGTGTGAGAGAGAGAGAGAGAGAGAGAGAGAGAGAGAGAGAGAGAGAGTCTTTAGATCAGATCTTTGGTTAGGGAATGTAATTCATTTTACAGTCAAGGAAATTGGATTTGATAAACCCAATGGCTGGTATATTGTTGATAGTCCCTCACTTTCCATTTTTTCCTCTGAGTTTTTTCTTCTCTATTACTTTTTCCCTTCAGGAAGAGTCTATCATGTGTGAAGGAACTGTTAGATGGGAAGCCTTGGCATCATCCTTTCTGTGTAGAAATGAGCCTGTGTAGAATGGGATACGGAATGACTGATCTATCACTGGTGGCCTTTGGCAGTCTCCTGGGCTTCCTACTCATTTTGGGGGAAATTAATATTTGGTGGACAACATCATGGCACTTTCTAGTGAGGGTTCTAGCAGTGTAGTTGTTGGCTGAGCTCCTGGTTCATACAGCTCTACCATTGTTATACTTTGTTCTGGCCCAGCCTTAACAAAATAATAAAGTTTGAAGTTTTTATAAAGCATTTTGATATATGGACAGAAACAAGTAAAAATCAAACCTATTGGTTTTGTTATTTCCTAACTTCTCAGCCCAAAGGTATGTATTAGGATGGTTCAGTCATCTCTGAATCTTGTTAAGACCTAAATTTTGTGCTTTTGCTCTTCTTATTCCCCTCTAATGGGCATTAGATACCTATTAAAACAAAGTTGACAAGAATTAACTTTATGTTGTTTTTTTGTTAGTTAAAATACACTTTCTCTTGAGTCCATTTCTTCTCCCTGTTCTTAGTGCCTAGTCAAACTTCCAGACATACCTTCAGTCTGACTTGGGTCCTAATAAGGACCCTTATTAATCTCTGAGCTTCAGTACTCTTTGACATTACATATTCAGTATCTAGAACTGAGTAAATACTTCTGATATTGTTTGTCCAGTTCCTTCACTATGTTATGTTAGTCACAGTAGTTCATGCATTAAGTTGATAGGACCTGCCTGAATATAGTTCTGCTAAATTCACTTCCACTTGGGAAATGAAGACTCTTCAGATCTTTCTCAGATCTCTCTATCTCCAAGCCTTTGTGTTCTTCTCCATGAATCACAAGCATCATAGTACCCCTTCTTCATGGGTTGCTCTGTGGTTTATTTCTGAGGACTTATTTGTCCTATGGTCATAGAGTAGTATATTTTTATTAGAAAAATCTTTTATAGTAAATACACACTGAATATATGTAGAAGGAAACATCTCAGCAGTTAATTCCATTAAAATTGATTAGTTTCATTAAATGCTAGGTGTTGTATTATTTTCCTATCTTGTGCTATGATACTTTCTTCTTGGTTTACTTAAATTAACTCCAGTCATCTATATATCGTGAGTTCATCTCTTTTTAAATATAAAATTAATTGTAAGAACGTACACGAAAATAAAATTTGGGTTAAAACAGAGGCATTAGAGTGGTCTCTTCCTCAGTTTTTAAGGAAGAAGCTCTTCATCTGACACTGACATGTGTCTGTAGAGTAGATGTAGATGTTCTTCCCATATTCTATGACTGCAGCTATCATATTGTTTCAGATGCAAGTTAGATTGTTTCTGTAATTATTCTTTTGTCCAATTAATTTCTGGTATATAGATGAGAAGGAAACAGCTCATTTAAGAAAAAATAAAATGTTTGCTTGTGTTTGTTTTAGGAAAACCTCACAGCACCAGCAGCTCAGAAAGAATTCAGCTCTCAGGAATGTATAATGTCCGTAAAGGCAAAATGCAGTTGCCAGTGAACCGATGGACGAGACGCCAAGTTATCCTGTGTGGGACCTGTTTGATAGTGTCATCTGTGAAAGACAGCTTAACCGGAAAGATGCACGTTTTGCCATTAATTGGTGGAAAAGTAAGTTTAAAACAAACAAAATACTAAAAGGTTTTCCGGCACAGCAAAGACCTTACTTGGAGCTGTTTCTGTAATAAGAGTAGAGGTGTGATTCAGTTGAGGTCTTCTGATGTTCCTGTTGTGCTCCGCTGGTGGGCATTGTTGGTTATGGGAGTTGTGGGAAATAGCAGTGCCATTGGCTCATGTGAGGCCCTGGTGATGTTAGTTTCGTTAGTAAGTGCATTTTGCCTACTGGACAGAAAATAGATCAACTGAAGTTTTACTGTTATGGTTTAGAGTATAGATTATAAATTCATTGTTTTTGAGTAGACATTGATATTTGAGCATATATTTTTTAACAGGTAAACTGATCCGTGGGTGTGGTCCTAGGAACAGAAAGCACACTTACTGAAGGTTAAAGTCTTCTAATGCTGAAGATTGCACTTTTCCTCACTTCTGTTTGTTCAGTGACCAGTAGCATTATCATTTTTAGTTTATTCCTCTAGCTGGTCACTCATTTTAGACCTGAATTGTTACTTGTTTCAGATACACCTGACATATTTATGACATTACTGGTGGCTTTGGGGGGGGAGGGGGCTCATGTTAACTATTATAAACTCCCAAGTTTTGGTAGGGGGTACCACTATCATAATTACATATGTTAGTGTTTCTTGATTTTTAAATGATATAATATGTTAATCAATGGGAGGGAAGCTTTGGATGAGACGATGCATTATTAAAATTTGGGGGCACATATATTACCATTTTCCTCCCTTGCTGAATTGGCATGGGAAAAGAGGCAGGAGATACAGAATGTAAAGAGGAAAAATAATAAGCCAACTGTTAAAGTATTGACCTTTCTGAAATTGACAAGTGTCTGATCTGTTCCAGGGGAATTAAGATGGTAAGACTGAATGTGTATAATAATAAATGGTTTTGTTGTTCTGCTGTATAGCAAACCCATTCATTATTCATAAGCTTTTAAACATTTCGTCTTTGCTTGTAAATTGTATATGTCAATTGTTTTCCCCTATACTGTTCTATATTCTAGTCCTAAAAACACTGAAACTTGATCATTTTCAAAAACAGGTTTTGGCCTGACTGAAAATGTATTTTAGAAAATATTGGGTCTTCCATTTTGAAACCATTGCTCCTTAATTTTTGTCTGAGCATTAAAAGTTAGTGACTAAAACTTGTTATGTAAGATTTTTGGACTTCGGATAAATCACTGAAAACTTAGTCATAACATTAGCACTGCAGGTCATTATTTTAGAATGCATGTTTAATATTTAATTCTATACAATTGTTTCTTTGGTGCTGAGGATTTACATAGGCAAATCTATTATCATTATTTATTAATATCCTCCGTGTGGAAGGCACTGTGCTTGGTACCTCAGAAATACCAAGAGGGAGTAAGTTACCATCCCTGCCTTTGAATAGCTTATAATTTCTTATCAGAAGATGAAGGATGAACACAATAATATCCTGTGTAAAAGTAGTGCAGAAAATAGAAAAGCACTGTGGGAGATTAGTGGAAGGAAAGATTGATTTTTGTGGGGAGGAATAAGGAATTTTATATGGAAAGAGGTAACAATTAATGATGGAATTTGAAGGGTGAAAAAATCTTTTGACATATAAAGGAGAGAGATGGTGAGAAAGATTATTATGCAAAGAGAGGCAGAGGCAGAAAAGCATGTGGGATGTTCAGATAAGGTCAGAAGATCCAGTTATAATTAGCATTTTTATTCAGAGCTGGAAACTTTTCCTGTTTCCCAGGCCCGTTATTGGATGGACTTTTCCTATTGAATGAATTGAAAGTTAATAGCTTCCTTTTTTCACATGTAAACCTGGTAAAACCTGTTTTGTGATATGCCTTTAAAAATAATTGAGTATGTTAAAATTGACTCTTTGAAAACTGTTGACTGAGTTGGGAAAAAGTAATTCACTTTTTGTAATCTGTGCTTTCATTAATGCTTTTTCCTTTTTTTCATTCTGTTTCATTGTTAAAGGAAAAACTGAAAGTAAATGAAAGAGCTTTTTTTTAAAAAATTTTGTACATAGGAGAACTAAAAATAAGGTGTGATATAGATGATTATAGCCTAACTATAATTGCTGTGGTATCACATTTATACATACTAAAGCATGTTTATTAATTTGCATTTTCAAACAACAAATGGTTTTGTTGTTAAATAAATAAAACTCTTAAAAATTGTTTAAAAACATTTGTTTAATAAGATACATTTTTATTCATTATGCATTTATGGTATGTTTAATTCGTCCTTGAGAATTTAAAATAGATTTTTAGAAAATGTATTTTAATTAATATTTTAATATTTGTTAAATTACCAAGCATAACATATGGAATAACTATTAATCTGTTGCTCAATTTAGAAACTATAGTAGTATGAATATTTTTTCTACTTGTGTTCTCTTTACATCTGTCCCATTGCCTTCCCTAACTCCAGAGGTATCCACTGTCCTAGAATGTGTGTTCATAAATAACTTTTATCATGCAACTATAGTTTTCTTGTTTTTGAATTGTATATAAAAATTTTATAAGCTGGGTGTGATAGCGCACATCTGTAATCCCAGTGGTTCTGGAGGCTAAGGCAGGAGGATCACAAGTTCAAAGGCCAGCCCCAGCAACTTAGCAAGACTCTGTCTCAAAATAAAAAACAAAAAGGGCTGGGGATGTGGCTCAGTAATTAAGTGCTCATGGGTGCGATCCCTGATATCAATAATAAAAATAAAATAAAATAAAACCGTTATCATACTGTGGTCTGTGATTGAATTTTTCCATTCACTATTATATTTCATTAAATAAGATTTCATGGTACTTTTGTGGTTTTCATTTCTACATAGTTCCACTCTGTAAACATCCCCTAGTTTCTTAAGTAATTTCATTGCTGATGGTTGCTTCCAGGTTTTTGTTGTTATCAACAGTGCCATTGACATAATCTTTTGGTGCTATGCCTCCTGGTATGCAAGTACTTTTTTAGACAGTTGTTTGTAGCAGAATTACTGTGCCCAAGGGACATTTGGTAATATGTGGGAGTGTTTTTGGTGGTCAAAAGATTGAATAGTCAAAATATCAGTTATTATGGGCTTAAGTTACACCATGACTTGCCCGCCTCCCCTCATCTTGGTGATTTTTAATGTTTATTTCTCACTCACATTATATATCCATTGTAAATTGGTGGAGTTGGGAAGTGGAGATTTCAGTTTTTATATGCTTGTGCAGGGACCTGACTTGATAATATAGGCTCTGTTCTTTTGTAATTTAACATTTAGGATGTGTGACTGAGAAGGAGGCGATTGAAGTATCTATCATTCACTGACTCTTATATATTTGAATGCCAAAGTGACAAATGTCACTTCTGTCAACCACTTAGTAGCCAGAACTAGTCACATGACTCCACCTTTATTGCCAGGGCTCTGGTAAATGTGGAAAAGTGGATATAGTGCTCCATGAGTACCAATATCTTTGCAGTAGATGATACTGTTAGCACTTAAAGGGCAGGGAATTAGAGATTAAAATACCATGCAAATATTAGACAGTCCTGTACAAGGCACAGTGAAGAACTATTCAATCCAGAATTTCTATGATGACCTCCTTGAGAAATACTTTTCTTGGGTAGATACTTAGGAGTGTAGTTACTGGGCTCTAGGGCATATGCATATTTACTTTTACAAGATGATACCCAATTGTTTTCCAAGATGGTTGTACCATTTTATCTTTACATTAATGTACAAGTATTCTTGTTTTTCTACATCTTCACTAATACTTTACTAAAGTATTAATGACAACAATAAACTGCACATTTTGATAATTTGATAACTGTAAACTCCCATGAGTACAATTCAATAGGTGTGTACATCTCCTTACCCATTACCACAATCAAGGTATAGTGAAAATATCCTTCACCTCTCCAACATTTCCTTGTGCCTCTGTGTATCCCCTTCCTTCTAGCTTCTTTTTACTGTTCATTCCCAAGAAATTCCCACTTGCCTGATTTATGTCACTATAGATTAGAAGAAATTATATCTCCTGGAAATATAGTTAATATTTGAATATTGATCTTATATCTAGCCATATTGATACATTTTTGTTTTATTTATGAATGTCCATAAATTTTCTTGAGTTTATGGTGTAGCTAGTCTTACATATTCAAATGATGCAATATTAATTCTTTTCTTTTTTTGTCCTGTCTTTAAGAATGTTGAATAAACAGTACATACTTGTCTTACTGATGATTTTAAAGAGTGATAAATGCCCCCTGCCCCAAGGCATTGAACCTAGAGGTGCTATATCACTGAGCCACATCCCCAGTCCTTTTTTATATTTTATTTAGAGACAGGGTCTCATTGAGTTGCTTAGGGCCTCCCTAAGTTGCAGAGGCTGGCTTTGAATTTAGGATCCTCCTGCCTAAGCTTCTTGAGCCGCTGGGATTACAGGTATGTACCACAGCACCTGGCCAAAGAGGGACATCTCATCATTAACATTGATGTTTGCCTGGGATTTTGAGAACTATCCTAGGTTAGTTTAAATGAGTCATTCATGTTCTTAGTTTATTGGAAGTTCTTAAAAAGAATAATGAGCAGGTTGTCAGTGTTATCAACTGTTTTCTTTTCAGTATGCAAATGTGACTAATGGTTAAAACAATGCTAGTAACATTAAGCCTTCTCTCCTTATCTGAGGTTAATTTAACTTGTTATTGGTATATTTTTCTGTTACTGAATTCTGATGCAACCGTTTGTTTAAGATAAGTCTTCATGACTGAAGTTGCCATTAATTTTTCTTTCTGTGACTGATCTGATCTGTTTTTGGTTATCCTGGCCTCATAGAGTGGGTGTCGGCCTTCATTTTTTGTTTGGTGGATATTTGTACAAACTTGGCATGATGTTTCTTGAAATTTTGGCAGAATTCACCTATAAAACCATTAGGGCCTGATTTTTTTTTTTAGAAAAAAATTTGTAAAAAATATTCAGTTTCTTAAACGGGCTATTTAGCCCCCCCACCCCCTAATTTAGTGTTGTTAAAATGTATTGTTTTCTAAGAATTTGCCACAAAATTGTTTATAATCTCGTTTTAATCTCTAGTGAATATGTAGCCATGTTCTCCTTTTTATGTTAATTTTTTATGACTCTTCTGTTTTTTTTCCTTGATAGAACTTGCCAGAAGATTCATCAATTTTATTAGTCTTTTCGGAGAATCAGTGTTTTATTTTGTTCATTGGTCTCGATTGTACATGTGTTTTTCATTTCACCTATTTCTGTATTTTGTCAACACCTTCATTCTAGTTTGGGTTTATCCAGTTTTTGGCTTTTATTTCCACCCTCCAGGTTCTTAAGTTCCATGCTAAGCAAATTAATTTTCTGCCTAACAACATGAGTATTTTGAAATATAAATTTTCCTCCACATATCAACTTCTGTTGCATTCTGTAGATTTTGATAAGTAATATTTTTATAGTTGCCTAGTTCTAAGAATGCTTAGGTTATGATTTCTTTTTTAACCTGTGGGACATTTTGAAGTTTGTAGCTTAAAAGTGTGTTGTGTAGAAGCATGCTGTTAATTTTCTAAACATATTTGGATTTTACATTTTTTTAATCATTGATTTCTGATTTAATTTAATTTTGGTCTGAGAAAATAATCTATGTGATAAAATGGCCTTCTTGAAATCTTTCTGCATATTCTGTGTGACTTGGCTTGTGGTCCTTTTTGTAAAGAAAACAGGAATTCGTAATATCATGTGACTTTATTGTTTGGATTCTTCCCCCTGTGAATAATTCACTGGGAGTATAAATTTGGTTCTTTTGACTGTGTTACTGCATTATTAAGACTTGAAAGTTCTCATGGGATTTTTCTATCAGGTTAATCTCAGTTTCACATTAAATTTTTAAAAACTTCCTTAACATGTTTGAGGACCTCTTTTAAAAAAAGTTTTAGTTCAGGGCTTGGGGATATAGCTTAATTGGTAGAGTGCTTGCTCTCATACATAAGGCCCTGGGTTCAATCCCTAGCATCATAAAACAAACAAACAAACAAAGGAAAGTTTTAGTTCAGAGTAAAGCAAAAGCGCCTAAGGAAAAATTCTCCTAAGAGTAAGTAAGATCCCAGCCCCTTATTGTGAGGATATAGAAGAATTAGGGAGACTTGTACTACTTTTAAACAGGAAGAGGAGAATTTCACCATGGTGGGGAAATCTAATAAAGTTTTTTTTTAAATTTTTTTAACGTAATTTTTTTAAACCTTTATTTTATTTATTTATGTATTTTGTATGTGGTACTGAGGATCAAACCCAGTGCCTCACGCATGCGAGGCAAGCGCTGTACCACTGAGCTATAACTCCAGTCCCCTAATAAAGTTTTTTTGTTGGAGGGAGGTGTGGTTTACTAGGGATTGAACCCAGAGGTGCTTTACCAATGAGCTTCATCCCCGGCCTTTTGGGATTATAGATGTGTGCATGGCTGCTAATAAAGATTAAACTCCCATTTTTGGTTTCCTTGTGATTTTAAATTAGTTGTCAGATGCACAAACTTAGTTGTTTTAAATAATAAAAGGAACATATAAGGAGAAAGAAGCAAGTCTGTGTAGGCCCACTGATCCAAGGTGTAGTTAGTGAAATGTCATTAGTTCTGCTGTCTTACTTATTTTTGCCTCTCTGCTTGTTTTCATAGGTAGAAGAAGTGAAAAAGCACCAGCACTGTTTAGCATTTAGCTCCTCTGGGCCCCAAAGCCAGACTTACTACATTTGCTTTGATACTTTCACAGAATACCTAAGGTGGCTGAGACAAGTCTCCAAGGTAAGCAAGCACCTACCCAAGAACCAGTTCAGTTTTCTGCTGCCTGCACAGTTGCTGTCTGCTTTACCCAGTTTGAAATATAGTAACATAGTCCCCCCCACCCCAGTGCTTGCCAGTGCTTAGCCATTTTAGTTTTTAAAAAGTTAATTGTGGGGCTGGGGATGTAGCTCAGTGGTACAGCACTTGCCTAGTACATGTGAGACACTGGGTTCCATCTTCAGCACCACATAAAAATAAATACATAAAAAAAGGTAGTATCCATCTACAACTAAGAAACAATTAAAAAAAAAAGCTAATTATGGCTGAAAAGTAGCTTGTTAAACATTGTTTTTACTTACTTATTTAGTTTTTGCCAGGTTATGTTTATACTTTAAGAAAATTCAGTGGGTAGACTGGCCTGATTATCTTATTAGTATTAGAGATTTAAAAAAAAAATGATATTGAGAGTATTTCAAGAACTAGCCCAGGGTAGGACAATTATAAAACCACAGAATGCTCAGAGAATTGTTACAAATTTCCCTTCTTTCTCTGACTCTATTGTCATATAACCAGTATAATTCTGTGCCATCTCCCTTTCACCTTCATTCTGCCTTTTTAGTAGTTAAATTTTTCTTCATCTTTTAATCATTTTATATTTCCCTAATTTCATAAGATCATTATGTCCCATAATGCACCTTTGTGTATGTGTAATGGAAACCAGAATAACATTATAAATAAGATGAATGAATGCTGATTTTACAAATGCTATGTGAAAAGCTGTTTTTACATCTTGTTTGTTATTATGTATGAAATGAAGGAGTGGATTGTAGTCCTTACTGCCTTGTTTTTTTTTAAGCGATGAGATCTCTCTAGGGTTCAGGAACATTGCAACAGAATTTGCTTTCATATTTTCAAATTTAAAACCCAATTTGTTATCCAAGTTCAGCATGATTTACACTGCTTTGTGCTGTAATTATTTGTGAAGTGGATGAATAAGATGATAATTTTGTGAAACAGTTACAGAAAAATAGAAAATAATGTTTAGAAAGTGTTTTTGCAGTACTGGCCGCGTTTGAATTTTCAAGTGAATGCCATTCTTTGATGGTGTGATGTCATTGAGGAGCATTTGTTTCTCCTCCTAGAAAAGAAGCAGTGGCCTGATTTTGTTTGATAGCACTTACAAGATTCTCCTAACCTAACAACGGGCTAATGGCAGTTCTAAATGTACAGGGCAGCGCCCCTACAGGTGAATACGGGAAAGGCAACACTTTTCCTTCAGATTTGCAGGTGGAATTCAAGTGATATTAGAGTAGATAAGTGCATCTATTTGTTTTATTTATTTTTTCATTTTTTCTTTTTATTGGTACATTGTAATTACACATACTAGTGGGATTTGTTCTTCTATATTTATACACGCACACAGTGTTAACAGTATACTTTCCATAAAGAGATGTTTTGATCTTTTAGGCCAGGTGCAGGGTAAAAATGCATTTTAGATTCAGATGTCTGGTGCTTTACATTCTTTTTGAAACAAGTTGGTGGTATAAATTCTTAAACGTGGATAAAAATATAAATCATAAATAAGCCAGCCTCAGCAAAAGCAAGATGTTGAGCAACTCACTGAGACCCTGTCTGTAAATAAAATACAAAATGGGGCTGGGATGTGGCTCAGTTTTTGAGTGGCCCTGAGTTCAATCCCTGGTACCAAGAAGAAAAAAAAAACATGCTTTGCTAAGCACCTTCTCTTTGTCAGGCTGTGTTTATACACTGGGGATATAGCAGAAAATAAGTCCAATTCTTCTTTCTTGGTAGGGTTTACAGTGTTGGAGACAGATGATAAGTAAATAGGCAAGAAAGAAAATTGCAGGTAATCATAATGTATAATACAAGATGATGTGACAGAATGGTGGTGGAGAGATAACTTTTTGAGGAGGGACATTTAAAATGAAACTTCAGTGGACGAAATTTCTAGGAAGAGGGTAAAGATAGTGTGAAGGCCCTAAGATTATAATGAGGGACTGTTACAGGATGGGAAGTCAGGGTTGGTAGAGGTCTTATGTTATAGAACCGTAAAGAGTTTGGATTTTATTATTAATGAAATGGCAAACCATTAAAGAGCTTTTTTGCACAAATTGGTATGATCTGACAAGTGTGGTAACTAGACTGTAGAGGGCAAGAACAGAAGTAGGTAGGCCTGACCCTCAAGGATCCTGTTAGTATAGGAGGGAGGTGAGGGTGGCTTTGCAGTAGAAGTGGAGAGACATGAATAGATGTGTTTTGGAGATTGAGTGACAGTGTTATTGATAAATTACATATAGGACACGGGAAAAAGAAGAAATATAGAATGGTTTCCAGGCTCTCATTTTGATTGCTAGGTAGATCGTTGCTTCAGTAAGAAACTATATCTCTACTTAGACTTGGTATATTTATACCTTTAAAACTATGGCAAAATACAGTTTTAGACTCCAGAGAAGTTCTCTTCCAAAAGAGGGCAGAGAGGCAAAAACACAAGAGGTGGTTGATGAACTCTCTCTCATAGGGTGTGAAAGTGTTGATTTCTGACTTGTTGCTGGTGATTGTAAATGTCAGATGTTAACTTGGTTAGTATTCTTTCCTATTCCCAGTTGGCTAATTTGCCATCTCTGTGGTCTAGCAGTATAGCGTGTCTATAACAAGACTCACTCCAATTACTCGACTCATGAGCAGATTCAGATATCAGACTTCTTCAGTAGGAGGTGGTGGAGGATGGTGGGACTATTGTATCCCTGGGGAACATGCTAGTGGCAGGATAGGGGAGAGGGTGTTTCTGTTAGTTTCCCTTTCCAGTGGTTATTGTATGTCCAAGAAAAGTTCTTGAATAAGTGCTGAGGTGCAGTGCATATGCATATTGTAATTAGTTAAAGAGAAAATGAGCTGTAAGGAACTGATTAAAGATGTTAGATAATATAGAAGAAATGAGTGAAGAAGCTCCCCGTTTGGACGTAAAATATGGTCACACCCCTATTTAAACTTACTGTATTGAGGATAATCTCATGGTTTTGTCTTGTGCTTGAACCCAGCATCCAAGGAGAGTAGAACAGAAAGAGGATCTCACTCTGTTTGGGAATACATGCTTATGGAGAATGTGGCATGGATATAGCATCCTTATGTTTAAATGAGGATTCATTATGATAAGGATCTGAAAGAAAAAGTAACTGAGAGGAAAATTTGAGTTTCTGATTTTTAATTGGAAACTATTGCACCCCACTTATGGTAGGAGGACACAAAGAACTAAATTCCAGTTATTTTAAGTCAAAATGAATTAGATAAGTAATTCAAGAGGAAAATTCTTTATTTTTAGTATATTCTGGATTTTAGCTACAAGAGAAGTGTTACTGTTCTTTATTTGGTTTGGTGAAAGTTTATAAGCAATTAATTAACTGTGTTCTACCAAAATAGGCTTATTTTTTAAGCATAATATTAGCATTTAATATTGCTTGCCAAAATAATACACATGGAAATTCCTTTAGAGTTGTTATGACGGGTGTGTGTTAGCAGTGGATACTAAGGAAGAACTCCTTTGGGAGGATTACAGTATTGGTTTTGAAGTCATCCTTAAAATATTGATGCACAGTGTGCTTTAAAAATTCAGTAAACATTCATTATATGCAATGTAAAAAAGGGCTCTCTTTGCTCAGGAGGCACATGTGTCCATCATGTTTTCATAGTGATTGGAAGGGCCGTGATGTAGAAAGACTGAGGGTTGTAGTAGAGGCTACATCAGGAATTATGGAAGAGCCTCTATCAAGTATAAGGGTACCATTAAGGAAATGTTCATCCTTGTAGTTCTCTTTATAGAGTGTGTTTGCTTTAGACATGTTGATTGATCCTGTGAATTTTTTTCTAAGTCTTTCATGTGAATCTATAGCCTGTCTTATTTTAAATTTAGAAATCTTAGTCACTTTTGTGACACTATATTAATGCCACTTTAAAATCTGTCTCTTGGGGCTGGGGTTATGGCGCAGTGGTAGCGTGCTTGCCTAGTATGCGGGAGGCACTGGGTTCGATCCTCAGCACCACATAAAAATAAAATAAAGATATTCTGTCCACCTACAACTAAAAAATAAATATTAAAAAAAAAATCTGTCTGTTTATTTCATAGAAGATTAAAAGTAAATTCAGATCACTGATTTAATGTTGTTATGTATGTGTTTTTAACTTTTTATTGTGGAAAGTGTCAAATACTCAGAAGTAGAAATCATAGTGTTTTTTTAAATATATTTTTTAGTTACAGACAGACACAATACCTTTATTTTATTTTTTTATTTTTATGTGGTTCTGAGGATCAAACCCAGTGCCTCACGTGTGCTAGGCAAGCACTGTACCACTGAGCCACAACCTCAGCTCCAAGATCATAGTTTTTTAATCCTGACATACGTGTGACCTAGCCTGCACAGCTATTAACTCATGGGCAGTATGTTTTATCTGTATACTCTCTATTCTATGTCCGTATGACACAGCAAACCCCACACATCTGTTATTACACTCCCAAGTATTTTTGTGTGTGTGTTTTAAAGAATGAACATTTCAGGTAATTATGAATCCTTCACAAATCTTCTGTTCAGGTTACAAAGATTAGATAGATGATTCAGATGTCTTATTCCTGAAATAATGTTTTAATGTATGATATTAAAGAGTGGTAGAAAAGGGCATGTAATGATTTTTTAGCTTTTTACCAGACAGAATGTTCTTAAGTATTGATAACTAAATGAAGATGAAAATAGTTTACTACTTGGCCCAATACGAAGTTCAGTATTTTGAATTTGGGTAGAAAAACAACTGAATTTAAAGTGATGAAGCCTGTAGATAGGAATGTAGGTTGAGTCTCCCTTATCTGAAGTGCTGAGAACCAAAAGTGTTTTAGATTTTTTTGATTTTGGGAATATATGCATATACATGTATAGGGATGGGACCCAAGTCTAAACTTTTCATATAAACCTATGTATATAGCTTGAAGGCAGTTTTATATAACATTTAGTGTGCTTCCATTTTTGTCTCTTACCTTTCACATAAGGACAGGTGTATAATTTTGCAGTTGTGCATTATATTGGCACTCAAAAATTTCTGGATTTTGGAGCATTTTGGATTTTAGATTTTCAGTTTGGGGATGCTCAATCTGTACTGTTTCTAATAGGCACCCCCACCCCATTGTCCTAGTTCTCTTCTATAGAGGAAAGGAAAAGGCATGACATGACCTCTTCCAAGAACCTTAAACCAGGCCAGTTTGGGCTATAACATGTGAGGATCAGCCCGGTGTTACAAGTCAGGCCTCTCAGGGCTGTTTTGCTTGTCTGTGTGTTTCCTTATGTTGATCAGCAGCTGATATGCTGGCTGTTGTAGGTGACTGTCACTGTCACTATTACCTCTCTTGCTGTGTAACACTCAGTGTCCACCATAATATTTTAATTCCAGGCCATGGACTTGAAAAAGAGCCTCATTTAATACTGAATTAAAGGTCATCTGAAATGATGAGTAAACATCACCTTTTAAATAAGAGTAAGATATAAATATAAGATATAAAGTCAAACTTTTGGTTTCCTGTGCTTAAAAATAGTATTTTACTGTCCAGAGTGAATTCAAAGAACATCTCTCTGGCTACTTGAGTCAAGTGATTCTAGTGTAATAGAACTGAGATAGATTCATGTCATTAGAGGTAGATGCCAGGGAACCATTAGTATGACTCTCATCTTTTATATATATTTTGCCTCTTAACTTGAAGCATTTAGAGGGTCTGATGCTTTTTGTCAAAATGTCCTATCATCTGTCCCTTAGGAATTGTGGTGTAGTTGTTAACATTGGGCCTTTAAGAGCAAGAGGCTTTGTTCTTTTTTTTATTTTTATTTTTTAAAATATTTTTTAGTTATAGATGGACTCAGTGTCTTTATTTTGTCTATTTATTTTTATGTGGTGCTGAGGATTGAACCCAGTGCCTCACATGTGCAAGGCAAGCACTCTGCCACTGAGCCACAATCCCAGCCCAGGCTTTGTTCTTAATACCCATCCTACTGAGGAATCCAGGAAACCTTCACTTCATACTTTATACCCATTTGTTAAGGAATAAAGGCTTTTTGACCAAGGACAATGTACCAAGTGTATAGTGGAATCTATAGTGGAACTTAGGGTCTAAGTTCTATGGATTTACACTTATAAAATGTGACCTCTATCTTGAGAAGATTGCTCTTGCATTAAGTCTATTGTGACAGTTTGGTAAAAGATTGGGAATTTAGTATAGGGAATACTTGGGTATAGGAAGATTAAGATGGAAAGAAGCAAGCTGAGTTTTGAAGGATCCATATGAGTTCACCATGAATACAAGAGAGGAAATTTTATTTCAAGGTGAGGTAAAATATGTACAAAGGCAAACTGTACAGTGTGAAGATGTGATATTGTCAGAGATGTCTGAGCAGTATGAAAAAGAGATAAAAGTAGATACTAGATAAATTGAAAGAGTACTGATCAGTATAGATTGTTTCCTGCTAGTTTCATTTTTTTCTTGTGGAAATTCGACTAAGTTACTAAATATTACAATTAACTTGCCAATTGACTTTGTTACATAAAAATTCATACTGTGGAGTCTTTCCTTATTACAGATAAAATAAGAATTTATGGAACTTAGAAATAAAGGAACCTAGAAATTCTTCTTTGAATTTAGGCTAAAGATGAAATATGTTGGATTACATTAAATCTTAGTTTTGTTAAACATAAAACTGTGGTGGTTACGAGAAAGAGCAGAACAGTCTCTCTATGGTTACAATTATGCTTCATTCCTTCTGTCCCATTTCCACAATGCTCATCCCTATGTTCTTTTTGTGATGACTATTGTTTCTGAAGTCCTAATTAATATATTCCTGAAAAAGAGGTTTGCACTTCAGTTCTAAGTTATTTCAGTTTAAAACTTAATAATCTTATTTTCTCCAAAGTTTTATAATTTGGTTTTATATAAATAATGAAGATAACTCATTGGCTCACCATCTCATGACAAAGAAGCCTGTGTTTGTGGAGCAGCATCTGTTTGTGTATTTAGGCTGTTACCATTTTGAACTCACCCCTTGTTCCTGTGTCTTTCTTCCTCCTGTCTTCCCAACCCTTCCTGTGTTCCTTCTCTAGCTTTGTTGGAATTAGCAGAGATGTTGCTACCCCTGCCCAGCAGGGAGATGGAGAGAAAGAGAGGAAAGATAACACATTTTCCCTTTGTGCTAGGCACTAGTCTAGGGTCCTCTTGGATCCTCAGGATCTCAGCAAATAGAAATGTGTTCCTCATGTTTCTGGTGGAACTCTGGAAATATTTTCCCCAAAAAATTATTAATGAAGAGTGATTGAAATCTGTATTGCTATAATTAGTACTTTAAAATTTACGTGGATTTGGCTTTGTTATCTTTAGTAGAGTCCATTCTAGATTTCAAGCTAGGAACTTGCAGCTCCACTTTAAAGTTATAATAACATTATTTTAAGATTGGGAAGGGCCCATGTAAGGTAGTTACTAAGAAGACGATATTAATTGTAGTTCTCCAAAATAATTGCCATAATGATAGTTTGGCATTTCTTTTGTAAACATTCTTTAACCTTGAGTTCTAGTCATCATCAGATGGCTCTTAGTTCACTGACTTAAAATTTAGAATTTAGAAAAGACCTTGTGGACTCCCAGATACCCACTCCCCCCCTGCCCCTTGTCTATAGTGTTTTAGATGTCTACAGTGTCTTTAGATAAGATAGTTCATTCTTATAAGTGAGCTGAAGTCTTTATTTCTATAGCTTCCACTCAGTGAACTTGTTTTGCTCTCTGAAATAGTATAATTCTATTCTCTTTTTCATCTGATAGCCTCTCAATATTGCAGTTATTGATCATGTTAAATGATGAACAGTGATAGCCTCTAAATATTACAGTTACTGATCATCTTAAATTATCTTAAATACAGATTGTATTCAAGGAATCTGAGATGCCTTCAGAGTCATCCAAGTCAGATTAAATTGGTTTTGGTGTTGAAGGAACTACTGGTGTCTGTCTTTGAAAACTGGTCAAATACTCACATATCAGAGACTTAACATATATGATTAACCATGTGTCTGTATATGGACATGTTATATTTTGAAGTTGAATACTTCCTGAATGTTTTAAAGTTAAAAAATCCTGAACGTTTAGTTTCTATATAAGTTTAATTATCTTGGGAGTCCCCAGTATTTTTAACCCAGAGTATTGTAAAATAGGCAAAAGTGGAATAATTAAAAACAAATCTGGGGCTGGGATTGTAGCTCAGTGGTAGAGCGCTTGCCTTGCATGCGTGAGGCACTGGGTTCGATCCTCAGCAACACATAAAAATAAATAAATAAAGATATTGTGTCCATCTACGACTAAAAAAATATTTTAAAAAACCCAAATCTGTGAACTCTTTATATTACACATACTGGACCTTGGGTGTAAGACTTGGAACTTAAACATCAGTTCTGTTTTTATTTCAAATATATTTGTAATATATATGTATATTTGCGTGCGTTTAAGTTGAAAGTTAGAATGTAAGGTTTTCATGCTTTGCTCCTCGTCAAGCAGGTGCCACCTATGGAAGAATGGTGCCATGACTTTCAGAAATACTCTCAGGTAGTAACATTCTCAAGACATTGCTTACACATATTTTGCCAACAAGGAAACGAGGAAGGAACTCTGGGTTCAGATTTGATCTCTGCCCAAGCCAAGCTCTATTTTTTTATTGTTACTGAGAAGCACAATGGGGTTTATGTGTGTGGAGTGGAGATAACTGTTAGATTGACATTACTGGTGATTTAGGAAGGCTGTAGGTGCCATTTCCACTGACCCTACTCAGTTGCCTCTGACTTGTAAAGAGTGAGGTGCCAGGTCCCATTTTCATCTTAGGCTACACAGTAAGCTTAGTGGACAAACACAGCAGAATTGTTTTTGAATTCATGGCCCATTTTATATGTGAAGGGGATTAACACCTTGTTGGTAGTTGGTACTGTGGGCAGGGAGCTCTGAGGTCTGTGTTCTTTGATGTGTGTGCTTTCATTGTACCTTTGCACAGACATTATTGAATTGTAGTTTAGATGTCCATGTCAAGAGGCTAAGCCTTTGAAGATAAAGACTGCATCTCAAGTAACAGTTCTGCCTCAGTACCAAGTACAGTGCCTGCTTCATAAAGAATAAATGGTAGAAACATGCACTGAGCAGTTTCCTCATGGTAGACTGACAGCATGAGGATACCCACCTCTCATCCACCTCCTTGTTCATGCCCTGGTAGAGAGAGGTAGGAATGCCTAATAGGACTTTTAGTCTGTATTTCTCTGTATTGGTTTTTCTCTATTGTTCTAGCCTGGTTCTTGAACAATGGCCCAATTGTTTTGTTTCTTCTCTAGCTTACAGCTGTATTTCAATTGGTGTCTTATGGCTCTTCATCATTCATATACACACACACACACACACCTTTATTTTATTTATTTATATGTGGTGATGAGAACTGAACCCAGGGCCATACACATGCTAGGCAAGTGCTCTATAACTGAGTCACAATCCTAGCCCAGTGACTCTTCATCTTAAAATCATACCTTCCTCCAAATGCACTTGCCCTTATAGAATCCCATCTCTAATTTTTGCCTATTATTGATACCTCTCCAGATTTCTGGTTGTCTTCATTGATTTGCCATTTCATTACTTCTTATAATTTGGAATGTTGTGTAAATTTGCATATTTGATTTTTTATATTTTCTCCTCCATCATTTCACCTATTAAGAAAAAGCAGTGTTAAGATAAATGAGATGTCATTGTGAAGAGGTCTGTTGTCAAAAAAAGGCGTTTCTATAGAATTTTTTTAAATGATTGCATGTTGTGGAGCAATGGTAATTAAAATTTTTATTAAAATTGAAGATTTTGTGTTGATAAGGATAAAGTTGAAAATAAATGAAGTTGTTAGAATTCTTAGCTGATAAACTATATCAAAATATTATATATTTTATTATAAAATTATATTCTCTCCCCTCATGCTTTCTCAAAGCATTTTTAGGGTGAGGAGAATGAGAATTAAAACTAGGTCAGTTGAGGTTAAGAACTGTTTACAGAAGTCTAATGAACTCCCCAGAGACTGTCCTTTTAGCCAGGGGCATAATTTCCCAAGCCACTAAAGGTTGGACCAGAGCAATTAATGACTCATGATGCCAGTTCACAGCAATCTTTTACTATATACAAGCAGAATTATTTGTGCTATTTCAGCTGCTTTGACCAAGGCTTTCAGAGTTTTTTTTTAAACTTTGAGCACTCTGTGCACATAAAAAGGATAAATACAACTTTACTAAAGTACAGAGGGGACGAAATATTACATGAATGTTATGGTGAATTTTACCTTGTCTAAGAAAGACTGTTGTCCCCTAAGGGAGCCATCAAGCATAATGTAACTAATGCAGAGTGCAAGTGCTTTTGCAGGAGAAGGTGACAGTTTTGAAAGCATGGGGGAGATATGTTAGGGAGAGGACAGATATGTGGGTTTAGAAATGTAACTCAGCTAGACTCAGCATATAAATTTGAGGCTTAAGTGTTCTAAGCGTTCTTAAGTGTCCTAAGCAAAAAAGTTACTTAGGAAATTGTCAGACAGAGAGTTGCATGTTAAAGAAATGTGTAAAAACCCATATAGCAGTCTGAAACTTTTATTGTTCGTATTTTTTGCAGTGTTGTTTGGGAAAAATATTTTGAGGCCAAATGAATTTTTCCTCCATATATGTTTTCAGGTCATTTGGAAAAGGAGACAACCTAAGCAGGTTTTGGGATTCACGTTCATGTTGATATATCTCCTAAAGCATGTAGGTTCATGAGGGGAAAGTTCCATTTAATTGACTAAATTATCGGCTTTAATTTTTTTTGTTGTTATGGTTAATATAGTCTAGAACTAACTTCCTAGGTCATAGTTACTCGAACAGATCTAACACTTGAATAAATTCATATATAGTTCATGATGGTCTTTGGTTGTGCTTTGTCTGTGTGACTGTTCGAGGTAGCAATAATAGTGGCCAATACACCATACTTTTTTTTTGTTTTTGTTCTTTTGTCTTATAGATTTATTTATTTATTTATTTATTTTCTGTGGTGCTGGGGATTGAACCCAGGGCTTTGTGCATGCAAGGCAAGCACTCTACCAACTGAGCTATATCCCCAGCCCTTGTCTTATAGATTTGTATTCCTTGTAGCTGTAGATGTTGGTTTAGGGATACTTGGTCTATAGAGCTTCTCCTTATTTTTTAAAATGGGAAAAGTTATTTTTAGTGTAGCAGCTTATTGAGTTGATCAGGCATGTATTCTTTATTCCACTTAAGAGATGAGGAAACTGAAGGACAGCTAGATGAAGTAATTTGTCCAAAGCTGCATACCTAGTAAGTACTAGAACTGTCTCTACACGTCCTGCATCTTGTTAAGTTCATCCTCAGGTCTCACCTTTGTGTTTTCCACTGTCTTGATGTTTGTGGGTATAATAGAAATACAATAGCTTTTGCCAGAGCACACCCCTACCACCTCAAGTACTGGGGTTGAACCCAGGACCTCACGCAAGCAAGCACTGTATCATAGAGCTATATCCCTAGCCCACCAAGAAGATTTTATAGTTCAATTGTTTAATTGTATGTCCCTTTCCACAGCAAAGATTACAGGCATTCCCCACATTTGTCAGTTTCTTTAATTTTGTTTCCAGAGTTTTGTAACCCTTTGCACTTTTCCTGTAATCTTTAAAAGTTTGGTTAGGTATTCACTGGTTGAAGGCATTGCTGTGGCCCAATTGGACAAGCCATGTGAGGTTGCAGTGAGCAGAGCCCATGATCTCAAGGGCTCTGATGGGCTTTTACGTTTGTGGGAAATTGTGTTTGGTCAGCAGATAGTCTCTTTTGCTTCTCTCAAGGACTCCCTGTCACCACCTTATCTTTATTCCTAAGGCTTAAGCTTCTCCTAGGGTCTACTTGCCCTTGCTCTAGTCATGTTATTTTGCATGAGTTAGAGGATCCCCCTTTCTGGTGAGATCTAAGTTGCATTCTAGGCCCTGACCTGATGGTGTGGAGTTGATAGTTCAGGCTCTCGTTCACACTCTGGTCCTGCTGCCACTTTAGCCACATGGCCTTAGGCTCACTCACTCTGGCTCAGTTTAACCTTCATCTCTGAGATAGGGAAAGTCCTCACTATGCTGAGCTGTTGTGAAAATTAAATGAAATATGTCTTTAGTTCTTGGAAGAAAGCCTGTCACAAGGGAAGTACTTTCTGAATGTTGACTGTTACTGTTGTTACTACTACTTAGGAGGGGAGGAGCTAGGTAATAAGACTGCTGGCTCTGATGAGGTGTGTCCAGGTTGCTTTCTTACTAATACTTATTATTTATGTAGGCCTACCTTATTTTGAGAGGGATCTTAGTTTTAATAGGTGTGGTGTAAGGGGCCACAGCTTTTTTGGCAAGCCCAGCTGGTAGTTTTCTCATTTAGGAATTGAGCAAACCTTCCAGCAAGAGTGCTTTCCTTTCTTTGTAATAGAGACCTGATATGCCCAGGTTGGTCTGGGTAGAAGCACTTACATCTCCTGCCCTGGTTTTAGGGCATGGGCTGGGCAGAATCACAGCTTATGGTGGCTTCTGTGGTCACCTTGGCAGCTCTGCCCCAGGACTATCATGATACATTGAATTTATGTTCTCACTATTGGGGATTTTGCTACTTATGCTGTGGTTCCCACAAGACCACTCTTGGTGATTATAGCCTTATTGATGGAGTTTCCTCCTCCTACTCCAACAGAAAGCTTCCGGTACAGAATGAGGAAAGGAGCAAATACAACTTGACTTTTAATCATTTTCTCTTAGGTATGCAAAGGGAGTATTTAGTATGATGCTTCAGCTGAAATAGAATTTGTCTTCAGAGTAGTCTCCTGGTAAAAGAGTGTTGTAGATAAGTCAGAGGAAAACTGGTGAGAAAGGAAGGAGAAGTTGTGAAATAGTCCATTGGCCCTTTTTCCAGCAGTGCACTCTGAGGGTCCCACCAAGGGCTAAGCTTGGGCTTTTCTCAGTGAACAAAACAAAAAAACCCTGGCCCTTATGGAGTGTGTGATGAAGAGACATGAAAAATATGGAAGTTATGTAGTATGTTGGTGATCATGTTGCACTTTCAGAACTTTTCTGTTTCCTGTTTTGCTCACATTAAGTGTCCTAACAGTAGCCTAAAGGGCACCATGGGATCTGCTGCTGGCCCCTCCCCTTTCCTTCATTCTTACTGGTCTTCATATTTTTTGGACATGCCAGACCCTCTCCTTTTTTAGTACTCTTATTCTGGCTACTTCCTCTTCCTGGAATATTCTTCTAAATTTTTCAACTACCTCCTCCTGTCTGAAAAGTGGCCCTTTCAGTAGGATCTCCCTGACCAGCCTATTTAAATTACTGTCTACCACCTTCCCAACAATCCTGACCTCCTTTCCTGTGCTATTTTTTCCCCAATAATACTTACCAGTTTTTGACATATTTGTTTGTGAAGTGTGTTTAATGGGGACAGGCACCTTCATTTTTTTTTTTAATTGAACCGTGTTAAGTGCCTATCTAGGATGAACATTGGTGCATGGTAGATATTCAGTAAATATGAATGCATGAAAATGAAAATTACCATGGAAAAATTAAAGAAGGATTGTATTAGTTTCCTGTGACTGCTTAAACAAATTAACAAAATCCTGGTGACATAAAAGAGTTATGGAAGCCAGAAGTTCAAAATTAAGGTGTCTTAGGGCCTTGCTCCCTCTAAAGGCTCAAGAGTAGCCTTTTTCCAGATTCTAGTGGCTCCAAGTGTCCTCTGGCTTTCTAGCCACATCATTCACATTTCCACTTTTGTGGTCACATTACCTTTTTCTCTTCCATCTCAAACCCCCTTCCTCTCTGGTGTAGGAGGACACATGGATTTGTATTTAGGGCTCACCTGGATAATCCCAGTTAATCACCTTCCTCTCAAGATCCTTAACTTAATCACATATTTTGGCATATCAAGTAAATTTACTCTTTTGCTATGTAAGATAATATTCAGATTCCTGGGATTCGGATGTGGATATGTATTTTGGGGGCCATCATGTGCCTACTACAAAGAGTTAAGGGTGTGTTTGGTTATAGAAGGAAGAAATTCCCAGGTTTACCACACAGTAGAAACTGAAACATAGTAGAAGGAAAGTCAGAAGACTGCTGTCCTCTCCCTCCTCCCCTACAAATTAAATACTCACACAGAAGAGTACAGAAGATGATGGATACTGTGATTTCCATGTGCTGGCCTTCCCAGTTGTTAATATCTCAGTGCAGTTGTTTCACATCTTCTTTTTCCCCTCTGATAAGGAAGTAAACACTAGAGACAAATTTGAAATCTCCTGTTTTCCATTTCCCTCTCTGCCTGTCTTCTTAGAAGCTGTCATTAATTTGGTATATGCCCAATTTATGATTTTATAACTTCACTATTCTTGAATACTATATGGAGTGTGTATTTAAAATGTTTTTCAGAAATGGTATTACAGTGTGTGTAGCATGTTGTAACTTTCTGTCAATTCATGCCTTTTAAAAAATCAATTCAGATTGATGTACACAGATTCAGTTCATTCACTTACTATGGCTCTGTGTGGCAGATTCTCTCTCTTTCCAGCTTCAGAATATATAAATCCCAGAGAAGGCCTCTGACTAGTCTGGATTGAGTTACCTGCCAACACCTATTTGATCAGTCTGTGGCTTCAGCAGATGGGGCAGTAGAGTTGCTCAAGCCTGGGGCCTTCCCTGTAGCCAGAGGGTCAAGATACTTTGCAACTCCCCCCAGGATTTCATTTATGTGGATCCTTACAGGAAAAAGCATAGAAAGGATTTAGAGCATATAAAACCTCAATTTTCTACCTGAAGTTCAAGGTGGGCTTGGACATGATATGCTCAGGGAAGCTTATGTTCTGTGCCCCTGCACTTTCAATTATTGTAAGAGTTACCATGTGGTATCTTAGTTGCCCTCTCCTATTGATGTGTAATCATTCAGGGTAGAAACTGCCTTGTTTTATGATGTACCCCAGGAAATAGAAGGACTGGCACACTTTTAGATGCTCACCACATATTTTTTTAAATAGTTTTTTAGTTGTAGATGAACACAATACCTTTTTTTTTTTTTTATGTAGTGCTAAGGATTGAACCCAGTGCCCCACACATGCAAGGCAAGTGCTCAACCACTGAGCCACAATCCCAGCCCCTCACCACATATTTTTGAATGAATGACTCCACTGATCAGAACTTTCAGCTCCATTTCCTATTCACAGGTCCCTGTCCATTTCTTGTGAGCAGGAATTTTCTCTGGCCCTGCTGCTTTTGCACCTGCCTTTAGGTCAATTAAAATTCTGGTTCTTTTCACATCTTTTGGTTTATGTGAGTGGTTTGTTCTGTTTGGAATTTCTTGTTTAATGGTGAAAATTCAAGGAAAGATGAAATAAATTGCTAAAATGCAAACCTAGACCACCTTTCTGAAATCATTTGAGATGAGCCCTTCCTAGGCTTGTTTATACCAGTATCTTTTAGCTTTCATGTGTGCACAGTAATTTCTTTTTGACCTCAGATCATCAGCAGAGCATATTTTATGTAAATTTACTTCTGAATGCATTTTTAGTACCAGGAAAATCTGAATTCCAATGGATATCAAATGGGAATGATTCTATTTTTAATAGTAGTAGTAGTAGTAGTAGTAGTAATGAATACCTTTTCTGAGATAGACAAGTAGAACTAGAAACCATCTTTATCCCTGTTATTCAGACAAGAAAACTGGAGTTCAGAGAGATCAGTGATCTGCTCACCTTAGCTCAGCTCACAGATGGTACTAGGATGTGAATTTACACACACTGAGCCCAGAGTCATACACCTCAGGACTGTGTTCTTCCTCTGTGATTAGGGAAAAGAAACCTAGAGTTTGGTAACAGAAAACGACATTGAGTTGATCACAGGTAAGGACTGAAGTTTCTGCCATAAATCCTTGGCAGAGATAAAGAGGGAAAGTCAAATAAAGGCTTAGAACTATGTTCTCATGGCTTTAATAAAACCTGAGATTGTATTGCTAAGAATTTTTGAGAAAACATTTAAGAAATGTAGTTGCCCAGTGCATTTTCTGTTTATAGCATGCATGTTGGTCTCTAATAGCCCTGGGATCCTGGCTGTGGTGGGAGTCATTAACTAGGAGGGTGTAAACATTTAGATAGGAAATAAGTTTAAAATAAGTTTTACATAGAATACCTACATGAAGCAAAGCAGAATGAATTTATAAGCATCATACTGACTTGGTAGCACAAGAACCTGAGAATTTTGTAGCAGGCAGGTAATGGAATCTAATTATGTGATACAATATATTATTATTATTATTAAGATGCACACAAAACCATTGATACTGCTTTTATTTGTACTGTTTTAAATTAGTGTATGTAAGGGCTTTCTAAATTTCAGTTTAGATTTTTTAGTGTCTGTCACCCAACTATAAACTTTTGTATCTGTTTGCTGTAAATTTTCTTACTGTAGATATTTTCAGGAACAACATTCTTATTTTGGAGGATATAGTGAAATCACTAAACCTAGTAGGGTAATCTATGCTGTTTGGAACCTATACCTATGCTAGGTTACCATAAGCACCTTCCAGCAAAGACACTGTTTTCCGCTTTGATAGCACTTGGTTCAGTTCTATGCTAAGTGAATACTGTTGGTTTGGATTACTGGACTAATAGTGCTACTTGTGCAGTGGTTCTGTGCATGTAGGGTCATCTATTTCTATCCATAGAAAGTAGTCATAGGATAAATGGATAGTGTGAATATTAAATTATATTTTTATCCCCCTCTAGGTTGCATCTCAGCGCATCAGCTCAGTAGACCTCTCATGTTGTAGCCTGGAACATCTGCCTGCCAACCTCTTCTACAGCCAAGACCTCACTCATCTCAATTTAAAACAAAACTTCCTAAGGCAAAATCCCAGCCTCCCAGCTGCGAGGGGACTTAGTGAACTGCAAAGGTGAGTCTGCAGAGATCTGGGCTAGGGAAGAGTTGCTGGTGGTTTTCTCTTGAATATTCTGACTGAAAAACTACAGTGCATAAACTTCCTCTGTTAGAGGACAAGGTAATGGACACTTTGACTACCGAGAACATTATTTACCAATTCTCATTCTAAAAATGTTCCCAAGGTTCCTTCCTTTGAAATTAACTGGATAGATAATTTTCTTTAAATCACTTTTATTCCTTAAACCAGTCAGTAGCCTTTAGTGTGTTTCTTCTAACTTCCGGAATTTGTTCAGATTAAATTCTTTCAAAATTTACAGATGGTCAGTTTTTTTTCCATGAAAAGACATTACCTTAGATATTTAAGAACCATGTTTTAAATCCATTAACATTGTCATCTAGGTATTAGTGTAATAGATTTCAAGAGTAACACATGTTAAATAAATAGAATCTGCTTCTTTATAACTAGAGAGAAAGGACTTACTTTCATGTCTCTAAAACAGATTTAAGAATTTACCATATTCTTTTCCTTTCGTTTTTGGAGCAATGATCAATCTTGATTCTATGGTAAATCAAACCCCTGATACTTAAATATTTGCTGCAAATATGTGAGACTATAGCTGCAAAACAATACAACTCTTTTAAATAAATAATGGACAGTTCATTTGTTTTTAAGTGACTGATAACGATTAGAGATTAAACTATGGTAATTAACCATTGCGATGCGTTTATGGTTTCTAACATCCACAAAAAGTAATCTAATAATTGTTTATTATAGAACTTTTGTATAAAATTGGAAAATACAGTATTTTAATTGTATTTTCAGGTAATTGTATTCTTACTTGATTCTATACCAAAATTTGATAAGTGGTCATTTCTTAAATGTTAGGTCCAATATAGAATCTAAAACTCCATCAATTTTTTCAATTCTTTAAGATCCACTGGGCTTCTTTGCACTTTGAATGAATTTTTACTCTTGCATTATTTAATTACATTAAGTATTGGTCATTTGGAAAATACTGATTTGTTGTGTAATACAGATGTTTCAGATGTTAACGCGTTTAATTATGCAATTTCAAGAGTTGCTTTTCTTTTCTTTTTTTTTTAATATTTATTTTTTAGTTGTAAGTGGACAGAATATCTTTATTTTATTTTTATGTGGTGTTGAGGATCAAACCCAGTGCCTCACGCAAGCTAGGCGAGCGCGCTACCACTGCACCATAATCCCAGCCCCAAGAGTTGCTTTTCTTAATATCATGACTGATCTAATCAGAAAAACCTTTAAGTATTGGGAAGTTGTCAAACTTCCTGCAGAAACAAGTTTTCCAAAATTTTAAGTTGAAAGCTTGAAGGCTATCATTGACAACAAATACCATTGGTAGTTTTTTTGTGAAGCAGTTGTCTCACTTCAGTTTTGAGAAATTATCTGCCAAATATCCAAGTATGAATAATGATGGTTTGTCAGTTGTTCTTTCAAGTGAAAATGGTATTCCATGAAGATTTATCCACCAGAAATGCTTTACAAATACTAATAATTTTATGACCCAGAAAATTAAAAAGATGTACTCAAAGATTAAGATGTGATAAAAACAATTTTTTCTGTGTTATTAAGGACATTCTTAAGTAAAAGTGACATTAAAAAAATTTTAAAGGGTATTTTTACAGAGATTGCCTGGCAGATTGAATACAGTGACACCTGGGGCAGTTTTGTTACTGCAGTGAACTAATTACATAGGCAGTAAAGACTCCAGTAAGGATGCCGTGCTCAAGCAGTTCCTTACTGTTTCTGTGGCCGATGGGGACTATGAAATCAAACTGCAGCAGAATTCTTTATCTTAAGTTTTTATATGTCTTATGTATTGATATTAATATTGGTACTGGCACTTGTACAATAAAATTAATAATTTTCTTGCTGAAGGGGGTACATGATTATTCAGTCGGTTTTGAGGTTTAAAATTATTTTGGGCTACTTTTGTATATTTCTCAGAAGTGTGGACTTTGGCACTTCTGTTACAGAACATTAGGAACTTTTCATCATACCACAGGGTCCTGTTATCTTAGAGCAGAAAGGGGCATTAGAATTCATCCAAACTAATGTTCCCTTTTTAGGGATGAGGCTGTATGCGGGGGCGGATGTTAAATGCCAAATTCAGGTTAGTGGTTATCTCTTGGAAGGGAGATAGGAAGCTGAGATTAGAGAATGATTTGAAGAGGTTCTGACTTTATCCGTAATGTTTATTTTTTTAAGAAGAAAAAGTAGATAGAGGCAAATATGGCAAAGATGTTAATATTTGAAAAAGCTGAATAGTAGATACTTGATCATTGTTGTTTTCTATTTGAATGTTTCATAATAATCCAAAAATTAAAATCTAAAGATTTAAATGTTTCTTTTATTGAGGGAAGGGAGTACCGGGGATTGAACTCAGGGACAATCAACCGCTGAGCCACATCCCAGCCCTATTTTGTATTTTATTTAGAGACAGGGTCTCACTGAGTTGCTTAGCACCTCACTTTTTTTTTTTAAAAAAAAATTTTTTTTTTTTAGTTGTTGATGGACCTTTATTTTATTCATTTATTTATATGTGGTGCTGAGGATCGAACCCAGTGCCTCACGCATGCGAGGCAAGCGCTCTACCACTGAGCCACAACCCTAGCCCAGCACCTCACTTTTGCTGAGGCTGGCTTCGAACTTGTGATCCTCCTTCCTTAGCCTCCCTAGCTGCTGGGATTACAGGCATGTGTCACCACACCCAGCTTTAAATATTTCTTGTCACATAGAGAAATATGGAAGAAAAAGAAAGAAGATAGAATATAGAATATGGAAGATATAATTAATACTGGCTCTCAAAGAACCAGTATTATATCTTTCCAGTGGAAAGATATTTTGGGTATTAACCTGGCTTCAGTAAGATTCAAGTCCTGCCTCGCCTGTTAAGTCTTTCAGTTACCTTATTTATCTATAATCTTTTGATACAAGTAACTGTAACTTTGAACCTATCTGCGTCATCTGTAATTCTGTGTCTATATCTTTCGAACCTCTCCCCCATTTCTTTTCCATTCCTCATTCTCTGCCACACATACCTTTTCTCCCATTGCCTGAATGACATCCCTTCCCAGCTCTCACCTGGACTCTTGCATTTCTTGAGAACAACTGTTTTGCTGTTATTTCCCCAGTGCAGTTCACCACTGTTTTTCTTGTCTACTGTTTTGTACATTTCTTGGTTTTATTTTGTATTTTGAGAAGTTTATGCTTTTTTCCCCATTGAAGTAATGCAACATACAGATTTTTTAAAAATCTTAATAAATAAGGTTCTTATAATAAAAAGGAGTTTCCCAAAGCTCCAGAGTATATCCTTCCACTCAAGTCTTGCTCCCCAGGCAGCCACTTTTGAGTCATTTGGCTCTTTTCTTTCATTTTTCTAAATATTACGTATACATTACTATGTTTTGATTTTAATTGTACATTGTATTTTGACTTGTTACCATAGAAGATAAGAATTTAGCTCTCATTGTCTCATACCCTCTCTGTCCCATGCACCCCCTCTCCTTTCCCTGTCCTCTCAATAGGCAGGTATTGATTTTTACTCCTTACATTGTAAAGAACATGGAGCATTTATTCATGATACGGTCCTTACATGCAGTGATTACATTTCTTTGTTGTGCTGGCTTCAGAGTAGTCTCTTTCACTTGCGTACTTTTTCCTCTAGTATTTGTCCTACTGATGGAGCTCTGGCATTCTTATCCATATCTTTTTTCCTGGAGACGTCATCTATCTGAAGCTTATGTAGGAACTTGTTCTTTTTGCCTGCTACATGGCAAAGTCAGTTTGTGAATCTTTTCTTTAGGGTGTGTCGGTTTTACTTGAGAGGAATCCTTTGGTCTTATGCCTGAGCAATATATGCCAAGATTCAGGGAACTGAGTGAGAAAGACCTGGAATCTCAAGGTTTAGTGTGCAGATTTTTGTCTAATCTCCCCATTTCCAGAACACTCCTCCAGCCCCTTTACTGTGCCTGGTGTCTTTGAACCAGGGCCTTATCTCTCTGATTCACTTTATTTCAGGGAATACATCCTCCTGCTAGAATTGGGGAGAGAATCTGCAGTCTGTTGAAAGTTTTTGTTGAAATATAACAAAAACAGAAAAGTTACTTAGAGGAGTGTTCAGCTTGGTGGATTTCCACCAAGTGCACAACTCCATGTGACCAGTCCCCATATTGACAACTAAAAGTATTACCAGCACCCCAGAAACCTTCCTTGTCCCTTATCCCAGAGGTGCTCACTCTTCTGGCTTCTGACTTGGTGTAAATGCATCACATGATACATATTTGTGTCCAGCTTCTTTCATTGCTTTTTCAAAAGCAAACCATCATTGCAATCAATGTGCTGTCTGCTTGAACTATATAGTATGTTATATAAAGCCGGACTTTAATTGTTAAAGGTGGAAGGTTTTTAAGTGTTACACTGCAACAAAAGTGTCGGATTTTCCTTTCTGTTGTTGTAAGCAGAAGGAGGTAGGCTTAGAGGACTTGGTATATGGGGTTTAAGGAACTGGTGAAGCTGCTGTGTAGTCCTTCAAAAGAAAACTAGGCTTTTAGATTAACTCCTTTTTCACCATATATTACTACAAGGTGCTTTTCTTTCATCCCCATTGAGAAAGATTTTATTGATACTTTTGTTGATATTTTCAAAGTATAAATAAATGTATAACAAATGCTACATATTTGTATACACAATGTGCATATATTTAATGCCAGGAATTAAAATTATATATTTAAGGAACTTATATTTATACTTGAAAAATCATTAATGTACCTTTTTATTTTATTTTATTTTTTTGGTACCAGGTATTGAACTCAGGGGTACTCAACCACTGAGCCACATCCCCAGCCCTATTTTGTGTTTTATGTAGAGACAGGGTCTCACTTAGTTGCTTAGCGCCTTGCTGTTGCTGAAGTTGGCTTTGAACTTATGATTCTCCTGTCTCAGCCTCCCAGAGTGCTGAAATAACAGTCATGAGCCACTGGCTCATTAATGTGCCTTTTTAATGTTCATACAGTTAGTGTGGTGATTTTGAGATATGCCATATGTTTAATTGCTTATTTATATATGCATGAGTATGGAACTTACACTAATAAATCTCTAGTGTGTGTTTCACAGGGAACACATCAGAGAGCTACCAAAGTGTAATTTAATTTTGTTTTCATCTATATCTCAAAGAATTAATTTTTAAATTAGTATCAGGGTAGATTTCCAGAGAGAAATCCTAACTATAATGCAGTTATAAAAGATAGAAGTTCTGAAATTTTTTATCTTAGCACAGTCTCTTAATTTTTCTTCTTACTGCAAATTTTCACCTTAAAAAAATGATCTATTTTGACAGAACATTTAACTTGGTATTTACGCCAGCATTCTAAATCTGGAAAGATGGTATGCTGATGGACACACACACAGGTCAGCAGTTTTAGAGGGAAAATGTTGTTCTTGGAACTACCACTGTTTGTTTTTCCTTTATTGGCATTGGAACTCTTCAAGTCAGTGTTCAAAATATAGAGAAAGGCAAACATCAGAGTAATTTTTGGTGGTTTTAATGGTTTCTTTTTCTGATTATATATATCACTAATAACTATAATGTGTTATTTACATTTGTTTTATTAAAATAAAGTATTTCACTTATAAGGCAACTATATCTCCATTTAGATGACCCAGATGGTCTTAATACAAGATTGTTTGCAATAGAGAATGATTTTTAATAAAATATGTTTTTGGGTAGAGTTAATCAAGTGGACAATTTTTTGCTGGTTTGAATATGAGGACTTGAACTTATTTGTGCTACATTATATTGATGCTTAAACATTTTACTATGTTGATAAGTTTTAGCACTTTTTTTGTGGCGGAGTAGGTACTGGGGATAAAACCTAAGGCTTTGTGCATCCTAGACAAGCATTCTACCATGGAGCTATATCCTCAGACTTTTTTTATTTTAAGACCTGTCTTTAGCTCTTTTAAGTTTATTGCTTTTTATCATGTATCTATTTACTTGTACTAAATTTTATTAGTGCTCAAACATTTTATCATACTATAAATTTTACTTATAATTTTTCAGTTTCTAAATCATTTATTAAGGTTTTATAGGTAGGATCATGTGTAGGAGCTAGCATTTATGAGTGCTGGGGAAGGAAAACTTTACCTGTACCCTATAGGTGTCTCCAGGGCCTGAGAATTAAATTGACATAAAGCAGATAACAGGAGAAAAACATGTATTTTCGCATCTATAGGAGCCCCCATAGGGAAATGATACCCAAATAAGTGGCAAGACCTAAGTGCATATACACTGGGTTGAACAAAGAGAGGCAATTATGAAAAAGTAACTGAAATATATGGGGAGGCCAAAGGGAGGTAGCAGCTGTTTTAACAAGGTGTGTTTGTACAGAATTCTCAGCCTTGATTCCCTGTCTCTGGTGATGTTTCTTTCTTCCTGGTAGAGGGAGGGCATCTTTCACATGGGAGTTTGCTTTCTTGCTTTCAGAAAGGGAAGGGAAGGTCAAAGTGCTCTTCTTACATGTGCTGTTTTTCTTTAGCTCAAAATAATCCTTATGCCAAAGAGGCACATATTGGGGGTAGCAAACTCTGCCATCCTTCATAGGGGATTATAGGTCAGAGAGATCTTTTATTTTGATGTCCTGCAAAATTTAGAAAGAGCAGTACAAAAGATAAACTCAAAAGCAAAATCTGATCTCATTTGGTCATGCCTGTTTTGGGTAACTTAATCCATAGTACTTGGAAAGTTTATCAGTGAAGTTGAAATTAAATGTCTTTATCTTAGACTACTTTAACCTATGAGTCTCTTCTACCTCCCACTTTTAGGGAGAAGCCCATGTTTTAGTAAATACTTAACAAATTGGTGAGCATTGAAATACACTTAAATTGCTTAATTCTGTATGTGGGAAATAAGATAAATTATAAAATAACTACTTCACAAATAGAAACTTTTATAATGTTTACTTGATTTTAATGGTTGCCAGTTGTCTTTTCATCCATTAATTAGGCAAGTGTATGTGCTTTCCTGTTCTTGGGATTTATAGATAAATTGGTACAAAGTAGTACATCTAGAGGGGCCTGACATTTTCCAGGAGTGGAATCATTTTTTTAGGGAGAGTACTAACTTTAGTTTTGGTGGAAATTGGTATTTTGAATGGCTTGGACAATTGTGTTTACATTATTACTGTGATTGCTTACCATACATGGTACTGATCCCCCCCACTTCCCCAAAAGGAGACAGATAAACCCTCAGCTTTTTAAAGCTTTCTCCTTTAAATACTGAATTTTGTTATTGTTTGTTAGTAATGTCCCCTAACAGTTTCACAGAATTCTATGCAATAGTTTAAAAAGAGCCCTTTGTCATATAGAGGTTAGAATGCATAGGAATAGCAATGTCACCTTAACTTTTAAACATTTGATGTTACATTTGATTTTTGACTTAGTGACTTAGTTTAGATACTGTAAGAGTTGACTTTATTTCTTCTGCTAGTTAGCTGTTTTATCTGTTTATCCTGTTCTCTTTGATTTGAGCTCCATGAGGACAGGCATCCGGTCTCCTTCGGAAGTCATTACTATTGCTAGGTAGACCATTAAATGTATATACCATTAATAAATGAACAGATAAGCGAATGGTAGTGGAAATTGTCATTAATTATTCATTCAATTATGTGTTAAGTATAATCCCCTTCTTTGCAAGAGGTATTTGTACCAGCTTGTAGAAGGAAGTGAGACTGGCCACTTATCATTATTCTTCTATTTGGTTGAAGGTGTGATGAGACAATAGTGTGCACAATGAGACAATTGAGAAAATATTACATGGAAAAGCTTTGTCACAAAGGATAACAAGTTAGAAAAGGCTTTAAATGGACAGCATGATATTGGACTTTCTCAAAGAAAAATCGTTGGGTCTGCTCAACATTCTCCAGAAATGCTACACATTCTCTTACAGAGTGTGCCATTGCTCTACTCCTGACCATGTGCCAAACACAGGCCTAGCCCGCCGAATCCTACCTGCCCTTCAAGGCATATATGCAAGGACTTCTGTTTCTTGAAGCTCTGGTTGTCTCCTCATTTCTTGTGACCTTTTCCTCTTCTGGACTGTTAGTTTTCTTTACACTTTTCTATTTTGCTTTTTCTGATAAACATCTGAAAATTCTAAAATTGCTATTTATGAATACATTTCTTGAGAGTAGGGATGAAATTTCTTATGCTTGTGTTCCCTTTTCCCACTCCACAGTTAGCCCGGGGATAGAGGGGTGTGTGTGTGTTTGTGTACACGTGTGCACATGTGTGTGTGGTGTGTGTGTTTAATTGGGTTGGTTTTCCCATCATCAAGGATAATTGAAGGGATGTGTTCACAAAACTTTCAAAAGAAAACTCCCCAAATGCCTTGAGCAATGGAAGGTATATGTAGAACTCAAGTGACTATTTTAAGGGGACAGTGGTTATTTAGGATGATTGTTGATCAATCACATAACAATATCTAGCACTTAGAGGTCAATTTCAATGAAGCTAGGAGTGTGCAAATTGTGTCTTAGAGTCTGCAATATAAAGGAATATGATGTAACTTTAAAAATAACACAAAGATTACCTTTGGGTCAAGGAGGGAGTGAATTAAAGACTTGAAGGAAAGAAGTACTTTCAGCTCTGACTAGATGTCAAATTTGTTTTAGCTGAAAAGAGTAGGAGAGATGGAGGGGTGGACTTTTTCAAATTGGAGAACAGTGGGAGAGATGGAATGAGTTGAGTTGGGTGTGCAAGAATGTGGGTGTAATAGAATGAAAGTTATGGAGAAATAAGCAAGGAGAAACTCATAGTTATGCCTGGCATTTATCAAGTACCTTTCTTCTTAGAAGGCTCAAATTCCTACATTTTAGTCCCTGTAGAGTGGAAAACAAATGACCTTATTTCCTATTCTGTTCTTTTGGGGATCTTAGCATTCCAGAGATGGAAAGTTGTTAATGTTAATTATATATCCTTACCAAAAGTTCAGATTTTCAAGTTTATGTGGAAAGAGAGATTTTAGTTGTTGTTTTTGTCAGTAATTTCTGAGAACTATTTATTGGAGATAGTGATAATTCATTAGCATAGTAGAGTGAGGAGAGGCATGCTAAAATATTTTTCAGGTCATTTGCCAGACATAGACTGTACTTAGGACAATTTCAGCTTCTTTGAAAATACTTTCAAATAAATAAATAAATAAATACTTTCTTTTAAAGGTTACAAGTGTATGAGTTGCTCACTGCTGAAAAAAAATGTTAAATAGTTCATGTAAAAGAACCAAAAAATACTTAGCACAAGTGTTGCTCAGAAAGAACCTTGAGAAGGAATTTACACTACTGGGCTTTGGTGAGACTTGCCAAATGTTTAAGGAATTTCATAGAATGTATGGAATGTTCTTTTTTCAGTTAACTATTCCTATTACTGCAAGTTCCTTTTTGGACAGCTTTGCTTTTTAGATGGAATTTTGATCCTCTTGGGAAGCTTTTCATTTCATAGGATTCCCACTTTCCTTGCCTCAGCATTTGATCAAAGGAAAGCCTTCACAAGGTTCTGGGGCTGTGAGATCATGTAGCCTTTGGTCTTCTCCTCAGCTTCTGCTACCAACCTCATTTTCTGGCAATAATGACCTATTTTCTTCTCCCCTCATACAGCACATTTTGAAGAGGAGCTCAAGGGGAAACAAAAGATGCATTTATCAGCCAAGCTGAATTAAATTACACTTTGCCCTGTTGACTTCTGGAAATCATTTAATATGTTCTTTAACTTTTTTCCCACAAAAAAAAAAATATGAGGGGAGAGTGGTGTCTTTTTAAAAAGCCTTGCTTGATTCCAGTTTGGTTATTGTATTGTCCCTGGTTCCATTCTTTTTTAGATTTAGTTGAACTCTTTGCCGCATGGTCTCTAGCTTTAGCCTGACTCTTTTAAGATTGTAAAGCTAAGCACAGCACTTGTAGATATCTGTTCTTCTGAGTGGTAATCGTATTTTCACTCTGCATAGCTCCTAAGGACAGAGATGCATGATGTAAGAAACCTGCAGATGCTTATTTTGTGGTTGTCAGTGTTCAGGTATCATCATAACTTGGGACTCTAGAGCATGATTAACATCATTACTGGTGACTTCTGAAATAATTCTTTGGTAACCACTGTGAGAAAGCTGCTGGAGCAGTAACATTCTTTTTTGTCCCATTCTCTTCTACCTCATGTCAAACACACACATCTAACTTGAACTCATTCGGATAAAACACAACATAACTTTTATAAACTAAAGGCCCATTACAGTTCCTATTTTTTCCTGAGTGACTATAATTTTTAAGTCACTCACCAAGTTCCATAGTACTGGAGCTTGGAATGGGAGGAGTCACATGCCTGGTGTTATTTCCTATGGGTGGGTTAGGATGATGACACTAGAGCTGGCAAGATATCGACAGCGGCCTCCTCTGTGAAAGCAAGGCACACCCATCTCTCCCTTTCTGGTTTTCTTTGAATTTAATACTTAAGAAGAAGTCCTTAGGGAAAGTTTGACTTTACAAATAGTAAGAATTTCCTACAGTTTTAAACTTTCTATCAGAATGCTTACTTTCACCCTACTATGTGAGTGTCTTGCAACAGAGGAGGGGAGGTGTTATTTATTTATTTACTTTTTGGTACCAGGGATTGAACTCAGGGGCACTTGACCATGGAGCCACATCCCCAGCCCTACTTTGTGTTTTATTTAGAGACAGGGTCTCACTGAGTTGCTTAGTGCCTCTCTGTTGCTGAGGCTGGCTTTGAACTTGATATTCTCCAGTCTCAGCCTCCCAAAGTGCTGAGATTATAGGCGTGCATCACCGCACCTGGATGGGTGATATTATTTATATGATACACAAACCATGTGTGCCAGGATGGATTGTTTCACTTAGTTCAGAGTTTTTTTGCAAGTAAATACCAGTGTCTTCATTTTGAGGTGCTCTGTGGTTGGACTTTAAGAACTGTCAAAACACACTATTCTCTTTAAAATGCTCCCTCTTTTAGTTGCCTGTTGAATTCTTGTCCTTGCCTCTTCCATTAAAAGGGACTTTTCTAAAAAAATTTTTTTTAAAAAAGTGACTTTTCTCTTGTATAAGCAGAGATACTCTTTTCTCATACAAAGTTTTTATCTTCTGCTTTTTATGGTAGTAGCTTTTTTCTCAGTAGTTCACTTTGGTATGCTCACTTCAGACTCCTTTGTAAGAAATCAGTAAATGTTCAGTGAATGAATGGTTCATTCCCAGCACCAGACTTTCATTACACTGAGTAAACTTGCAAGTGTTGGATTTTTTGTTTCACTGTGAGATATGCCTGGCTCTGTTGTGATGTGGAGCTTAAGCTACTCACATGTAAGCACGCTTTCATGACATCATTATTCTCTCTGGCTTTTGCCTGTACTCACTTTCTCATTTCTTTGGTAATGTGATAGCCTTGATATAGAAGCTCTCTGGTTTTCACTTTTATATATCCTCAAATGACCTGACTGGGATTTTATCCAAGTATACTTGTGTGGATCTTTGCTTCTTTGCTTTGAGAAGTGGAAGTAGTGATCCATTTTCTGCCTTTTACAGAAATTTTCTTTTTTACTTTGTTATTTTTCCTACTAGATAGTGGTTAATAATTAAACATCTCTTGAATAGTATTGACAATTAAATTGTCTAATGATGGGCAGATCTGTTAACGAGAAAATAAAAAAAATGTAGTCATGGATAAAATAAGCAATCATAAGAGAGATGTTTAAGCGTAATGTTAGTATATTTCTTATCTTTTGATTTTTATGTTACCAATTCATAAAAAATTAGAAAATATCAAATTTGTGCTGCATGAGAACTACTATTTTCAGGAATTTAGTTAGTGCAAGGACGCCGTAGATACAGTAACTACCGTTTTCATATACTCTCTGTCTGTGATTTGGAGTGCTTTTCTATATAATGTACTTACACCGTTGTATCCATAGGGCTTACCTAGCCTATGGTCTCACATAGAGAAAGTAACCAGAAAGTACTTCTTTGAGTATTTTAAAAGAATGGTTAAAATTTTAATTTCTGTCTTTAGAGAATGCTTTAATTTGCCATCACATCAATAAGTCCATTGTCATTATTGTCAACACTGAATGTTCTCTATTTCTTTCAATGTTACTGTGGAAAAATCACATTTGTGAAATTTCTGGTTCTAAGAATAGAACACAAGGCCCAGAACTGCAGAGCATTCACTCTGTTACCACTGACCTATCCTCTTGGCATTTGGGAATTTTAGATTTGGTATTGGCATATATTCTGATTTTTAACATCTGCAGCTATTCCTTTGTTCAAATTTTGATTGAATCCTTTTGTAGCTATAAAATTTTAACTTTTATCCAAGTAAAATATGTACGTACTCACTTTTGTTTTCTAGTTGTGTGGGAAGTTTCATGCTTATTTCCCTCCCAACAGTCATTCATGTTGAGGAGGATTCAGATTGGGTGGTTTCTGCTTATTTTGGCTCTAGTGTTAAGAAGCCGGTCACATGCATTTGTGTACTGCTGAGCCTCCCAGAAGATGATGGCAGGTACCTCCTGGGAGTGAGGCTGGTGAATTGCTCAGCCCTTGGAACAGAAGGGCATACATAAATTTACGTGGATTCATTCCGAAGGTCTTAAGGAAATGGCAGGAAAAGCACTGCATCAAGAAACTGAAAAGAGATGAGATTTCATGTATGGAGCAGTAGAGTTTGGGGGTGTGGAGAGCAGTACAGGAGCTAAGAGGAGATGAGTCATGCCTTCTGATGGGTAATTGTTCCCAGTAGTGCTGAGGCAGGTCCAGGCAAATGTTTCTCATGCCAGTGCCACACAGCCAGGTTCAAGGACACAAAGCAAAAAGTATATTTTCTTTCTGCATCCCTCCTTACAAAACTGTTATAGCATGTACAGATTGCTCTTTGTCATAACTGGAAGGGGACAAAAATATTGAAACATTGCCGTAGACTTAAGTTCACAAATGAATAAAGTATCACTCTAAATGAGTCATAATTCGAAAAGTACATGGAAGAAAAGGAAGTGACTGATCAACAGTCTTTCATTCACACACTCCACCATTATTTCTTAAGAGCAAATGTATTTAATGTATATTATAAAAAGTTCTTTGATACTCTTCCCAAGATTGGTCCTTCTAACAGTAAAAGAAATATGTTCCTTTATGAAACTGATGACCCATTGAAAACCTCAAGGTGGGCCTTAGGAGGAACAGTATGCACTTAGTTTTATAAATTCTGTTGGAGAAATGAAAAGAGAAACAACGTAAATATAATTTGTTTTTTAAAAATTAAACCTTTATTTTATTTATTTATTTTCATGTGGTGCTAAGGATTGAACCTAGTGTCTCACATGTGCTAGGCAAGCACTGTACCATTGAGTGACAATCCCAGCTCTTTAATTTGTTTTTATTCAGGTGTTTCTCTTTGTGATTTTATTCGAACAACACTAAACTGTACCGTTCTCCATTTCCCTGATGTATAAATTTTAAAAATTTGAATGGGTATCAAAAAGATGATTTATTTAGTAAAAGGTACTAATAACATAATTAGCTACCAGAAAGCTGGACCTAATATTATATGAAAAAAAAAATCAGATGGATTAAAATCAAAATGTAAATTGTTAAAAATAAAAGTATTAGAAGGAAATACAAAAGAGTAAGTGATTTTACCACTTTGGAGTAGAGTAAGAGAACCTTTTTAAGGCAAGGTAAGAAATGGACACAGTAAAGGAAAAGATTGCCAAATTTGAACAAATAAAACTTAAAAATGAATGTATTGCAAAAGTTAGACACTAACAGAGCAGGAAAACCTAAGCAGTAGGCTGGGAGGTAACATTTGCAACATATAACAATATATGGCAGTTAGTATTGGAGGAGAACCTACAAACTGATGAGTAAAAGAATGAACAGCCTGGTAGAAAGTGGGCAAAGGGTACGAATTTGTATTTCAAAGAAGATTTACAACCCTGCCTCCCCCCCACACACAAAGAAGCTCATCTTCACTGAAAAATACAACTTGAAGTGACTTGATACCATATTTTTTGCCCTTCAGATTACCAACAATTGAAAGGATGCTAACACTAAATGCTAGTGAAGGTAGTCTGGGGAACAGAGCCCTCTCTGCATGACTGATTGAGAATATTAATTTATACAAGTTCTTAGGGGTAATTTTGAAGTTCATACTAAAATTTAAATTATATATACTCTTAAGTTGATCACTTTTACTTTTAGAAATACAGGTTCACAATTCCTTATCCAGTACTCTGACACCTGCCATTTGTGTTTCAGACTTCAAGGATTTTTAGGTTATATAAAGTTAATACAGTGCATATGCTGTATATTATAGAGTACTTCCAGTAGGGTTTGGGACCGTACCTCATTGGCAAGTGTATTCATATTTTTAGAGGGGACAACTGAACACGCATATCATTTCACATCAGCTCTTGCACCAAGTGAGTCAAAGCAAAATCTTTCATTTTTCAGAAATTGTTTAATTTCAGAATTACTGATAAAGCATTAGATACTCAGGTACTTACAAAATAAAATCAATGTACAAGTGGATACATGACTGGAGTGTTGCTTGATGAATTGTAACAGTGACAAACAAACAAAAAAATCAGGAATACTGTTGTCAGTTAGCAGAAGACTGTAATAAACTATGGTACATTTGTATTCTGTTTATTATGCAGATGTCAAAAATACTGAATTAGATTTTTATGTACTGATAGATGATTTGTTTGCACTAGATGAGAAAACAAGTGGTAGAAAAATATGTGTGTGGTATGATCCCATTCAGAAAAATAGGGAGAGGCATTGTCTCTTGTTTATATGGGTGTGTATTTTATAAGAAGGGAAAGCTTTGGAAGGATATATACCAAATTATTGACATGGTTATACCAGGAAGATGGTATTTAGAAGGATGTAAGAGAGACTGTTAACTTTATGTTCTTCTGTAATACTTTATCTTGTTAAAATAAGCATGTATTGTTTGGTTATCACAAAAAAATATTCTTTTTCTTAAAAGCAAATATAGAGTGTTATTGAGCAGCCTGGCAACTCTCCACTAAGGTAGAGCTACTCTAAGCTATTAGGGATGCTGCTTTTCATAATTAATGTAAAGCTGGGGACTAAGCCCAGAGCTAGGCTTACATCTTAGCATTCAAGCAGCTCCTTCATTACTTAATACTGTAGCCTGATAATTTCCAAAGTATACTAGTATATTCTCCCACTTGTATTAGCACTAGTTAAACAGGGGCTGTTAGTATGAAATGAAAATCTTTGCACCTAGGGAATCTGTATTTTTTTAATTGACCTTTATGTGGTGAATAAAATTCAAGAAAATAATATTGATTTTTCTCTGTTGGACTCATTGAGTAAAACAAGTATGATTTTTTTCTTGGGTATTGTTTATGACCCTCATTTTAAGCACATTTGAAATATGTTTAAAAATGGAACTACTGGAGGGTTTTCAAGATGGCAGAGTAGAGGAGGTCGCTGTCTGGCTGCTCTGTAGACTGAAACCAAGAAAGCAGACAGGAAACTTCTCAGCAACGTGGGTAAACAAAAAAAAAAGCGGGAGGACTTTCCTGGAATTTAAAACTGGACATTCAGAGCAGATTGGGGACTCAGGAGATTGGATATAATAAAATAAAGAAGAAATCTCCAGTGGCACAGCCATAAACCGGGCTGGAACCACCAGCCAGAGTGGTCCCCCCATGAGCATAGTGGAAGGATAAGGGAATTAAAGTAACCTGCATTTTTGGAAGTACCGAGGCATGTCTGGGTGTGGAGCATTTAGAGATCAGGGACATTGCCCTGCAAACCTGAAAAATGTGTGGCACAATATCCATGCACAGGGAAGGAAGCCACCATCTCTCCAGGTGGTGTGCAAAGGACAAAGGAAGGAACCATTTTGCAGCTGCTGCGTGGGGGCCAGCAGTTGTGGGGGGCATTTCCTGGCAAACCTGTGTTTAGTCTGAAATACAGGCCCAGTAAATATACACTGCATAACATAGAGTGTGCTTAAGTAACCAGGAGAAAATCAAACATGGAAAGAAGTTTACACAGGGGACTACCAGTCATGGAAACCCACTTCCAATCTGACGGCTTGCAGGACCAGTTGAGAGAGATGCTCTCGCCAGGAACTTGGAAGGGCAGGGCCAGGAGAAATTGTTTGGAGACTGAACTTGGGGTTTCTTCAGACCCCAAGAAACGTGGGGTCTGAAGATGACATAGGGGATTAAGAATTGGGTCCCCCACCACATGAGTGGACTCAGGGGAGATATCTTGGGTACAGTCATCCACCACAGACCAACAGGTACTGGGCCTGGAGGTGCGCTAATTTAAACTCTCCAGACTAGTTGAAGAGCCTAGAACCCACCTAAGCCTAAACCCCTCCTCCAGGAGTTCTACCTACAGGATTACTTCTCTAACTCCAGCAATCCAGAGGGTGGAGCATCACACTCCAGATGACCCCACCTAAAACTACAGAGAAAAGAAACCAAGAATCTTTTGAACTCCAATGGGAAGAAATATAACTTTTCATCAGGATTTTTAAAAAAAATTCTATTTCTCTTTTTAATTGTGACCTTAATGGTACATGAACATTTATACATATTTATATTTATTTTTCTTCTCATTTCTAGCATTTTTGAAACCAGTTATTTTTCATGGATTAGTTTTTGTATGAACTAGGATGTTTGATTAGTATATTTTAGTTTTGTATTCTTTTATTTTTATTTTTAATTTTTAAAAAAATTTTATGTATTTTTTTCTCCTACCTGTTTCCCTTCATTCACTCTTCTCTTCTGCTAACAGGCAATTCCTATTATTCTCTCTTCCATTCTTCAATTTTTTACTTCTTTTCTCCTCCTCCCTTATAATCATCACATACAGTATGATTTCTGTTCTCTCCCTGTCCATCATTTGAAAATATAAACCCTTTTGCAGACTTGTGGCTTTTATTGTGGGCAATAACTGATCATATTGTTTCTGTTTATTGTGACAATTAACATAGTAGACATTATAGTAGGAACTCTTCGGTTTAATGCGGTATATTGTTTGCATTGGTTGTTGTTATTATGTGTCTCCCCCTAAACAGTGAAGTACTGGAAACCTTCAGGGACACTAGATGTCCACAGGGTAGAAACTCTACTGCCTTATCAGATCCATACTGTTAGATGAATAGACACACAAATAACATGAAAAAGCAGGAGAAAAATTGCTCCAAAAAGCCAAGATACTCCAATAACAAAATCCCTTGATACCACAGTGGAAGAAATGTCAGAGAAGGAGTTTAGAATGTTCATCGTTAAACTGATCTGCAAGGTAAAGGACAGTATAAAAAATGAAATCAGAGAGAATATACAGGAAGTGAAAGATCACTTCAATAAAGAGGCAGAGATTCTGGGAAAAAAAAGAAAACAAGCAGAAATCTTAAAAATGAAGGAAACAAACCAAATTAAAAATTTAGTAGAAAGCATCACCAACAGACAAGACCACTTGTAAGACAGAACTTCAGGCAATGAAGACAAAATATATAACCTTGAAAATAGAATTGACCATGGAGAGATGTTAAGAAACCATGAACAGAACTTGCAAGAAATATGGGATAACATGAAAAGACTTAATTTCAGATTTATTGGGATAGATGAAGATGCAGAGATAAAAATCAAAGGAATGCACAATCTTTTCAATGAAATAATATCAGAAAATTTCCCAGACTCAAAGAATGAAATGGAAAATCAAATACAAGAGGCTTATGGGACCCTAAAAGTACAAAATTACAACAGACCCATACCAAGGAATATTATAATGAAAATGCCTAACATATAGAATAAGGATAAAATTTTAAAGGCCACAAGAGAAAAATATCAGATTACATGTAAGAGGAAACCTTCCCATCTCAACTGATTACTCAACGCAGACCCTCAAAGTTAGGAGGTCCTGGAATAACATATACCAAGCTCTGAAAGGAAAGGGATACCAACCAAGAATCCTATATGCAGCAAAATTAAGCGTCAGATTTGAAGATGAAATAAAATGACAAATAAAAGTTAAAAAGAATTTGCGACTAGAAAACCTGTACTACAGAACATTCTCAACAAAATAATCCATGAAGGTGAAATTAAAACAAAAAAAGTGAAAACCAGCAAAGGGAGGAACTACATTAAAGGAATAGTTAATCAAAGGAGACACAAATTCAAATTAAAAAAATAGAAATAAGCCTAAATGACCAGGAATACAAATCATATCTCAATAAGAACCTTGAACATAAGTGGCCTAAACTCATCAATCAGAAGACACAGACTGGCAGATAGGGTTAAAAAACAAAACCCAACAATATGTGGTATCCAGGAGACTCACCTCATAGGGAAAGACATCCACAGACCGGAGGTGAAAAAATGGGGAAAAAACTTCACATGCATTGCGCAAACAAGCAGGTTTCTATCCTCATATCAGATAAAGTAGACTTTAAGCCAAAGGTAATCAATCAGAAGGGACAAAGAAGGACATTTTGTACTGCTTAAGGGAATTATACATCAACAAGACATAACAATTGTAAATATTTATACCCCAAACAATGGAGCATGTTATGTACATCAGACAAACCCTTCTCACTTTCAAGAATCAGATAGACGGGCTGGGGGTATAGTTCAGTGGTAGAGTACTTGCGTAGCATGTGTGAGGCACTGGGTTCAATCCTCAGCACCACAGAAAAATAAATAAAGGTATTGTGTCCATCTACAACTTAAAAAAAAAAAAAAAAAAGAATCAAATAGACCACAATGCAGTAATACTGGTAACTTTAACATGCCTCTGTCACCGCTGGATAGATCCTCCAAACAAAAACTAAAAGAAGCTATAGAAGTAAAAAAATAACAATTGATAATTTTAGACTTAATAGACATACATAGACTATTTCATTCATCAGTGACTGAATACACTTTGTTCTCAGCAGCACACGGATCCTTCTCTAATATAGACCATGTTATGTAAGCTATCGTGTATGTTAGCATAAAGTTGTAATATTACCTTAATATATTTTTAGCATCTGTAGGGTTATTTTGATAGCCCCCTTCCATTGATACTAATTTTTGTGTTCTTGTTTTTTTCTTGATTTGACTTGTTTGATTTTTATCAAATTTTAGCTGTATTATTTTTTCTCTATTTCATATATTTCTGCTCTTACTTATTTTTTCCTTCTTACTACAAAATTTCAATTAATTCGATTGTTATTCTAACTTATTTCTGATACAAGTACTTTAAGTTATAAATGTTCGTCTGAGTACTGTTTCATCCCAGAAATCCTGATATTTTAAGCTTTTATTAACACTTAGTTAAAAGCACTTTTTATTTACTTGTGCTTTCTACCATGACCTCTGAGATATTTATAAGTGTGCCATTTAGTTTTGAAATAGTTGATATGTGGGTTGGGGTTCTATATATTGTAAGGTGATTGATTTCTAATGTAATAAATCATGCAGGAAACACAGTCTGCATGAGTTCAGATTTTTTAAAAATGTAATGAAAATGCTTTTTATATTGGTTGTATTGGTTACATACGTATCAAAAATGGTCAAATTGCATACTTCAAACATGTGCATTTTACTGTACTTCAATTTTACCTCAATAAAGTGATGAAAAAAATAGAAATACTGGAAGCTAGTAGTTTGAGAGAAAGTAGACAAATACAGAGTCAAAACCTATGATGGCCTTGTTTCCTTGATAGCAGTTATAAGGGGGTGCTGTTCCTGCTTCACAGTTAATTAGAGAAGACTGTGAAGTTGGAGAGAAGAACAGAAGAATAATAGTCCACACCAGTGGATACTGCACCATATTTCCTGTCTAGATGCAGTGCTGCTGTCACTCTACCTCTGTTTTATGAGGTAAATAGAGTAGGGAATGCAAATTAAAGAAATGTCATTAACCTGGCAGAGTAGTGATATTATTAGCTCCCTGCTCCCATCTGTTCCATGTTCCCACTTTTGACCTTTATCATTTCAAGGTCCCATTCTGGCAAACAGTTATATACTTTGTTATATGAAACTTAGCATACCTAGCTTGAAAGGGACTTTGATCATGCAGTTATAGTTTTTGCCTCTGTAGGTTATCGACTGTATACTTGCTTTGCTCTGCCAGTTTTAAAAAGCAGAAGTGTGCCTTGGAGCTTTGGAATAAGTCAAATCTAAGTTCCCACAATACCCACTGCTGTCTACTAAATGGAATACTGTAGTGTACTGTGTCTTGTAACTTCATTTTAATGATTAACTAAGTTTACCCTTTATTAGGCACTGCATAAATGTGAACTTGATTTGTTTTCCCTTTGAGCTCTGTTGTAGGACAAATGGACACAAGTTATATTTCTTTATTAAAAGCGGACTGCTTGCTTTTAAAGAAATAAGGTCAATCTTTTCAGATGATGTGAGCTCTGGGCTATGCTGGAAGTGGTTTGGATGTAAATATATAAAGTGTTCAAAACATTCATTGTCCTCCATTGCTGATAATGTCACCCTTGACAGGGGAAAAGGAGAATGAAAAGGTAACATTTTCCATACACCACTGTGTGGCCAGCTTTTGATTTATGGCTTAAAATCATGAGCAGTGGGTATCAGTTTATATTAAACTCTTTAATAAGGTGAAATAAAAAAGAAAAGGGGGAGATGAAAAGTAGTAATGACGGTGAAAGGCAGTGGAGTCAAACTACAGTTTATCTATGAGCTTGGGAAATAAAAGAAAATGACTCCAAAGGCCCCCTTATACTCTCAATTTCTTTTTATTGCAAGTACTGGGGATTGAACCCAGGGGTGCTCAACCACTGAGCCATTTTTATTTTTTTATTTTGAGACAGGTGATTTGCTAAGTTGCTGAGGTTGGCTTTGAATTTGTGATCCTCCTGCCTCAGCTGGAATTAACAGGTGTGTTCCACTGCGCCCTGCTCGTAAGGAAGATATGCACTATTGTAATCCATTCAGATTGCTCTAAGAAAATAGTTTATAAGTAGTTGGGTAATTTATAAGCAACAGAAAGTTATTGTTCACAGTTTTAGAGACTGGGTAGCCCAGATCAAGGCACCAGCGGATCCAGCACGAGTGAGGACTCACTGTCTGCTTCAGAGATGGTGCCTTCTCCCTGTGTCCTCATATGGTGGGGGCAAGGCAGCTCCCTTCAGCATTCTTTATAAGGGCACTAGGTCCCATTCAGGATGTTAAAGCCCTGGTGACCTAATCGCCTACTCAAGGACCCACCTCTCAATATTAGCACATCTGAGTGTGAAGTTTCAACATATGAATTCTGTGTGGGTGGGGGGGAGGGGTCACAAACATTCACACTACTGCATCTGCTTTAATTTTCTTTACCTTGACACTGTGTGTATGTATGTGTTATAATGAGATGTTTAAACAAAACTCAAAAAGGTTTTTTTCTTGTCCTTTTGACTTCTAAACCATCAAATAGTTATCCTTTGTTATTACTAAGCTAACCACTATCATTATCATGTCTAAGATATTTTTTACTAATTTATAATTTTATGATGCTGTGATTCTTCTTAACTTGATTGAACACTAAGAGGACATACTTGTGCCTGAGTGAATATATTGATAGAACTGAAATATTTGTTTAAAATAGCTATATTTAAAATCTCACCAAATGTGTGTGTATGTGTGTATTTTTTTTTTTTTTCCCCTCAGACCAACCAGTTCTATTTTAGAATCTGGCTCTGTGCTCTTATGATCATTTATCTGGCTTACCTATTGACATGGCAGAGCTTATACTGTATTTTGTTATGGAGAAATAAAGGCTTCTGGTCTGCTATAATAGTGTACTGGCACCTTGCTCTTCTTCTTTTTTTTTTAAAGTGGTGGTAAAATGAAGAAAGGTCATCCACTCAGGATTTTGATCTTTCTCTCAGAACTTACATATTGCTGTTAGGTGTCTTATTTCACCCATTTTAAGTACCAGGGAGAGATGAATTTATGAGGACCTTCCCTCTGCCTTTTTCTAAAAGAGATTTTGAATCTGCTGGTGCTCGTCATCTGTCTTCTACATCTACAAGTAGCAAAAGTGGAATTCCAAGAAGAGTAGGGGTTAGTTTACAAAATAGGGAATTTTAACATTCATTGATATGTTCTGATCAAAAACTTGGGTTCAGCCAGGCATGGTGGCACACACCAATATTCCCAGCAGCTTGGGAGGCTGAGGCAGGAGGATCACAAGTTTAAAGCTAGCTTCAGCAATTCAGTGAGGCCCTAAACAACTTAGCAAGACGCTATCTCCAAATAAAAAAGACTAGGGATGTGGCTCAGCGGTTAAGTACCCCTGGGTACAATCCCTGGTACCAAAAACAACAACAAAAAAAACCAAAAAACAAAAAAAAACCTTGCGATTCTCAGAAATTATCCATGCTTTATTTGCTAAACAAGTCTCTGTTCTTCTGTGGTATGAATTTTGAGCATTGGCTGTACAGGGAGGAATATGAGGGGATGTGGGGAATGTGGTGAGAGGGTACAAGAAATCGAGGGTACTTGCAAATCAGAATCAGCTTTTAAAATTTTCATGTCTAGGATAAAAATGTAAATGGAGACCCAAATGCCATATATTTGAATATGTAAGTTATGGTCAGGCTAACAAACTATCAAATATGTTCTGACAAGTATACTTTTATTATGTCCTATAAAAGTAGATTAAAATTTAAATCTTTACATTCCTTGGTTTTGGTACTGAATATGGGGCATGTACAATGCAGGGCCAACTGTCTGTACCTCCTTTGTTTTCATCTCCAGTTCCCTTCCCCACTTGCAGGGTTGTGGACACAGCAGTGCACCCTGAAGCTTATGGGTAAAAAACTCAGGTGGGTAATGGAGCCCAGGAAGAATCCATGCAAGTGCTGCAAACAGGGTTGGTGTCATTTGGTAAATTCCAGGGTCCTGCTTACTCTTAATATATAGAAAGCATTTCTCCAAAGGAAATATAATGTAGGCCTCATAAATAACTTTAAATTATCTGGCATTTGTTTTAGAAAAATTAAACAGATTAACTTAGTTGTACTAATTTATTTAATACAATAGGTTAAAATTATCAGTTTTTAAAAAGTTAATGAGATTATTTATGTTCTTTTTAAATTTTGTACTAAGTTTTTGAAATCTAGTACAGGTTGGACAGCCCTAATCTAAACACCTGAAATCGGAAATGTTCTGAGATACAAAACTTTTTGAGTGCTGACATGATGCTCAAAAATGTTTGGATTTTGAAATTCTGGATTAGGGATGATTAATCTATCTATACTTTCAGTTCCCAAATCTGAAAAGCCCCAATGTCTGAAACACTTCGGATTCCAAGCATTTGGGTAAGAGATACTCAGACTATATATATTTTAAACTTGGAGAATACATCAATTTTTACTATCCCCATTTCAAGTGCTCATTAGCCTTCTGGGCTAGTGGTATCATATTGGACCTTGTAGCTGTAGGGGAAGGGAACCTAGGTGGTGCTAGAGCGTGATGACAGAGCACTTGCTTAGCATACATGAGGTCCTGGGTTCAATCCCCGGGACTAGGGGTGGGATGAGGGGCCACAACTAAAGACTGAAGTCTTGCCAGTACAGGGGGGTGCTTGGCTCTGGGATTGAGGACCGTCCTCTTTGTGTAAGTCCAGTAGTGATTTGTCATTGACTTCATGCAGAGAATAACCACACCTCTTCCTCTTTGAACTGGTAGCCATTTAAAAATATAAAAGATACATACATAAAATGAATTGGGGACACTTCTTCACAGGCTTTTTTCCCTTGTTTCCATGTAAGCCTGTCAACTATGTTGTGCTCTTTCAGTTCACTGCTGCTTTTCATTGTTTCAGCAATGATAGGATTCTGGTAAGTTTGTTTACACAAATGAATTATAACCTGTTAACGACCTATACTTCTCCAAAAACTAATGCTTCTATTTCCCATCTTGAGTAATTATTGGCTTTGAAATCCTCCTGTCCCCACTTTCTTTTCTTTGTTCTTTTTAGATATACATGATGATAGTGTGTATTTTGATGTATTATTCATACATGGGGTATAACTTATCCTAATTAGCATCCCGTTCTTGTGGTTGAACATGATGTGGAGTTACACTGGTTTTGTATGCATATATGAACATAGGAAAGTTAGGTTCAATTCATTCTACTGTCTTTACTATTCCCATCTCCCTTCCCTTCCCTTCCCTTCATTCCACTTTGTCTAATCCAGTGAACTTCTATTCTTCCCTTCTTCACCCCTTATTAGTTAGCATTCACATATCAGAGAGAACATTCAGTCTTTGGTTTGTTGGGATTATGTCATTTAACATGACAGTCTCCAGTTCCATTAATTTGCTGGCAAATGCCATAATTTCATTCTTCTTTATGGATGAGTAATATTCCATTGTGTGTGTATACCACATTTTCTTTATCCATTCATCTGTTGAAGGCCACCTAGGTTGGTTCCATAGCTTAGCTATGGCATCCATTTTCTTTCAGAGCTTGGTATATATTATTCCAAGACCTCCTACCTTTGAAGGTCTGGGCTGAGAAATCAGCTAAGATCCAGATTGGTTTGTCTTTAAATGTGACCTGTCATTTTTCTCTGGTAGCCTTTAAAATTCTATCCTTATTCTGCATGTTAGGCATTTCCATCATAATGTGCCTTTGTGTTGGTCTGTTGTAATTTTGCATATTTGGGGTTGTGTACATTTTCTGTAGTTGATTTTCCATTTCATTATTAAGGTTTGAGAAATTTTCTGATATTATTTCATTAAAAAGATTGTGCATTCTTTTGGTTTGTATCTCAATGCCTTCATCTATCCTGGTAAATCTTACATTTGATCTTTTCATGTTATCCCATATTTCTTGGAAGTTCTATTCATGGTTTCTTAACATCTTTTCTCCATGGTCAATTTTATTTTCAAGATTATACGTTTTGTCTTCATTGCCTGAAACTCTGTCTTCCAAGTCATCTAGTCTGCTGGTGATACTTTCCATTAAATTTTTAATTTGGTTCATCAAGTCCTTCATTTCAAGGATTTCTGTTTGATTTTTCTTTTCAGAATCTCTATTTGTTGAAGTGATATTTCACTTCCTGTATTTTCTCTCTGGTTTCACTCTTTACATTGTCCTTTACCTCGCAGATCAGTTTAACTGTGAACATTCTCAACTCCTTCTCTGCCATTTCTTCCACTGTGGTGTTGATGGAGTCTGTTATTGAAGTATCTTGGTTTGTTTTCTCCCTCACCTTGCCAAGAAGCTGCCTATCTACTTTCTTGGTTTCATGCCACAGAGCATCCAGGAATTTGACCTTCTTTATTCCACCATCTTCAACAAAACCCTGTCCCCTACTTTCTGAAAAGTCTGTTTATTTTATTGTGTTGGATAATGTGTAGTGGATCTTTTTCCTTCCCAGAGGGTCTGTAAAAACACACACACACACACACACACACACACACACACACACACAAACTGGTCCATTTAATAGCATACAAGATTTAAAATCATGGCCTCTTCTGTCAAATGAGGAAAAGTACCTAGGAAGGTGGATATTATTTTTATTTGGACAAGCACAGCCATTTTGTCTGTGATGACTAAGGCAGCTGTTTTATGTGAAGGAGGGTTGCCACATTTGTACGGGCTGGGAGTGGGGGTGAGGGTTGTTGATGAAGTAAACTTCAGTTAAATTTGAGTTTTGAATAATGAATATTTTTTCAATGTTTGCCCCATGCAATATTTGAACGTACTCATGAAAAGGAAAAAAAAATTACATATCTGAAATTCAAATTCAACTTCATGTCCTGTATTGTATCTTGGCTTCCTATTTCACGACTCCTTTACTTCTCAAAAATTGAGGATTCTAAGCTGCTTTTATTTATATGAACTATATGTTGATATATTACTGAATTAGAAGTTAAAACATTTTAATTCATTTAGACATTGTTAACATAAGTAACAATTTAATATTTTAAATGAAAATTAACTGTTGTACAAAGCATAAACAAATAGTGAGAAGAGTGTTGTATACTTTTGCAAATCTTTTACAAAAGATCTGACTGCATTCACATCTCTCTGTGTTCAGTGTGTTGTGCTATCATAAGGACGTACCTTCTGGAAATCTCCACTGAACATTTGACAGAAAGTGAAAGTGGCAAAAAGCAAATGAAATCATAGTATTGTTAAGAAAATAGTGTTGACCTTGGGGATTTTGGGAAAGGGTCTTAGGTACCTCTTCGGGGGTTTACTATGCATGTTTTGAGAACCACTAGACTAGGAATAAGACTCCCACTAATTTTAGGTCATAGAAAATCAGAATAGAGATGTGCATTGTTTGTTTTCAGAAGGTCTAATGAATCAAATTATAAAATGGAAAACAACTGAAAAGTGATTTTCAGGTTTAGCAGTAATTCTTTCCTAATTTTTAAAAAATTTTAAGGTGCCTATCAACTTTCTGTGATAAATAAAACAAACTTTTATTTATCTTTTTAGAGTGAAGTTTAGCATTTTTATTATAGAATTCAGTAAATATTAGGTCACGTGGTGATTTTTTAAAAATGTGGATTGGGTTGAATTGGATTTAGGTTGCGTGTCTGTTTCAGGTATTAGACTTGGACAGTTTTTAACGTAATGTAAAAAATTATGTGAATCTCATATGAAAGTGGCGTAGAGATTGGCAACGGGCCAAATGTAAGAGTGCACAGAGAAGTAAAAATTAAAGACAGCTTCTGCTATTGCTTTAGTTGCTTGGGCAACTGAGAAAGTGAAAGAGCCATTAATAAAAATAGAGCAAGAGGAAGGAAGTGCTGGGATGGGATAAGGCTGGTAAGTGCAGTCTGGGACTGGACATGCAGGGTGGCTCGGGGGAAAACTGCATGTGATAAGACAGGGAGCTGTTCACATTTCAGTGAGAAGATGTTCTAGGAAGACAATGTAGCACAAATACAAAACTGGCAAAGACTGTATCTTCGAGGAGTATTTCACCCTGGGGTGGGAAGAGGAGACAATGAAGAAGAAAGGAGAAGAGGGTCGGAGAGGCCGTGTGGGGGAAGTGTTGTTAAGGTGGAAAGAGCAGAGCCTTTCAAGAAGGGCGGGCGTGTGGGCTGCAGGATCCAGTGCTGTGCTGAGATAGAGGAATGTTAATTGGTTCTTAACTTTGGAACTATAAAGTCCTGGCTACCTTTGGAGAGTGTTGTTTCTATAAATGGTTAAGTTCTTATTTCCATTTATGTTTAAGAGAATAGAAGCAGAAGTTTTTGACTTCTTTGAGATAACAGAATCCAAAAAGAGCTGTCTTCCCTCACAGGGATCATTTACCTGGATGTTCATTCTGCAAACTGAGAAACAGCTGAAAATGTCACTCCAGTGCAATGCACCTCCTCATATATTCAACTGTATTTTAGAGTGACAAGTTTGTTTCTAAATATAATGTTGACAGTTGAGGAAAGACAGTAGCCTTAGAATCAAATGTGTGTTCTGGGTTTGCTACCTCCTTAACCTCTGAAGGCTCCGTTTCCACCTTTAGGATTTGAGCTAGGCTATGTTAAAATCATGTGATGTTATACATCTATGATATTTTTTTCCCTTTGTTTTTATTTATTATAATAGGTTCACCAAGTTGAAGAGTCTTAACCTTTCCAATAATCATCTAGGGGACTTCCCATTAGCAGTCTGCAGTATTCCAACCCTGGCAGAGCTGAACGTGTCCTGCAATGCCCTGCGAGCAGTCCCAGCAGCCGTTGGAGCTATGCACAAGTATGTGGTGGCATCTTTCAGAAACGTCAGGGAAGCTGCACAGGGTTGTGGCACATGAGATTAGCTAACTTGTTAGGTTCATTATGTAAGTCATTCCCCCAAAACTAGAGATCAGACATTGTGTCATCTGTGTAGAAAGTTTATTTGTTAAGAGTTCACTCTTGGCCTGGCGGGGTGGCACACACCTGTAATCCCAGCACTTTGGAAGGCTGAGATAGGAGAATTCCAAGTTCAAGGCCAGCCTCAGCAATGAGTGAGGCACTAAGCGAGTCAGTGAGACTCTGTCTCTACATAAAACACAAAAAAATAGGGCAGGGGATGTGGCTCAGTGGTCAAGTACCCCTGAGCTCAATTCCCGGTACCAAAAAAAAAAAAAAAATCCCAAACAAACAAAAAAAGAGTTCATTCTTTAGAATCTTGTAAAATCAAGATATCTTTGTTTTGAACTGATGAGTGGGTGTGTCTAAACATGAAAGAAAGAAATTAATTTTAAGAAATAATGAAGAAAGATAGGTATTTGGATTGGTTCGTACCACAATTAAGTCATTGTTCCCTTAGATGTCTATCCAAGTTGAGAAAATTGATCACAAGTTTCATTTTTAATAAAAGGTTAAGTTGCTTATTTCTGATTCTTTCTTCATTCATTATTGCCTCAGGCCCTGTCCTTATGCATTTTCCAAGAGTAGGACATTTTTTAGTAATATGTTCTTTATGTATGTTGGTAATAACAATATAAAATATATACCTCTCTTTATGATTCTGTATGTTTTCTTTAATAGCTTGCAGACATTTTTGTTGGATGGAAATTTTCTCCAGTCCCTTCCTGCTGAGTTGGAGAACATGCACCAGCTCAGTTATCTTGGTCTTTCATTCAATGAATTCACTGACATTCCAGAAGTACTGGAGAAACTGACTGCTGTGGATAAACTTTGTATGTCTGGAAACTGTATGGAGACTCTTAGGCTACAGGCTCTAAGAAGAATGCCTCACATCAAACATGTGGATCTCAGGTAACTGCTTATGAGAAAAATGCCATCAGTGTGGTTGGTTTACATTTGGGGGTGGTTATTATAGCTCTTTTGGTGAGATTAGCTAAACCATCTAGGCTATAGTTAGTTGAACTAGGACCTATTTTTCTATTTCTGCCTAGAGGGAAAAGTGATGATTAATAGTGGGGATTGTTCTTACCTGAAACATATTTATAAATATTCTCATTGATGAATGATGATGTGGCTTGAAGGTCGTAAATTTGTTATGAGAAATCAAACCCAACTTTTTTATTTGTTTTGTTGGTTTTTTTTTTGTTTTTGGGGGTACCAGGGATTGAATTCAGCGGCATTCGACTACTGAGCCATATCTCTAGCCTTTTTTTGTATGTTGTTTAGAAACAGGGTCTCGCTGAGTTGCTTAGTGCCTTGCTTTTTCCTGAGGCCGGCTTCGAACTTGTGATCTTCCTGCTTTAGCCTCCTGAGCCTCTGGGATTACAGTCATGTGCCACTGTGCCTGGCTCAAACCCAGTTTTAACTTATATAAATAGATAGGACCATTGAGTCAGAAAGCTATTTAAAGTAAGTGAAAATCGTTTCATTGAGAACAAGTTGGAAAATGTCTTAGTCTCTTAGTCCTTATCTGTGACTTATCTGAGGCATTTGACATCATTGAGCATCTCCCCCTTTCTTAAATATTTTTTCTTTCTTGGCTTCCTTAATATAATTGGTTCATTAAGTTAAATTTATTTTACTTCTTAAAATTTCCTCTCACTTCATCCAAGTGGCTCCAACCTTAGTTTACCATTCTTTACAAAAATATAAAACCTGTTATCTGTCATACTGAAGTTTGACTAGAATCTCCACTCTGGCCCCTTGCAAGAGAAAGGAATCTGCATTTTGAATCTGATCACACTGATTCTCTACTGGAAACCACCAGAACAATCTCCTCACTATATGATAGATGCTCCGCAAAAGATTTACTTTTTGTTTCTAATGAACAGAGAACTAGTATACAAGGAGGAAGCGTTTTAAAATTTCTCTTTTTAAGGAAAAGAAAAAACGTGTCATGGACTTGAATTCTTACAGAGCAACATATAGGAAGGAGTTAGTCCTTAATGCTAACTTGTTCAGTGTGATCCTTTTCCACCCAAACTAATTCCCCATTAGCAGGGGTGACTGCATACTAGCCATGTTGAATCTTGGGCATATATTTTTTCCTCTATAAATTACAGTTAATAAAACCTAGTTTATAGAGTTGTGGAGAGAATTGAGTTAAATTGCCTAGCACTTCCAGCACATGTTGTGTTCTGTTACTATTACCCAAGGACTCTTCCCTGCTTGTGGAACCTGCTCAACTGCCGTTCTTGGCATTTTATACTGTTTGTCAAAGGTGGGTCTGCCCTTGCTTCATTCCCACTTCCGTCTCTGTTGCCAACCTCAAGCCCTAACTCAGGCTCGTCAGTCAGTCTCATCATGTTGAAGTAGCATTGTCTTTGCCTCCCCTTTCTTCTCCCTTCATATGGTTTAGCCTGTTAAACTCACATATTCCAGTCCTACAAGAATTGTTTGACTTCAACTTTGCTCAGACTTAAGGGATCAATCCTGTACCTCCTGGAGAAGTGTTAGCAATTTGCAGATCTAGAATACTTAATTTGGGGACTATGAATGGTTCTAATTTATTTGATTTTGAAAATTTTTTGGACTGGAACAGGATAGGGAACTAAATACTTTGTCTTGTTAACTTCCTTTCCAAATTGTTAATGTTATTTGCTCCTGAGTGACTTGGATTCAGAAGATCTTCCTATTACAGAATTTAAGCCTTTTTCAACTCATATACCCAGTGGTATAACTTCAGGAGACCAGGGATGATGGGTTGCACTGACCTCAGGTGGCAGCCTGGGATGATTTCTAGGGCACCTGGTACTCATAAGAAGACAGCATTTTTCTTGATTTGAATTAACTTATAAATAAGATCAATCTGATGTCTAGAAGTAACAATTCTCATTAAGAGCTTTGTAAATTCTTCAGATATCTAGCTCTAGCCTGAGTCTTTTGATGACATCAGATGTAGGATATTTAAATAGCAGAATAGACATTGGACATTCTGTAAATATTGGGTGACTGTGAGCAGAAAACTGCTTCTTTCTGGGTCCTGAACTGAGGAGGGAATCATCTGCTTATTTTTGCTTATAATTCTGCCTTAATACTTTAAATTGAAGCTAGTAGAATGATTTAAGGGGAATTTTACTAAATGATGAACTGATTTTATTGTTGAGTTTTCTTTAAATGGAAATGTTACATTACATTAAAAACAATTGTTTTTCTTTTAATCTTATCCTGTTGCTTACACTGATGTTTTTTAGTCTGATGCTACTTATTCAGTGGCATCATTAATACCCCTCCCCATCTGCCTGTTACCTAGTTCTCTCTCCAGTATTTCTCTTTCCCATCTTTCCCTAACTCTTCTCTTCTTGGGATCAATTTCACTTTAGCTGACAGCGGAATAATTTCTCTTTGGTTTCTCCTATTGACACATTTAATGAAATACATGTGAAACAGAGTCCAACTTCTTTCTTTACTCAACTGGGTCTCTCTCCTTGATTCCTCTTTTTGCTGATAGCAGTAGCACTTTGTTAGCTAGCCAGACACCATTTGACTCTAGTCTTCCACCAGATTTGATCAGTTCTTCTTTCATACCAGTTTGTCTCTCTTATCCCTTCCTTTTCCTTCCCTGCTGCTGCTGTTTCCTAACTGAACAGTTTACTTCCATTACGCAGCCTCTCAAGCAAGTATGATCTTGCTCAGAGTCTTCAAATTCTCAAATTCAAGATACTCCAGCTCTCGTATCTGGTTTCCACCTGCTAGCATACAAGCCCCTTGAGGGTGAGGCTGTGTCTGAGCTGCTCAAGGTGGTCCTCTAATGTGGGCTGTCAAACCACATTATTTGCTACTTTTCCACAATGAGATATGTCTCAAAGTAGAGTCTCATATTTTAGAAATGTATGGTGATTTGACATTTGTTTTGTGATGGACTTATTTCATTGTGCAGGGAGTCAACTAGTTTAAGTATTGTCAAACTTACCTGTTACGTTGTGATATGGTTTGGATGTGAAGTGTCCCCCAAAAGCTCCTGTTAATGCAGGAATGTTCAGAGGTGAAATGAGTATATCATCAGAGCTGTAACCTAAGCAGTCCATCCTAGTTTGAATGGATTGACTGGATGGTGACTATGGGTGGGTGGGGCATAGTTGGAGGAGTTGGGTCAATGGGAGCGTGCCCTGGAAGGCACGAGGTCTTTCTCCCCATGCTCAGTCTCTGCTTCACAACCCCACTATGAGCTGTGCAGCTTTCTTTTTCCATGCCCTTCCCCCATGATATGCTGCCTTATCCTGGGCCCAGAGCAGTGGAGTTGGCCATCTAGAGACTGAGACCTCTGAAACCATGTGCCCCAAATAAACTTTCCCCCCTTTAAGTTGTTCTTGTTTTGTATTTTGGTCACAGTGACATATCTGACTAAAACTAGTTGCATGTGGTGTGAGCTATGTGCTAGTCATACGTAACAGGACTGTACACCAGTCAGTCTATGATAAATTAGAAGTTTGTAAAATGGGCCCTTCACCATAGATCATATAAGTACTGCTCTTATTTTATCCTTGAGCACTCTCCGCATGTTAGCACTTAGTAGGGGCAGTCCTTGATAACTCTTGACCAATACACCTTTCTCCCATGTTACTCTCACATACCCTGCATTCAGGCTTGAAATTCTGCATTCATCCTGCATTCTTCTCTTCAATCCAGGTGCTACTTTGCTACTTCATATGGACCACTTTCCTTTTCCCATTGATATCTGTTAAATTTTGCATATCCTTGGGATTCAGATGAGATGCTTCCTTTTCCATAGCATCTTGTTTGACCATTCTCTGTATTTCTGACACCATTATGACACTTATCATATACTGGTATTCCTTATATTGAAACTTTAAAGCATATCTGAGTCCCTGACTAAATTATGAAATCCTTTCATTCACCTCCTAATCACCACACAGCCACAGCAGCAGCATAGCTCTTCACAGTTGGTGAAGCACTAGCATGTGTATTATTCATTTTCAGTTTTTCATCTACTCTGCAGGGCAAGGACACTATTATCCTCATTTCACAGATTAGAATTAGGCAGGGGTGTTAGGTGACTTTCCCAAGCTCTTCTGTGCAGTGTTGAGCAGCCATCTGGGGCTCAAACCTACCGTTTCTCCATGGTGCCCTCTATGCATGTACACACTGCTTAGAGAATATTTGTGAAATAAATAAAATGGCTGCATTAGCTCAAGGTATTAATGGAAGGGAATTTTAACCATTTCATATTCTTGAAAAGTTTATCCTGAATAGGTGTATTACTGTGAGAGCCTGAAACCTTCTGATTGAATCATCATAAATGGTGGCAGTTTAAGCTAAATAGTGGGAATATTAACTTTCTTTTTGTCATAGATATTCTTTTGTCTCCTCATTAAACCAACACTTTGATTATTTTAGTATTAAAATGTGTGCGTGGGGCTGGGGATTTGGCTTAGTGGTAGAGCACTTGCCTACCACTTGTATGTTGATGAATCCTGGCTCTGCTGTCACTCACCCTTGTGTTTCAGTGGCTTTATGATATTACTCTGAATAATTTAGTTATATAGCTTTTTGAAATTTTTCTAAAGGGCAGAAATTCCGTACTCTATCCTTATTATCAATGTTCTTCTAATCAAGGACATGAGCTCAGAACTTTCTTGACTTTGTAATGAGAAGTAGAGGGTTTTGTTATCTTTTGTTTTAAAAGGAGTTAGGCATAGCCTACCAGATTGGGATTGAGATTTTCATCCCTTTTAAACTAAGTTTATCTTTATCATTGGTTCCTAGTCCCTGTTACTACTTGTCTTCTGTCATAGCAACATCCACAGCAGCTTCATTGGGTTAATACTCATGACTAGAGATTTGGCCAGTTTTTCCCTATGCATTGCTCTACCCTAGAATTACTGGTCCCCATTGTTATCATTTTGTGGTTTTTTAAAATGAGTCCTAGATGCCAAATTTCAGTATTTTCTGCACTTTGCTCTTTTTAATTGGTGTTCTATAGATGGAGATAGCTTTGGTAGTCAGTCCTCGTCCAGAGCAGGTGAGAATTTCTCACTTGCATTTCCAATTCTGGTGCTCCCATCCGGTATGCAACTTGTAATCATTACTTCTCCACGTTTACCCCTCAATTCTGTCTTTCTTTATGGCTATGAATCTGCCTGCTTAGACATCTTCTCTCCTTCCTTAAGTATCTAGTGTAGTTGTACTCTGTGGAAAAGGTGTTTTGGGGCTTTGTTTCCTGTGTTCTTTCCAGTATGATATCAGTACTTTTCCAACCTAATTTCTTTGGAAATAAGTTTATAAAAGTGAATCGTTCTCTCTTCTGAAGTGAATTAAGGTAAAATCAGTGAATGACTGAATTAAGGTAAAATACTTGCACCTCTTCCCGATTCTTGGCCCAAATTGTGTCACAGAATGAAGGGTAAGACCTCTTGACATTGTAGCTGAAAATAGTGAATGAGTCTGACCAGTTAAGCATGGCCAGGTGCCGAGATTAAAGAAGTCATGGAGAACTATAACCATGAAGCTTGAATCCTGTCTCATTATTCTACTGTATTAGGATGTGGCCGTTTTTTAATAGCACTGTAGTTAATTATGGTCTCTGTTTGTGTCTTTTCCCCCTGAAGACTGAACATAATTAGGAAACTTGTGGCAGATGAAGTGGACTTTCTGCAGCATATCACTCAGCTTGATTTGCGAGATAATAAACTTGGTGATCTAGATGCTATGATCTTCAACAACATTGAAGTTCTACACTGTGAAAGGAATCAATTGGTGACATTAAACATTTGTGGCTATTTCCTAAAAGCACTCTATGCCTCTTATAATGGTATGTAACATAGACCCTATCAAAGCTGGTTTGTTTTTAAGACTTTACCCAGTGCCATCATCTCTGTCTCATTGATTTCCCTTTCCCCATTTAGTAAAATAACTGTCAAATACATTATCAAGATAAAAGTAATAAAAGAAGAAAGCTGGTTTTGTTTTTAAAGGGTTGGAAAAGGCAGATTTTATTGTTCCTAATTTGTTAATTTCTCATATTGTGATAGATAAATATCGTGGTTGATTTATTTTTTCTTTAAAGTAGGAGGGGGGAAATATGAATCATTTCTTGGGCTACCTTATAAAAATAGTGAAACTGAGACTTTGATTTAAATTAGAGAGTGAAAGGAAAGCCCATTGTGGACTCCAGGCAGTTTCATGTTCCACTAACAAGAAACTCAGCATAAGATAAACCTGAATGATGTATACCCAAAGGGACACTATAAAGCAAGAATTAATCATTTAATAAAATGTTTTCTCAGAATTTGAAAATCATGGCAGGTCCACAAATAGAAAGGTCATATGGCATACATTTGCTAAGGTGAAGATCTCAATCCTCTGTAATCAACAAACTGAATAAAAGCCTGTATTTACTACTACAAATGGTAAAAATATTTATCAAGCACTTGCTTTATGCATACTGTAATTGTAGCTCATAGATAAGGAATTTTATTTTAAAAAAATAGGCTTTCTGTCATCTCATTGGAAAAATGAGCCCCAAACTTCAAATAGGGATAGGTTCTAGTACAATCAGTTTGACTGAGCACTGAAAAGATACAGGGGTTGGATAGTGAAGGCATATGAAATGGGAGGAAAGAATCTGAATGTGGCTTGTTTAGCAATTAGGAGAAAACAGAATTCTGAACTCCACAGCAGTTATTATGGAATGCATGGCTTAAAGTCAGATAGTGAAATTTTGAACCTAGTATAGTAAGCTGCAGACAACCAGTGGGAGGAGATTGTGGTGGAAGTGATGCTTTCAGACTGCTAAAGTGACAGCAGTGGACAGGTCCATTAAGTGGAGAGAGTGGGGGAATTCACTCCTCTGCTAATCCAGGTTATGAGACAAACTTTATGTGAGCTAATGGGAACTTGCTGCCAGGACTACAGGTATGGATTTTAGACTCATCTTCTCAGAGGTTAGTACCTGAAAGTATGGAAGTAAGATAACTGGAAGAAATAAAAAAGTGGGTATGAAAAGTTAACCTGTGAGTTTCTTACAGTTGACTGGGGCCCGAGTGGGCAACCAGATAGGAGCTGAACCTGTGAATTACTTAGCAAGCATTTAACACAGCAGGACATTCAGAAACAACTCTGTCCAAGCCACAAAGCCTGCGGCGGACAGTGGTGTCACATTTCATAAAGTTTTGAAGAAGTATTTTCAGATTGGAGTAGAGAAATTCATGTGTGACCCTCTAGAGAGTGCTGTTCATGTGGTGAGGAAGGCAGAAAGCCAGACGGTACTTGGCTTTATGAAAGGTGTTAAAAAGATGGTACTCATTTGGTTAATCTTTTAGATACAGTTTAGCACACAAGAGAAAAGCCATAGCAAATGAACAGGAGAGAGGTAGGAAGGGAGAATGGATGACTTATTTCAGCCCTAAATAAAATCTTCTGAATAAGTTAGAGGTTCTCCTTACTTTCCGGTGGTTTAAATATTGAACAATTGGATGTATTAGAAGTTCCTAAACTAAACAAACAGTGGAGGATAAAGTACAATAATGATGTTCTACGTACATAAAGAGTCTTTGTGTCATTTGAATAATGTTCTATGGTTTTTCTTTTTTTCCTGTCCAAGAACTAGTTCAACTTGATGTTTATCCAGTTCCAAATCATCTGTCCTACATGGATGTTTCAAGGTAAGAAAACAGGTCTCAGAGCACTATTGAGTCTACTTAAAAGTGTTTTTTTTTTTAGATAATTATGTCTGTGCATAATATAAACACTCTTTTTAGACCTTGAAGGTAAACAATAAAAAATTAAGTTTAATGATCTTCTCCAGAAAATGTATGTGATTATTTTTCTGTTAAAATACACTGTACAAGCTGGGCACAGTGGCGCACACCTGTAATCCCAGCACTTTGGGAGGCTGAGACAGGAGAATCATGAGTTTAAAGCCAGCCTCAGCAATGACAAGGTGCTAAGCAACTCAGTGAGACCCTGTCTCTAAATAAAACACAGAAATAGAGCTGAGGATGTGGCTCAGTGGTTGAGTACCCCTGACATAAATCTCTGGTACCAAAAAATAAAAATAAAAATAAAATACACTGTACACTGTAATGTAGCTCATACATGAAAAATCAGGGTATCATTTTGGACTTCAATTTGAATATGAGGTTTAGACTTGAAAGATTGAATTGAGGGTCATGACTTGAAGGTCCAGTAGCTTTTAATTATGTCAACCATGTCTTCTTCCCTGAAATACTAATTATTTATTTTTAGAGCACTATATTTGTTTTGATTCCCCCTCTTTGTTATTTTGTACATATATCCTCTTGCCAAATACTCTTAGAAAATAGCCATTGAGCCAGCTTAGGTTTCTGAATATATTTTCCAATAGGTTTGACCATCTCACCTTTTATGCAAATTTGCTTCTGCAGATTATCATATCTATTCCAGGTCCCACAAGTATTATAATACACTTTTTCCTGATGACACAAATCTGTCTACAGCACGTACTTACACAAATTAAACTTTCATAAATTTTAATACACTGATAGAAACTTATGTTAAAGGAAATACCACAGATTTCTGAACTCATGGGAGTCTGTGGCTCTCTCAAGGTGATGACTATTAAGTCATTTCAATGTGTAACTTCTCATGTTTGTTAACAGTCATCATAGTTTGTAATCTCAACTGTAGTATGATTCATGATACACAGAATTTGCCTTGTATCATGAAAGTACACATACTTAGCTATTTTAATAACATAGTCATAATTATGTAAGAATGTGTCAGTGTTTAGCCGTTGGAAGAATTATTACAATTATAGTTTTATTATACATTTATAATTATAAAATGATAAAAAAATTTTGAGGAGTGCTTCATGCATTTCCCACAAAAATACACATCAGACAATTGTGTTTAATGAAGTCGAAGTCAGACACTAAATAAGTTCCTTTCTTTCCCCCATCTCCTGTCAGCTCTACGTGTTATTTTCACCTTTTAAATAAGAACAGTGCAGAGCTGGGCTTGGTGGCGTAAGCCTGTGATCCAGCACTTAGGGAGGCTGAGACAGGAAAACCGCCAGTTCAAAGCCAGCCTCAGCAATGGCGAGGCGCTAAGCAACTCAGTGAGACCCTGTCTCTACATAAAACACAAAATGGGGCTGGGGATGTGGCTCAGTGGTCGAGTGCCCCTGAGTTCAGTCTCCAGTACCAAAAAATAAACAAACAAATAAATAAATAAGAACAGTGCAGGAGTGGGGTTTGCATACATTGGTGCATATAAATATCTTAAAACAGATTTATTTTAGAGAAATGGCCATAGAGTGAATCTAGTTTCTTCTTATTTATAAATATAATTGGTAAGTGTACCCATTGAAACCCTCAAGTCAGCCTGAATTGACAACACTTGTGTCGTGCTTATTTCTGAATTCTGCCACTTATGTGTCCTTCACCTTCCTTTTGAAACTCTCATGTAACATGCTCTACCCTAGCCTCCTCCCAAGCTGTCATCTATCACCATGTCCTTAGAGCTCCTTGGGACAAAGTTCTGAGTTATTTTATAGGAGTTTTCATTTCTATATGTTGAGATTACTTTTATGAGGGAATACTTTCACTCTTCTTATTGTTTTAGGAGTTAATTACTAAAGATAAAATAATTGTGTCAATCTTTAGCCTTCAAAGCCAGAACAGTGTGTACTTATATAGTCAGAAAAAAATACCTTCTGTTTTTATATTTTAATTGAAAAATGATATAATAGCCAAATCACAGGACATGATTTTTAAATTGTGTATAATTCCCACCACCCTAACATCACAACTATATTTACTTCTGCTGTAATATCTTACAGTCCTTGTCCCAAGCATCATATTTTCACAGAATTATTCATCCGTTTGTAAAGAATTATAGTTGGGACTGGGATATAGCTCACTGGTAGAGTGCTTGCATAGCAAATTTGAGGGCTTATGTTTGCCTAATGGTAAATTCATTTAATAATTAAAGTCACCATTAGTTTAGTTCACTTATTTTTAGTAATTATAATTACCATCTAATGCCCAAGTGAATGTTTTGATAGTTAATGTTGAGTCTTTACTGTCAGTGCACCTTTTTACTGGTACCATTTTAAAGTCACTTCTCATTCTTCCTCTTTATTCATGACTATGTTTTCATGATGCCAACTGGAATTGGGAAGTATTTTAATGTTAAAGATAAAAATGTAAATTTAAAAATAAAACTAATGTCAGCCGGGTGTGGTGGCGCAAGCCTGTAATCCCAGCACTTAGGGAGGCTGAGACAGGAGAATCATGAATTCAAAGCCAGCCTCAGCAATGACGAGGCGCTAAGCTACTCAGTGAGATCCTGTCTCTACATAAAACACAAAGTAGGGCTGGGGATGTGGCTCAGTGGTCCACTGCCCCTGAGTTCAATCTCCAGTACCAAAAAACAAAAACAAAACTAATGTCACTTGACTATTTGACTTAACCAAAAGTATTCATGTATTTTTCCCCAATATAATAAACCCTCTTTCTTAACTTGGAAAGTAATCTGGGAGCTAGGATTTTTTAAATTTTTATTTTATTTTTAGAAATGATGCAGATGGTGTTACAGTGTTCCTTCATTTTCTGTATTCTTACTTTCACAATAAAGTGAATACATATATCTTTTTAATTTATTCATTGTTTTTTGGTATTCCATTAAAATTTTATTTATTCTTTGTAATTATTTTGAATTGAGGATCACATTTGAGGCCAAATTTAATTTAAAAAAATAACTATATGCTTTTATATTTAGAAACCACTTAGAAAATGTGCCTGAGTGGGTATGTGAAAGCCGAAAACTAGAAGTTTTGGATATTGGCCATAATCAAATATGTGAACTTCCTGCCCGGTAAGCATTGCAAATCAAGTGAGAGAATCTTAAAATAAATAAATAAATGAGCAATGAATAGAAATGCTGATTTTAGTGTTGAACTTGTTTTTATGAGCCTATAAAAGAGTTTATTTTAAAACCTTATTTGATGTCTTTACCCCATATATGATTTCATGGAGTAAAGACTAGACTAAGGTTTTGACTTTTAGGAAGGCCTTTTAAAACCATGCCGAGTAATGGTGCTTGGTGGAAATTTTTTAAATAAACTGAAAGAAATGTTCAAAGGCTCAACAAAAAAATGAGTGGTTCTAGGATATTAGTTCTTTCAGGATCTTCTACTTTTGTGTATTGACTTAACATGTTTATCTTTCCTATAAATAATTTTTGTTTTCCATAGACTAACTTTGGTCAGGGTATTGTTAATCACTAAAACTTGAAGGGCAAACTTGATTCTCTTTTTCTTGGTATGAAATTTGGAGTAAAAGGTCCAAGAAATTCTCTTTACTTCTTTCTCATAACATTTGTTATTATTTTTATTTTATAATTTTCACTTGATTGTTAAGAATATCAAAATAGCCATATGATGATATCTAGTATCCATAGATACAAACAAATGTTTTTAAGTTGACTACTTGTGGAACAAAATCGGACTATTTGGACTAGCCTTGCAATTAGTAACCGGAAGAGTAATCTCTCCCAGGATGTCCTGTCATGACTTCCTGTGAGGACTTAAGTACTCCATTCCTATGCTGTCCAGTAAGGGATGTCCAGTCACATGTACCTGTTGAGCACTTGAAATGTGGCTGGTGTGATTAAGAAACCAAGTTTTTAATTTTATCCCAATTTTAATAATTTAAATTTAAGTAATCACTTGTGGCTAGTAGCTACCATAATTCAGGTTATTTCAAACGTTTTTAGCCAGTCACTGAATAGAGGAAATTAATTATTTCTACCAAGGTGCAGTACAGAATGTCAGTGAAAATACTGTAGAAAGCATGTCACCATTTTGGAGTAGCTTTTACTTCAGATTTACTTGCATGTGATATTTAGGTATATAATTAGCATTCATAAAGAACAATAATAATGATATATACATGCTTGACAAGCCTAGTAAATGTGTTAGAGTTGAGCTGTGTAATAAGGGTGGTTATTCATCATTGAGCCAAGTGCCTGTTGAGTTCTACTTGAGAAGTGTGACATGTTCTAATTGAGAAGTTCTGTAAGCATGAAATACACACACACACACACACACACACACTACATGCACAATATTAACAACATTGTATATTAATTGCACTATAAAATATAAGATATATTGGGTCAAATAACATATAAGATTTCTTATACTTTGTTTTAATGTAACTACTAGAGTTTAAAATTACAGTTTGCATTATATTTCTGTTGGCTAACACTATGATAGAATAAAAGGATCATTGTTAAAGAAAATATTCTTTTGTTTAATTAAGCTTTAACAAATGCAACTAAGAAAATGTTATATTTTTCTTCAGTTGTATTTTATTATAATAATAATCTCTCCCTTTCCTCTTATCCTTGTCAATGTAGTTTTTGATTTTTTTTTTTTTTTGGTTTAACCCTAAAAATAAATCTTTCATAAAAGAAATCTAAGTTACATTTTCAGTCCCTAAAAAGCTCAAGTAGTTTCGCTTTGTTCTTTAGCTATACATTATACCTATAAATTTGATCTATTTGAAATTGCTCTCTGTATTACAGTGAGCATTTATGTGACCCTATGCAGCCCATCACCATTATCAAAAGAGTAGATATGTGTCGATATGTGTGTGTTTTGTGTCTATGCCCAGACTTTTTAGAACAGGAAGTCTGAAGACAAAAATAGGCTACTATTAGTGGGGAAAATGAATTTGTTGCAGGTTTGTTTTTGTTTTTTACCATTATCTTTCCTCCTATTTTCTCTCTTTTCTTACCCCTTCTGACCCTTGATCCAACAGACAACATATAGATGATTGTTTTGCTGTAGGCTACCAAAGAGAATTTTTTATATTTACACACACACTAAAAACAATTACTTTACCTAATCTTCCCAAAGTTCATTAATCTTAGATTGCTGTGTATCAGTACGGGCTTTGGGGGGGATCTAAAAGTTTATTTAAAGCAGATACCAAATGCTCTATTGTCAGAGCATTTAAATAGTATGTGTGTGTGTGTAATATGGAACAAAACTATATGTATTATTTTCTCTTGTGGTATTTAGCTGCAAACTTTCCAAGGGCCCTATTGTTGATGTTTTATTCAGGCAAGACAATTCATTAGAATTGATGTAATACTGAAATTTTATTTATCTAAGTTAGATATGTGAAGGATTTAACAAAAATTATTATTTAGAAATGGAAATGCATTAAAAGGGAAAGAAAGTATTTTAATACTTAGTATAAAAAAGAGTTGAACTGAACCTAATAACATTTAATATTCATCCTGTAGTTGATCGAATCTCCGGTTTTGTTTGGAAAAATCAAGATAAAGAGTTTTTCACTCCTGTCTTTCAGTTATCATGTGTTAAGAATGAAAGAAAAAAAATACATTTATACTTCCAAATCCTAAATGATTGGGTTGGAGTCATTATTACAGAGACTGCCCTGTGACAACTATGACTGCACACTGGCCTGCATAGTCTGTCCTTTCACACTGATGTCTAAACCTGAAAGTCAGATGTCTTTAATGGTGACCTATAGTGTCAAGGGTTGAGACAGGCTGCTAACATTTGTAAGAAGGAATTTAATTTTGATATTTAAAGTGAATAAAGTTTGCCATAATGTGGGGTGATTTTTAACAGTTGTGAATTGAAGAATACAAAATTTCAGTTAGAAAGGGGAAATAAGTTCAAGAGACCTTTGTGTGTAAGATGTGACTATAGTTAATAATAATGTATTATATTGAAAAGTACTGAAGGTAAAGGTTCTCACCACAAAAATAAAAAATGATAGGTATGTGAGGTAATGCCTGTTAACCAGCTTGATTTAGTCATTTTATAATGTATACATGTATCAAAACATCATGTTGTAGACCATAAATATATATAATTTTCTTATGAAATAAAAATAACTTAACTTGAATAATTGTGGTTACTATTGAGTGAAATCAGAATGGTAGAAAACAGGAGGTGGATGAGGAAGCCTCACTTTGCAGTATAAATGAATTCTTTCTCTATAGTGATCATGATGCAAATTATAACCTGACCTTTTCCACAACTCTCAGATGTTTGTGTTTAAAGCCAGCACCTGTTTTATTCTCTACAACTATTGGAAAAATCTGAAGTGGTCATAATGCACATTTACATTAGATTAACAAGTATTCATCATTGATTTTGTTCCAGCAACCCTTAGGAGAAATGTAGCCAATCTTTCAAACAGTTCTTTAAGGCTCACAAGAAACTAGTAGATTAAATGTATTCTGCTATCTTTTAGGAGGAAGTCTCTTCCTTGGTGTAAGATTAAACCAAAGAGAAATGAAAAATATATTGACATGAAGCAGAAGAAAGGAGAGATGATTATGATTTTAAAATTGAAAGAAAATGTAACATTTTTTCAGGTGCATTTGTAAAATTTAAGTTGGCTAGAAGAATCCTTTATTTAATATTGATCCTTTTTGTAAAGATTGCTGTGCTATATTTATTTAGCTTCTGTGTGGATAGAATACCCAGCAGTGTAGGGCCATGTAAGACAGAAGCCTTACCTTGGAGAATCATAAAACCTTTCAAAGCCCACCACCGTGTGAATCTAACAAAATTGGACTGACCTCTTTAGTGTCTACCTCTATGATACTTGTTTTTCTCTAAGAAGAGCTTCTTTTGTCAACATCCCTTTTCATAATTTTCCCTGCCCTCTTTTTTTTAAAAGTCTAGAAAGTATTGAAATATAAATAGCTCTGAGTTTATATTAAGACAAACTTGCATTTGCTTTGAATGGATTTGAGATTTTTGGAGAATTTTAAATATTCTGCTCTTACTCATTTTCTAATCTTTACCCCAAATTAACTTAAAGTAAATTGGCTTTTGGCTTTTGTCCCTTTTCGTACAGCTTATTTTGTAACAGTAGTCTCCGGAAACTGCTGGCAGGACACAACCAGTTGGCAAGGCTGCCCGAACGGCTAGAAAGAACCTCAGTGGAGGTCTTGGATGTGCAACATAACCAGCTCATTGAGCTGCCGCCTAACCTCCTCATGAAGGCGGACAGGTAAAGTGCTCTGTCTGTCTTGTGTGTTCACCTGAGTCTGTTCAGTACCCCTCCCTGGCATTTTTGTCTTCTCTGATGTGAGACCATGTGTGAGAGTTTTCTGATTATCCAGCTTGGATTTATGAAGATAATTGTTTTGCCAGCCACATCCCTGACCATTTTGTAGGGGTGGAGCCAGGAATATCCTCTAGATGCTTTCTTTATTAACTTGGCTGCCCTCTGGAGAGAGTTGGTCATGTTGTATGTAAACGTGTGGTGGGAATGCAGGTGTGAATGAGGGTGGGAAGTGCACTCTTCTGCATTGCCACCTGGCTGAAACTTGCACCAGCTGCTCCAGGCTTAGCTTAATTATCTTATGGTTCACTGGTCCTGCTTTCCATATTTGTGACTTTAGTGACAGAGATGGGTTTTCCCAGAGTTCACTTGTTTCTTTTTTATCAGTCCTTCCTTACACAGCTCTCCCCCTTTTTGGCGGCAGAGGTGTGGGGACCAGGGATTGAACTCAGGGGCACTCAACCACTGAGCCACATCCCCAGCTCTATTTTGTATTTTATTTAGAGACAGGGTCTCACTGAGTTGCTAACTGCCTTGCTTTTGCTGAGGCTGCCTTTGAACATGTGATCCTCTTGCCTCAGCCTCCAAGCCACTGGGATTACAGGTGTGCACCACTGCATCCGGCTCCCCTCATATTTAAGTACTGTGTTTTCTTTTGAACAAACAGAATTTTAAAAAATAATTTGTATCAGTAAGCCTTTGAAGAAGTTGTTTTGATGAGGGGATTAACTTAAACATTATGTGAAATTCTGTTTTCTATGAAGAGCTACAACACAGAAAACTTTGAAGAAAACTTTAAGTAACAGTGGCTGTTACTTACTTTGAAACATCTTGTTTGCTTCAGAGCCCTTGTGCATGTACTAAAATGCTCCATAGGCTGGTGGCGTAAATCACTTTGGTCTCTGCTAATGTTTATTTTTAGGAAGTGACCATTACTTTAAAACAACATAAAGGATCTAACTTTGAGTATGTCCTCAGGATGAAAATTTTTAAAAGTTAAATTTAATTTCGTGCTTCTACAAGTGCAAAAAAGGAAATGAATATTTTAACTTAAAAAGAAATTTTAGATATTTCAGCATGTGTGATGCTGTGTGGGTGAGATAGCCAAGGAAGAACTCTGGCTCTCCCGAGCTGAATGCGTTACCGCCGTCTCCCAAGGCCTATGCTCAGCCCTTCACTGACTCACTGCACACTGTGTTGCGATTTCCTGCCCACTTCCCTTTCCCCACCCTCAAAGTATTAACTCTATGAAACCAGTGACTGTGTCTCAATTACAGTTTTATCCCCAGCATCCTGTATTGTATCTGGAATTAAGGAAGGTGCTCAATAAATTTTTAAAATATTATCCATCCTCACTCCCAACTTCATATCTTTTGTCTCTTTTTCCTTTAAATTATCAAGATATAACTATATTCACTGAAGTGTAAAACCCTTTGGCATATTTCTCAAGAAATTTTATTGACACACACACACACACACACACACACACACACACACCTGAAACCATTACCCAGATCAAGGTATAGAAAATTTCTAGTATCCCTTTCTTCTTCCTTTGGTTATTTTCCTCTCAGAAAAAAAAAATTCTCCCCACTGTGCTTACATAAGTTACAATGAATTCTAACTGAACTAATTGTAAAGAATTAATAGAATTTAAGAAATGATTGTCAGTTGGGTGCCATGGTGCATACCTGCAATTCCAGCGCTAGGGAGACTGAGGCAGGAGGACCCAAAGTTTGAGGCCAGCCTCAGCAACCTAGCAGGACTCTCAAAATTTTAAGAAAGGGGGATGAAGAGGCTGAGAATGTAACTGAGTAGTGAAGCACCCCTGGGTTCAATCTCTAGTACCCTCCTCCAAACGTGTGTGTGTGTCTGTGTATGTGTACATACACAATTTAAAAAAAGGCATAAATAAGAAACTTTTCTAAGAAGGCATATTGTACAGCCTTTGTTTTCCAACCAGTATACCAGTTACCTTTCCAGCAGGGTAACAACAGCTCTTTCTTCCTGTTAGAAAGAATACTTTAAGCTTAATTATCTCAGACATACAGGATTATGAAGCAGGTGGGGTAAGATTGATTAGCTTTTTTTTTTTTTTTTGAGATACTTGTATGCTAGTATTGAACCCATGACTGCTGTACCACTGAGCTACATCCCTACCCCAGAACATTTTCTAATTATTTTTACTAAACCACTGATTTTTAAAGAGTTGATATTAATAATAGTCTTTATTTTGGCATTATTTTAATCAGAAAACAGCTTTGGGGTATTTTGTTTGATGAATTTAGGGGAAGAAATAAACTAGTATTGACAGTAATTGGAACAGGTCAGCCCAGAAAACATGATGTTTTAACACTGAAGTTAGCTTTTTAGGAACGAGTCTGTGTGACAGACTTCTTGCAGGTAGTTTCAGCTCTGATTTGTTTTATTTTATGGTTCGGCACAGCAAATATCCGACTGATCCAGTAGGTTAGTCTACAGCGTGGGCTGCTGTGGGGCAGTGAGAAGTGAGTGGGCATGGGTGTCACCTCTGGGAGCTAACTTTCTAATGCGGCTTAAAGTAGCTACACAAGGAAACTTAATAATTGGGTAGAAGATATAGAAAATGATGAAGTGAACGGCATAATTTAGTCTCATGGTATGAAGGACACTTTCTTATAGGATAAAACAAATTTGTTATTCATGTTTGTCAAATAGCTTCAGCCATTAATGAAACTTTGCCTTAATATTCCTTCCATTTGATTTGTTCCAAAATACAAATCTTAAAGATAAGTAGTTGTTCCTTTTTTCATATTTTTTGTGACAATAAATTGTTATTTCTATGTGGGTTATATAACTGAGGAGAGTGCCTGCATGCAAGCCTTTATAAATTAAAATCGTTTTGTTCACGCTCTCATTAGAACAGGTACTTGGAAGCCTCGAGAGCTATCAGAAAACATGTTATTGGACACAGAGTAGAAGACCAAATTTTGACTCTTCTTTTTGGGAGTTTACGTTTGCTCTGAATCTTGTCTGCTGAAATCAATCTCATAGTTTCAATTACATGATACTGTCAGCTTTAGAATAGTGTGTATTAATCTGCTTTTCCTGGTGGCAGGAAGGTATTTGGTAACCAAATAAGAGAGATGAATCTACTTTACAAATTAGATGGCTTTTAGTAAAATCATATTTCTCTGAAAACTTGAGACCCATTTTATTAAAATTCTTATGACTTGAGTCAGCAATTTCAGTTTACAAGTTTTCTGTGCATATTCATCTTTGAGTTTTATTTATTTTGACTTTTGTTTATTTATTTTGACTTTGAGTTTTGTATATTTTGACTTGCTTTTCAAAAAACTAGCAGTTTACGCTGTATACATGTATTAAAATATGATCTTATGCCCCCCAAATATGTACAATTATTATGTGACAATTAAAAATAAATATATTTTTAAGAATAAAAGTAAGAAATAAAAACCTTGCAGCTCAAAAATTTTATATATGGATCCTATATTGTTGAGAAGTTGACTGTGATTTTGTATCTAATCTAGACCTTACTGACCTGGATTTTTCATCTTACCTCGTTCTGCTTTTAGTTGAGGATTTTCTTAATGGAACCCCCAAAAGAGTTTGAGATAATTAATTGTGATCAACAGATGGGCAAGGGAGGGGTAGGTAATTCTCCATGGGTCACCAGAGTGGATGGGGCACTGCTGGAGGTATTGCCATCCTTCTGTTCCTTTCTGAAATCTTGGCAGTGACTCCCTGTCCACTCAGCATCTGCACACAAATTTGATATGGCCAGACAGCTTCTCCCAATGGAATCACTCTGATTAACAAAGCAAAAATGGATGCTTTTAAAGGAGAGTTATAGCTCCATGTTGTGGGTGGGCATCCAGGTCTGTTTTTATCCCTGGTTGAAGCAGTACAAGGTATTTTCCAGAGCAGGAGTTGGGGGTAGTGTATGTGCAAATGTGGTTCTTGGTAATTGCTCATTTGTATTTATTAAATATCCCCAGAGCATTAGTCACAGTATAGACCATAAGTTTTAGTGACTCAGAACATGTGTAAATATCAAAGGGACTAAAAGGGAACAGAAAATTTAGAAGAATGTGATCAATTGAGCATGACAACTGGTGCCTTTTGGCAAAGACAGATATTTCTGGCATTTTGAAGAACTAAGATGCCTACACTTTTTTTTTTAATGAAGAGAGTTGCCTTGTGACATTCTGGTGTTTTGAGAGCCATGGTAGACTGAAAGAGTATTTTTTAAAGCATGTCTTCAGAATCCCTTCAAGAATTAACCAAACACGAATATTCCTGGCTTTGATCTTACTTAGACTTTAGGATGATAGCTTGGGAATCAGCATGTTTACAAAGCTTCTCCACTCTTTGGTTCTAGTCATGAGGGTCCACTACACACACTGAAAGCTAAAGGTGACTACAGATGCTATTGCTGAAAAGCAGATTTATATAAAAGAAGAATATGAATAGAAAAATTGTGTCTGTAGTTTATTTCTGGATATCAAATATGTCTCATCACTTCCTTTTATTGTGTTTCTCAAATACCTTTTTTTTTTAAATATTTATTTTTTAGTTGAAGGTGGACAGAATATCTTTATTTTATTTTTATGTGATGCTAAGGATCGAACCCAGTGCTTCACGCATGCTAGGCGAGCACGCTACCACTGCGCCATAATCCCAGCCCCTCAAATATCTTAAAGTATTGGTTTCTAGCATTGTTACATAAAAATCAACTGGTCAGTTTTTCAAAACTAGAGAATCAGTCAGTGGGGTTGAGACCACTATGAAGAAGATAATTTCCATCCACTCCCCTCTCCCACCATCCCTTCAGTTCTAGGGAAGGACAAGTGGGAGCATCGTAGAGCACACAATTATGTGATCTCACCAGAGTTAGATTCTAGCAACAAACTCCAGGTGTTGTTAACAACACGAGCAAACTGGAGGAGTTTAACCAGAGGTCCCAAGCACTCCTGTGTTGAGCTGTGAACTTAAAACCTGAAAAGAGACCAGGCACAGATTATCAGACGAGTGTTTCCAGTGCCCCAAGGCTGCTTAGCAATCCTTACCACCACTTCTGTTGTGCTCCCAAAGTGGACGAGATGGGTGTTTCCTCCACCAGTGGTGGTAGGATGTCTCCATCTGTCCTCAGGAAACCACTAGAGTGCGTTAGAACAGGGGGTTTTGTCCTGAAATGAGTCTCAACTTGAGAATTCTTTTAGATAGATTTTTGAGGCCTCAACCTGACCTGCTTACCAGGAGGGTTGTAGGGGAGAATATGCTCTGATGAAAACTCCCTCGACAATTCTGAGGTGCAACCAGATTGCCAACTGCCAGCCTAGGGCATCTTCTGTGAGAATTGTTGCTCCTTTAGCAGGAGAGGATAAAGTGTAACTACAAACAGAAATAGCACCAGATAGCAAGCAGTCTCACACACTTCTCTATCCCTGCTTCATCCCGAAACTGCGTGCCCGTGGAGGCAGAATGAGAAGACAATGGGAAAGATACGGGAGCTGGCGAAGGGCCGAGGGGGCTGCAACTGCCGTCTACAGCTTAGGCAAAGCAGTGTAATGTGAAGGGGTGGCATGCAGAAAACGTACTTAGAGAAGTACACTTAGAGAAGATTGACAATCGGGTTGGTAAAAAGGAAGAGAAACAAAAGGGGAAAACGGAAGTTCAAAATAAAAAGTGAACCAGAATATCGGAGAACACACAGCCCTTCCCTCCTCAGCCCAAACAAATCTCTTAGTGTGTCATTGTCTTTGCTGTGCTGACAGCAAATGGTACTATTGATCAGAGAATCTTATGAAACAGCCTGATACCATGAAACGGAATAGGGAATAGAGGAACATCTATATTATAAACCCTTAAAATGAGAAGAAAAAAAAACCCAACACATCCACTGTGAAATATTCTACCTCAAACTATTGTGAAGCTAAATAAAACTGTAAGAAAACATTCAAAGAAGAATTAAATATACTCAAATGAGCAAGCATGTTGGGATATAGAAAAAGAAAATTGAGAAACTAAGAATAAAAATGAACCAACAGGAAAGAATGAAAAGACATTCTCAAAGTCTTTCCATTTAAAGTGATTAAATTCATAAAATGAAAAAAGGTAGCAAGTATCTCAGAAATTAGTAATATAATAGAAGGTGCCCAGGGGAGAATAGACGCAAATAAAAATTTAATAAGGGACACTGAAGAAAGACAGAAAAATAAAAGGAATGAAATGAGGCAAAGAAGAATTAAAAAGATAAAATAGTGGAAATGCAAGACAGACCAAACAGGAACACCATTTTTTAATGAGCCTTTGAAGAAAGAAGACAAAACAGTGGAACACAACTAATGTTCAGAATGGTGATCCAAGAAATTTTCTACCAATAAACAAAGTATCTTAAAGTACATTTTAAGGGACTATTGACTGGTTGGAAAACTGTTAGATTCAGAAGATTAAAGTCTTCAAGTGTAGCAAGAAAAAAGATCAAATAATTTAAAAAGGCAGATATGTAGACTGTCATCAGATTTCTCAAAAATATACAAAGCAAGGTAATAGTTGAGCAACACTTTTTAAAAATTGGATTAAAGTATGACCCCAGATTTTTATATCAAGCTAAGTATCCTTTAAGACTTGAGTTATAGAAATCTAGATGAAAATGAGATAAAGAATTTGAAAGTTAAAGAATAGAAATGCAAAACTGACCACAAAGGAATAACATTTGTATATAAGTCCTTGGAGAATAAATACACAATGGAAGAGAACTAATATTTAAAATTGTAATCCACTAAATTCCTCTAGCAGTAAACACAAGATCTTAAAGTAAAAAAAAAGTGATTAGCCATAGTAAGTGATTATATAAAAATCCAAAGAACTATGTTCATTTAATAAGGCATAAATGCAAGGTAACTATTAGAACAAACTCTCTGAATACAAAAAGTGTATTAAAGAATAAAAAATGTACATTCTACAGAGAGGGAAATAGCAAATATATATAATTATGAAATAGTAAAATGGTGAGACCATACATCAGATATATCAATATAAATATGATTGAACTTAACTCACCTCAAAAATGAAAATAGTCCAAGTCCATGACCTGATAAATGAGTGAATAAAATATAGTGTATAGGTATGTGAATTATGAATTATATCTTAATAAAACTGTTAATTAAAAAAGAAAAAGTAGGTATTGAGGGTTATTTTCTTACACACCATGATTCTGAAGCACTTTTTCTTTTTTGTGCTTTGTTAATAGGAAGACCTCAGTGCTGTTTCTAAGATCAGTGACAAGACAAATACTGTCCCCTATTTACATTGTTTTTCAGTATTTTACTAGATACATTAGTCACATAGTGAAACAAGCAAAAAAGTCAATTAGAGGCATGAGACTTGATAAAGAAGAGATACACTATCTGCCTTTGCAGTTAAATGATAGTCTACTTGAAAACTCTGAAGATTGCTGATAAATGAATGCAAACAAGAAAACATCGCAGTAAGTTATCAGGATATAAAATTAATATGCAAAAGCCTTCACACACACAAGACGTGTGCTGGAGATGTAGCTCAGTGGTAAAGCACCCTGGGCTTAATCCTCAGTCCCCCACTCCCAAAATAGTAGCTGGTTGCTGTGGTGTATATCTGTGATCCCAACTGCTTGTGAGGCTGAGGCAGGAGGATCCAAAGTTTGAGCCCAATCTGGGTAATTTAATGAGACCTTGTATCAAAATAAAATAAATTTTAAAAGGGCTAGAAATGTAGCTTAGTGGAGTGCTTGCCTATCATGTATGAGGCTTAGGGGTTCACACGTACTATAAAAAAAAAAGTAGTATAGAAAACATCAGGGTGAATCAGTAACCTTAGTTAAGTTTCATGAAACTTTTGTTTCAATTACATATGTATATGTTGCATGTTAGTGTGGCTGGTTATGCAAAATGTATTTTGTGCTTTTAGTTACCATCATAAAAAGTTGGAAAGCCTCTGCCTTAACTATCAGCCTTGTGAAGGTAGGTGAAATTGTCAAAAGTGCTGTATTATAAAAGCAAGCAAAAAGAAATTATGACGGTTTTGTTTGATACTTCTGGAATGTCTGGGGGACAGAAATTAAGGAATTGTTTATTTTTTGTATTGTTATTTTTTTGTTCTTGTTATTGTTACTGGGGATTGAACCCATGGACACTTTACTACTAAGGTACACACAGAGTAGTTTTTATTTTTTATTTTGAGACAGGGCCTCACTAAGTTGCTGAGGGTCTTGCTAAATTGCTGAGACCATCTTCAAACTTCTGATCCTCCGGCCTAAGCCTCCTGAGTCACTGGGATTATAGGCATGTACCACTGTGACTGGCTCAAGGGAATTATCTAAAAGTAAGAGTTCTGCTTGGTTTGGATAGTCTTAACCATTTGGATTTTTTTTTTTAATATTTATTCTTTAATTGTAGGTGGACACAATATCTTTATTTTTATGTGGTACTGAGGATCGAACCCAGTGCCTCCCGCGTGCTAGGCGAGCATGCTACCACTGCGCCATAACCCCAGCCCCCCATTTGGATTTTTTAATGGAATACAAATCCTAGCACTGATCTCCAGAAAAATTATTTAAATACAGAATACCTGGTATGCCTACAAATTGTAAATCTAGTATGGTACCAAAGCCTCTGGTCCCTTTCAGGGACAGAATTGGGCTGTAAAATTTTAAAGGTGTATGGAAATTTCTGAAAAGCAAACAGGACAAAACAAAACAACCCAGATGAGCCAGATGGACATGATGTACCAAGGCAGAGGGACACAGCAGTTGCTCCAGAGCAGGAAGTGGATTTGTCTCACTACTCATGTGGGTGACATCCCAAGTGCTCTTGGGCAGGAGCTATATCTGTCTTTTTTTCTGACTTTTGTACTTCCTGCTAAGAAAAGGTTTTGAGCACTATGCTATTGATTAACTTGAAAGAATTGAATTTGAAGTGCTATGTGCACATGATCTTCAGGTTCCCCAGCAGGTACCCTGCTTGACCTCCAGCTGTTTTGGAGAAAGGGGCCTATGAAAGTGTCTTCATGAAAAGATTTTTATTATATTTTTTTAACATTTGAGTTTTGGAGACATGTGTTAGGGAATAATAGACTATTGCATTTGATGGAATCTGGGATTTATTTCTGGCTCTGCCACTAGTTACTCTTTAACCACTGCAAAGCAATTTGACTTTCTCAGCTTCAGTTTGTGTCTTTAAAATATGAGGGATTACCTCTGGGAAAATGAGATAAGATAAGATAGAAAATAGGAAGAGCTATGGTTTCAACAAAGCACGCCTTACAAATGAAAGAAGCGTTACCATTTTGCTGCTTTTTCTCTAATAAGAGTGTTGCTTAGCAAAAAGGATTATATGGTTGAAACATTTCTTGGCACATTAAATAGTCTTTTTGTACAGTCATTACAAAAAAAAATCTGTAAGGGAGAAGCTTAAGGATAGTTATTGCATCATTGACTTGTAGCCAAACCCAGTGCTTTAGGAATGTTGCTTGCTTAGAGGGTTGAAGGCAGGGAGTGGGATTATGGAGCCTATGTATTGAGTAAATTGTTATCCAAACTGTAAAATTTTGCACATCTTAAGTAGTTGTTGATTCTAATAGAAAATGACACCTAGTCCACGAAATCAGTTTACTTTGTCTCTTCCTGAAGCATTGTAAGATTGAGGGAAGAATGTTTTAAGAGGATGGGTATTAAATTTAACTTTCCTGAGTCCATCAGAATTGAAAATCTTGTTAGTCCCATTGTTTGCTCTTGGACTGTTAACCAACATGGTGACTCAGTCAGACTGCATACAGTTCAGATGGCATCCATGTAGTTTCAGCTAACTTAGTTTCATTTCCTGGAGAAATACAATGCAGGGTTTTTCCCCTCTTAGTTTACCATTAAGAATATGTAGTTCCTTGGGGCTGGGATTGTGGCTCAATGGTAGAGCGCTTGCCTTGCATGCGTGAGGCACTGGGTTCGATCCTCAGCACCACATAAAATAAATAAAAATAAAGATATTGTGTCCATCTACAACTAAAAAAATATATTTAAAAAAAAAGAATATGTAGTTCCTTAAGTACAGGCAAATTTCAGAAAGAGGAGAGGGTGAGAAATCATTTTGGAAATTGCTTTCTTCCCTTCCTCAGATGCTGCAAGGGGTTTTCAAAGTCCCTTAGGCAACTTTAGAGGTGAGCATTGACTTGTCAATGGTTTTAAGACAAAATTTTGACCTTTTCTGGCTTAAAAGTATTCTCTAGTTTCTCTCTCTTTGTGTCTTTACATATTTCCCAGAGAATTGTATTTTAATGAGGTTGCCAGATGATTTCCCAGCTACCCCTAGTCCAAGATATTTCAGGGCAATAAAAATGTTTTAATTTATTCTAATGTCTTATTTTTAATTGATTCTAATTCTACAGTGAAGAAATTCTTAACAGGATATTTAAGTCAGGTGGTTAAATGGGGCCTGAAGACACAGGCTCATAAAAGTACTTAAAAGAACTGTAGTGATGAAACCGGTTTCCTTCCCAATTCTAAACCATTTCAGAAATTGTATGAATGACCTTTATTTTCTTCTGTAGCACACACGACTATAATTTCCCATGACTATTTATGGTCTGTACAGCCCTTCTCTAACTTCCCTTCTTTTTTTTTTTTTAAATGTCAATGGAGTACGTGTTTCTTTAATGGAAAATATTCTATTTTGGGGAAGCTGCTTTTCCTCAGATAAGTGGCGGAGTTGGTATGTGTGTGTAAGCGTGGGGAGTGTGCAAAATTATAGGGTTAAGTTAGTAGATTGAGAGCTTGGAATGTGCCTGAGGAGGACTCCTGATATAAAGCCTTATTTTAATCTAAGATTAAAATAACTGCTTAGTGTTTCCTTATCCATCCTTTTAAAGGAGGATTTTATGCCTTTTTTTTTTTGGTACTGGGGATTGAACTCAGGGGCACTCAACCACTGAGCCACATCCCCAGCCCTATTTTGTGTTTTATGTAGAGACAGGGTCTCACTGAGTTGCTAAGCACCTCGCCATTGCTGAGGCTGGCTTTGAACTGGCGGTTTTCCTGTCTCAGCCTCCCTAAGTGCTTATTCTTTTTTCTTAACGTGGCAGAATAGTCCTGAATCTTTGCTGAAAGTTTAAACCCAAGTGATTTTGAACTGAGAATGGTGTGGAAGGCGAGGCAGGCTTGGCCCTGTGTCACGATGAGCCCTGTGCACCGAGCACTCGCCTTTCCTGTTGCTGCAGCTGCATGGTTGGACATCCTTCAAGGTGGGAGGGCCACCTCTGACTCCAGAGCCATGGCCAGTCCGCCCGTGCTCTGTCTTTCTTGGCCCTTTGGAATGATTTAGAATCCAATCTCAAGGATTCTTTTCCAATTCCCAGATATGCATTGTGAATTTATCTGTTTTATAATAACTGGAAGGATTTTGACAATTTTAGTTATTTTAAGATTAAACTGTTCTTTGTGTTTTATCTACTGTTCATTTCATCATCTGGAAACTGGCAGTATATATTGTCTTGCTTGTTTGTATTAGTACACATTTTTTTGAAGTGTAATATAAATACAGAAAAGTAACCAAATCCTAAGTGTAGCAGCTGATGACTTTTCTCAAAGTGACACACATCCGGACCCAGGTGGTAGAAGCATTAGGGACCCCTCCTGGAGACTGCTTCCGTCCCACCTAAGTCACCCCCATCCTGACTTGTGTCTCAGGAGATTCATTTTGCCTGACTTTGGACTTTATAGTAATGGAACCATGCAGTATATTCCATCGTGTCTGGCTTCTCAGAAGCTCAGCCCTTTATTTGTGAGATTCATCATGTTAATGCTGCGGTTGTCGTTCTTTCTTACTGGTTCGTATGTTCCATTATTTTACTCCAGAGCACATTACCTCATGCAGTTATGAATGTATGGCAGTACCATGTGGTTTAGACATTAAGCTGAAAAGGACTTAGTCACTATGTGGTTTAGTTGTACTGTGATCTAACACCAAATTGTTTTATTATTCTAAGAACCCCTTTATTTAAAAAATAGGCAATTGTTTTTCTCTTCCTTACATCAGGTTGTTAACTTTACCTTACTGCTTTTCTTTCTACTCCCTACCAGCTATAAAAATAATCACTTCCTCTTACTTTTGTGCTTTGATAAAAATTGATTTGTATCTTTTTTATTCTTCTTCTTTTTTCTTTGGTACCAGGGATTGAACCCAAAGATACTTTACCATTAAGTTACACTCCCAGCCCCCTCTCTATTTATATTTTTTTATTTATTAGAGCTTTATGGTTATACATAGTAGTTGGGTTCATCCCAACAAATTCATACATGCATCAAAATTGATTTCAGTTCATGATTTCCCCTTTTCATGCCCCCCCCCCATTTCCCTTTATTTTTTAAGACAAGGTTACTAAGTTGCTAAGGCTCTTGCCAAGTTGCTGAGACTGGTTTTGAACTCGCAGTCCTCTTGTTTCATTCTCTGTAGGGTCTGTGTCTCCATGCTGGGCCAATTTGTATCTTTTTGTATTTAACACACATAGGTAACTATTGTGTTCATCACAGACGGTGGGTCAGGGATACACATGTCTACTAATTTGAATTCTCTGAAGCCAGGACCTGTCTTTTCACCCATGTTCCCAAACCCAGCTTTCAATATACCTGGTACCAGGCAGGGAGCTTCTAAATCTGTTGAGGTTTCTTAACTAGAGCTCTGACTTACCAATGGGGTTTTATTGCATTTTGTCATTGTAGCCTGAGATTTCTGAATGCATCTGCAAACAAACTGGAAACCCTTCCTCCAGCCACACTTTCTGAAGAGACAAACAGTATCTTACAGGAGTTGTATTTGACAAACAACCACCTTACAGATAAGTGTGTGCCCTTATTAACAGGACACCCCCATCTGAAGATCCTTCACATGGCTTATAACCGACTTCAGAGTTTTCCGGCAAGGTAATGGAGAGTTGTAAAGTGATGTTCTTGGTTGCATTTCTACAAATGAATTCATAGGAGGAGGAAAGATAGAAGCTGAAATGTTTCATAGGTAATATAAAGCTTATTTCTCCCTCGTTCACAGTTCTTTATACAAGCTACGGTCATCATTCCCTAAACAGAAATGTACTGATTTTTCTAACATGAATGTACCCAAAGACTCAATCACTAGACATGCTAAGATTTTGAAATAAGGTATGTTGTTTAGTAGGTAATTTTTTATTTTTTTGGTACCAAGGATTGAACTCAGGGGCACTTAACCACTGAGCCACATCCCCAGCCCTATTTTGTGTTTTATTTAGAGACAGGGTCTCACTGAGTTGCTTAGCACCTCACCATTGCTGAGGCTGGCTTTGAACTCACGATTCTCCTGTCTCAGCCTCCCAGAGTGCTGGGATTACAGGCGTACACCACTGCACCCAGCTAGTAGGTAATTTTTTTATTATTTATCTCTAACATGTCATATTGATTAAAAAGACATTAATTAGTTGTGTGAAGATCAAAATGTAAACTAAGATCTGAAAGTTCTTAACTAGGTACTAGCTTTTGTATTCATGATCATGATATAAAAAGCAGTGGGGGACCTAGGGGTGTAGTTCAGTGGTAGAGTACCTGCCTAGGATGCCCAAAGCCCTGGGTTTCATCCCCAGAACCACCACCAAAAAAAAGTGGTAGGTGGCCTATAGAAACATAGAAACTGACATTACAAATCGCGGCTCTCAGAATATTTCCATTTTTTATTGTCTTCATTTTAATTTCTAATTTTGGGGGAGCAGTGGCATAGTGTCTGGCTTTGAGTGAGTCTACACACTGAGCCTGCCATGAGGACCTACTCCACTTCATTTTATTGGCATTTATCCATCTAACAAGTTAGAACTTGGAACACACACCCACACACCAAGAAGCAAATACTAACCCTTCTGGTACTTTGCTAGTAACGGCATCTCATCATTAGGGACCAAATCAAACTACCAGTATAACCTCCTTCTGCTGCCACCAGGGCTACCAATCTATTAAAGACTTTGCAGGAGGAGGAAGGGCCAAATAGGTGGTGCTTTCAGTTTGCGTCAATATATTTTTCCCCTTCATTTAATGTTGATGATTGAACTATCTGTTAGTTCTTCCTATACTTTTACTTTACTGTGCGTATAACAATAGTATATATATCTGAAAGAGCTTATCATCCTATTTCAGGTGGAAAATAAGTAAATCCTGCCAGAGAAGTAAGGATTACTTCTGATTCTTATGTATATCATACCCCCCTCCAGTGACCCCTGCCAGCTGTAATTACCCACCCTAAGTGCAGAAAAGTTTTATGCACTTTGAAAAATTCATCTTACTCTAACTTCTCTCTCCCTGGGAGATATGATTTGGTGCAGTAGCTCCCCTAAAAGACTTGAGCTCAAGAGCCAGGGCTGTGACTCTTTCTTCCACCTCATGTCACATATGACATCTGTCCTACAGTAGATACTTAGTAAATGGTTGCGAACATTCCCCATGATCAAATCATTATTTGGCCACATTTTTTCTGTGTGGAGAAATTGAAACTTCTTTGAGCCTGATTTCTGTTCCTTCTGTCACTTTTCACACTCTGTTAACCACTGGTTTCTCCATATTTCTTTCAAAATATAAAGTTCAAATAATATTCATATGAATTCAGGCTGTCATAGATGTATTACTTTACCATCTGTGTGTAAATGATGTTTGTAGTATGTCCTGATAGGCTGTCCAGTGCTTACATCAAAAGACCTGATTTTATAAGTAAAAAGTTAGTTCCTGTTACATCTTAGGCATATATTTATTTTCAAGATAAGCAAATAAGGTTACCTTTAATATTTGAAAAGTGACAGAGAAATATAGTGTTTTTGCTAAAATTTTTAAGTGTATTGTCACAAATGTAACCATAATAAGTAGAAAAGATACCAATGACTGTCAACTAAGTGACTCCTATTGCAAATTGATTTATACTAACTGGGGAATCCTGTGCTTTTTGGAGTCCCCCATCACCAGGGGTAGAAAGTGGCCCTGAGGAATAGATGGTGCTTCAGTGTTTATAGAGGTGGAGGTGTTGTTTTGTCCTCCAAACTTATACAGAAGGCACGAGACCCTAATTCTAGTATTTTTATTTATTTGGTTAGCTCATTAGTTAAGATTATAGATGATGATTGAACAATAAAAAAATTCTTAAATGAAAGTGTTAAATTACATTAGAAAATGTTACTAAGGTAAGGTTGGAGAGATTCCTTCTTTGTGGATGTTTAGCAAGAGTTGAGAGAAATTTCTTTTGGGCCCAGTTTGAATCCAGTTTGAATTCAGGCCTTGGCAAATGATCAGAATGACTTTTAACATACCTCTGCTCCTCACCACCACCTTGTGATCCTGAACAGTGTCAGAGAAACTCTGGATGTGGGGTTTGAGGAGAAAAGCATATCTTAGTAGGAGCTATTGCGCTGTTCCTACGTCACTTCAGTTTTCACTGCCATACACAGATACCATGCATTCAAACTAAGTTAACTAAGTTTTCTTAAAAACAGTTATATGGACTAATGCTGACTTTTGGACCCATTTAAGTAGGATTCTCTTTGGAGTTCAGATTAAACTATATAGCAAACTAATTGTTGCCAGGGAAACTTAATTTACACACAGATTTTTAGGAGATAAAGAACATCCGCTGCCAGGCACCGTGGCACACACCTGTAATCCCAGCAGCCCAGGAGGCTGAGACAGGAGGATCATGAGTTCAAAGCCAGCCCCAGCAATGGCAAGGCACTAAGCAACTCAGTGAGACCTTGTCTCTAAATAAAATACAAAATAGGAGTGGGGATGTGGCTCAGTGGTTGAATTCCCCTGAGTTCAGTCCCTGGTACTAAAAAAAATAAAAAAGAACATCTACTTCTTTCTTCTTGCCAGTTTGAAGAGTTGAAGTTAAGTTTTTGTTCTGTAATAGGAAAAGAGATGACAAAATACTTTTTATACCCAAAAACAATGATGAAAAAATTGTGTATGAAAATGACTATTAAAAGTGAGTCTTTAAAGTCATATCATCATAAATTGTTCTTTTGTTTCTCATTATGTGCATATGTGTGTATTTAAATTGCCATATAATTATTTTATAACTCCTCCTCTGATGGATTTTCTATTTTTCAGTAAAATGGCAAAACTGGAGGAACTTGAAGAAATCGACCTCAGTGGGAATAAACTGAAAGCCATTCCAACAACTATCATGAATTGCAGGCGCATGCACACTGTGATTGCTCACTCCAATTGCATTGAAGTTTTCCCTGAAGTTATGCAGCTCCCAGAAATCAAGGTATGTGGGTTGATTTCATAAGCTCTAGGTTTCAAGTCACAAAGAAAGTTGACTTCCCTAATTCATCCATTCAGAATATTGGCACCTTTGCTGAATTTGACTCAGCCTTCCCTCCAGCCTTCCTCCAAAAGGCTACACTTTTGAGTCAGCAGAGTTCAAAACAAAATGCTGGAGTGGATATTCAGGCAGTTCGTATTCCTGGGCTTTGTCCCTAACCATTGGAATGACTATCCACATAGCCACTTGATTCTCCTTCCCCTGCCTGTCCAATAGTACTTGTGTCACTCATTTCCAGGGTGCTTATGTGACTCAAAAAATGAGTCAGTTGTGAGAACAGTTTGAAAAAGTTAACACTACCACACCACCCATGATAAGTGAAATATCATGCACCACCATAGTAACCAATCAGAATTAGAATAAGATGTATTCCATGTTTGTATAATTATATCAAAATGGGCTCTGCTGTCATATATAACTAAAAGAAGCCAATAAAATTTTAAAGATTGAAAATGTGGTAGTAATCTTGTTCTAGAAGTCTGAATTGATATTTTACTGTTCTTTCATATGAAAATATTTTAAGTTGCAGTAGAAATATTTATATACATTTAAATTTTTCAAGAAAGAAAATTCCTGATAAAAGTAGTTAGTGTATTTGAAGTGATAAATATGCCTATGAAAGTCTTCACTGCAAGATGAGCCCTAGAGTGTATTTTAATGAAAAAATATATTATTTCTAATATTGCAATCTGTTAAGATATTATTAATACTCCTAAGTTTTATTCATATTGCTTCTTTAAAGTACAATAGTTATTAATTGTAGCGTATCTCATAAAGTTATTAAGTTCATTTCAATTATAAAAACCTAGGCCTAGAGTGTAGGTCAGTGGTAGGGCACTTGGCTGACATGTATGGACCCTGGATTCAATCTTTAGCACTTCAAAAAAATAGTAATAATGAAAAATGAAATAGACCTCCATCTGGATACCAGTTAGCTCTCAGTCAACTAATGAGAAAACATGATCCAAATGGCCACTTAGTCAAACTTGGTTTGATTGGACGTGGACCTGATTCATTTCAAGGCCACTAGTGACTGACAAACCTCAGAAATGCCAAGAGGATGTGGTGCTTGGTTCTCCTTCCTCAGGGTCTGCCACTGAACTGCATATTGGCTACATTGATAATGCAGGAGTTTTGCCCCCAAACTCAAGCTTTTATTTTAGTGATTTCTAGTTAGTGACTTATTATAACCCTTCTGAAGTATGATGTGAAGAATGTTTTAAGCAATGGAAACATGGTGAATAAAATTTGTGATGTGGGATTTAAAAAGCAACTTGTTTGTTTCAAATTTTCATGTTCTTGTGACTTTTTGACTTAAATTATTATGTGATCATTCTTTACAATGTTATACCTTTTCTTGAGATTATTTTTATGTCTGTAGTTTAGTTTGCAGTAATAAACTGCTTAGATATGTTGAGTGAGCTCATCTCTAGAATCTGTTTTACTTTAACTGGATAATGGAGTATGAATATTTTTAATGTCATACTTTTGAGGGCTGTGGCTATTGGAAACTGAAAAACAGCCCTCTCTTTGGGCACTGATCAGCTCTTAATCAGCTAGAGAGGAAAGCAATCCCAGACTCACCATGTGGGCTGGACTTGGCATGGCTGGACTCAGACAAGCCCTGTTTGTTGTACTTGTCTGTAAAGTGCAATAAAAGAGACTATTAGCTTGGACATAAAAACAAAAAAAAATGAGGGGAGATGGCTGGGTCGGAATGGACAGAAGAACAAGGACTAAATTTTTGAGAAATGAAGACAGATTAGACACCTCAATTAGGTGTCACCTGGGTGGAGTAGTTGACCTAGTAGATTCACAGTTACTCCCCAAACCAAAACCAGGAATCAGATTATGGAATAGTCTGGTCCTGGAATCAGATTATATAATAGTCATTTAGGAACTCCTCTAGCCGTCAGAGAGTCTTGTGTCAATTCCTGTTTGGGACAGGGTTCCATACAAGGGCTCAGGAGAAAGGGAGCAAGCAGTGTGTATCAGAAGGTGGCCATGGAAGCCACTTTGTGGGGTTTTAAAAAAAATACTTTTTGTAGTTGTAGATAGACAGCATGCTTTTATTTTATTTGCTTATTTTTGTATACAGTGCTAAAGATTGAACTCAGTGCCTCACACGTGGTAGACAAGCGCTCTGCCACTGAGCCCCAGCCCCAGCTCTGGAAGCCACTTTGCTTCCTGCTTCACAAGAAACAGACTATTAGGAAACCCAAGACTGTATAGTTTCACTCACTTTCAAAATTGACATACTTAAATTAGTTTTGAAGAAACTAGTTTTGATGAAAGGTTAGGGCAAAGGACCTTTGTAGGAGTTTAGTGGACGAGTCAAGGTGCAGTTGGGAGCAAGTGAGAGGCTGAAACTAGGGTGTGATTGACTGGAAGAAACCATATCAGGGAAATCACTCTGGGGTTCAAGCCCCAGTACTGGGGGGTAGGGGTAAGAGAGGGGGACATCCTTTCACAGCATTGTGAGGAGTGGATCAGAAGGAGGCAAGACTGAAAGTAAAGTTAGAATGTAGTTGAAGTCCTCCAGGGGAAATGTGTGGGTCAGAACAAGGGTAGCAGAACTGGATGGACAGATGGATGCTGGCTGCAGTGAATCACTCAGAGAAGCATGGGGAGCAGATGGGCCTATGCAGGGAGGTGGTGTGAAAGTTTCATCACTTAAGATTACACACACTAATATTATCTTTATAAATAACTAACCTTCTGAACTCATGTATCTGCAGAACTCTAAAAGTTTAAATCTTTAGGTAACATTAAAAATTGTTTTTGGCAATTGCATAAAATTCTGTGTTGCTCTGGAGTGTCTTTAGTCTCTATACCACAAGACATTCTCTGATTCCTGAATTTGTGAGCCACTACATCCTACACTACCCACACCTGTTAGTCCTTTAGCTCACGTTCCATCGCTGGCAGTAGATTGATTACAGTCACCTCCATCTGTTGTGTCACTGTGCTGATGTGTACTGGCTGTGCTGGCCACAGAGCCCATTATTAACCAGTTGTTATCAGTTTTTGTTAAAATCTGGCAGACTATTCATATAGCCATTATTTATAATGGTAAAAGGAGAAAACTATTTTTCTTTTATTAATGTTTAGGTTAAGTGAATTAATAACATCTACTGAAAGTATGGGGTTATTAAAATGATGGTGCCTGAGGCTGTTCAAGCTACTATAACAAAATACCTTAGGCTGGGAAACTTATAAACAACATAAACTTATATCTAACACTTCTAGATGCTAGGAATTATAAGATCAAGGTGTCAACAGGTAATGAGGGTCCTTTCCTCATAAATGGTGGTGTGGTGTCTTCACATGGCAGGAGGGGTGAACAGACTCCCTCAGGCCTCTTTTATAAGGGCACTGTGTGACTCATGGGGCAGAGTCCTCATGACTTGATACCTTCCTAAAGGCCTCACCTGTTAACACGGTCACATTGGGGATTATATTTCAATGTATAAATTTGGAGGGACACCAACATTCATAACATAGATAAGAAAAATGGTTGCAATAGAATGATAAAAGAGTAATTAAAATATAATGAAATTATACCTACATTTTAAAAGAGTTTTTAAAAATATATCAATAGTAAGGCTAATAAAGGGGGGGCCAGAATGCTAACAAGGTTCGTGTTGGGTGATTTATTTGAAGGCAAGTCTTTTGCGCTTTTCTGATTTCTGAACTTTTAAAAAATGTGTTTCTAATGCTTTTATAATAAAATGTAATTTCTAATACTGATATCATTTTATATTGTTGTTATGTGGAAGCCACAGCATGATGAAACATTTTATTTGGAAGCATTGAATTATATAGTCTGCTGAGAATATATTTCTCCAAAACTGTAGGTTTTCATTTTACTCATTCTCTACACTTCCCCAATCCATAACAGATTTAAATTCTTTAAGTATTTTTCCCAGTAAAAGGAAGATGTCCACTTTTATGATATTGAAATTCTTGGATACAATTTCTCTTCCAACCATCTTGAGGTTTTTAATAGGCTTTTAAATTTTTTTAAGTATACTGAGGTGCTAACTCAAGCCAGGTCATTGGAAGCTCTCCACCCCATGCTGTTGAATCATGTGCTCCACGTTGTTGGATCCGGAGCACCCAGTCACTCTTGTTTTCCCCAGTGCCTGGTTCCTTCTCAGAACAGAAGGGCAGCACCTCTTTTTAGAATTTACCTGAAGAGGTTTGTTTGTTTGTTTCCTTATTTCCATTACAAGTAACACCTAATTTTTGTTCTGTACAACGCGATGACCCATTTTGTAAATTAGATTAGGCAGGACCTGTTGAGAGAGTCCAGATGTATGTTAGATGCCTTGAGGACACGATCCTTACCTAACCCAGCCCTTCTTTTCTTTGCATGGTGGACAGGTTCCCCTGCTAGTCTGTCTTTTAGCCAATTTCCTATTTAGCTTTTCTTTTTGAAAGATCTCATTTTGAGTGTGTGTTTCCTGCCTTTTCCTTGTTTTGCATTTTTTGTTTTATGAAAATTCTTCAAAGTTTATTTTAATGTTGCAACTGCAGTCCTCATGGTCATAATAGGCACAGAGATTTTGTAAGCTGTAAGAAAAACTCCTGTATTAGGATTTTTCAATTAGTGCTTAATTTAAAATGTAGAGATAAATTTAAATGGAAAAGATTGTGCATTTTTTGTGTTCTTCAAAGAAAGTAAAAAATTATTATTTAGCAAAATCTGTTGTAAAGATTAGCATGGCAGAACGGCATGATGAGCCATTTTTCTGCATTTGAACAGATATTACAGTAAATGGTTGAGCTGATTTGCCTGCAGAGGGTAGGAGTATAGAACTGAAGGATTTCTCCAGACCATCTCTTTGTTTCCATTTGTTCCTCAGTGTGTGGACCTGAGCTGCAATGAGCTAAATGAAGTCACTTTGCCAGAAAACCTGCCACCCAAACTGCAAGAACTAGACCTGACTGGAAACCCCCGCCTTTCCCTTGATCATAAAACCCTGGAACTGCTGAAGTAAGTATTTTGTTAGGCACTGTGGTCCCACCATTGTTCACTGGCAGTGAGATTTATAACTTGGTGAAAACATGAAACAAAGTGGGAAGCCACCACAGACTCCATAGCTGTATCTGCACACATAGCAGGATATGAAGACCCACGGAGAGCAAAGAATAGCCAAGATGTCACCGTGAGTCTCAGCAGTCCCTCATAACATGGCTGTGACACTTAATGTGATTTAAGGAAGGACTTTGAAAGAGATGGATGATGTGGGAATAATTGACAATTTGAAGCTAAAATTCAGATTATTTAAGCAAAACTGGGAATGTGGACCTTTAGCAACTAGATCCTGTGAAGTTCCCTTTGTGTTTGGGAAAGAGTTCATTGACACTGCTTCGTTCTCCATGTTGATAGGGAATTACAGGTTGAAGATTGCTAAAGGTAATGTCAGTAGAAAATACCTCTTTTGTGAAGGCTCACCACAGAACTCTAAACATCTGTTGGTAGAATTAAAGAATTCTACTCTACAATTTAATATTATACTGTCATTAAAATTATGATACTGACCTGCATTCTAATAGGAAAGATCTCTACAGTATATTAAATGAAAACTTTACAAAGAAATTTGTACAATATAAGCCCATTTTTTACAAAATAAATGTATGTACCTTGGGTAAGTGTGCATGAATACAGCAAGAAAATGCCTGAAAGAATATGTAAAAAATTTTTAAATAGTGCTTTTCTCTGTATAATAGTATTATGGGTAGTCTTTATTTTTGTCTCTAAACTTTTCTGGATTATTAGGTTTTTGTAGTATATCTTAGTGGCAGCCTTAAACGTTGACCCACATTAGTCATTATGTCTGTCATATATGCTTATATAATGTTGGAATATTTGTTGCTGAAAGTCATCATTCTTTGTTTCAGAAAAAACTGACAAGAATAGAATAGAATTATGGTGAACAGTCCATTAAAACTAACTTCAGTTTTGTACGAACCAAAACTTGAAGAGCACTTATAGGGATTACTGGATAGAATTGGCCTAGTTAATGCCTATTTGTTGACATTTTAAATACCAAATTGATTGGTGTGTATAACTGAAGAACACTACCCAATAGAGTGTCACAGGGAAGACATGGGGACCTGGGTTCTTGCCACTTTTGATCAGGTATGTGAAACCTTGGCCTAATTCCTTCAGTTAATTTAGACCTCAGTGATATTGTCTATAAGATGAGAATTATGGCCTGCATGATCTCTAAGGAACTTTGAAAGACTAAGAGTATGTGGATTATCAAAATATATTTCCATCTTCTTGTATTTTTTTACAAATAAGATATGAAATTTTTGCATTAAAAAAGAATTGTATCAAGATTTGTTGGTAAATGAAACTAGCTGTTTGCAGAAAAATTTTATCTCATACCAAAATAAACCAAACTTATTTCCAATTGAATTAAAAGTTAAATCTATAAAAAGAAATCATTTTTAAAGTAAAAAGAAGTCAAACGAATATATTCACAAGCTAGAAAGGACTTTCTTAGGTCAAAAGGGTGGGTGGAGAGGTAGAAAGTCTCAAGAAATCAATATATGTATATTGACTTTCATGTTTATGTAGTATATGTTTATATATAGATTTTACGCATGAAAGTTTTTAAATTACCAAGAGTAAATTTAAAAGGCAAATGACAAGCTAGAAACACTGGCCAAAAAACAAAAACAAGCCATTAATACTCTTAATAGAAAGTGCTCTTATAAGTCAATAAGGAAAGTACTCATTTGAACAGAAAATGCACCAAGGACATTAACATTTAATAAAAGAAGTGCAAATGGTTACATGAAAAGATGCTCAGACTTAGAACTTTCCTCCTCAAGTTGATCATGCTAGCGGAGTGCAGAGTGGTATAGGTTTTCTTAAAAAGAAAGCTGGTCCACTCTATCAAGCTTTTTAAAATAGTCACATACTAAGACCAAAGTTCTCTATAGCAAAATTTTGTTTTAAAAAATAATCAGAAATATAGTGCTCATTTTAAACACAGGGATAGTCATCAAAATATTTCTAATTATATTTAGAATAAACATGAAACAATTTGAGAAAATATGCATGACATAATTAGAAAAAAAGATGCGAAGCCATGGGGGGTGACCATCCATTACACATGCATAAACAAAAATCTATTTGTCAAAGTTTCTAGGGTAGCTGAACTACTATAGAGAATAGTATTGTGCTCTCAGATCTTAAAAAAATATATATTAGTAGCAGACAGTGAATCATAATCCTGAAAATGTTACCTTATGTTTAACATCTGGAAGGGTGTGGGTTTTTAATAAATTCTACTTTAGAGGGTTGGCTTCTTAGTTCTGCATGAGCCAGGGTGAATGCATGTAGGAACTTTCCTGTGGGACTGAACTCCTCCTCTTACTCTCAAACTCATTTAAGATGTCCAAAAGTGAACATGTAGATTGCTTATGATGACTGCTCAGTCTTGCTGTATTTAGTTAGGTGGAGAAGAAGTTGGTGCCTCACTAGAAAGGATTATTGAGTGGGGCAGGGAGGTTAAGGATTAATTTTTCTTTTAATGATCAGGCTAGGAAATGAAATTTTGGGGGTGTCGCTTTAATAAAGGGAGAGGAGGGGCCACGTGGCTTCTCGAAGAGTTGGAGTCCAAGAGAGACGGAAAAAGAAGGGGTCCCTGGGTTAGATGATAGGAAGTCTCTCTGGATAGTATGGAAATGCTCCTACATGGGAGTAGAGTGCCGGGGATTGAACTCAGGGGCACTCAGCCACTGAGCCACATCCCCAGCCCTATTTTGTATTTTATTTAGAGACAGGGTCTCACTGAGTTGCTTAGTGCCTCGCCATTGCTGAGGCTGATTTTGAACTCATGTTCCTCCCACCTCAGCCTCCCAAGTCACTGGGATTACAAGTATGCACCACTGTTCCTGGCTAGAATTTTTTTGAAGACTCTGTGTTCCATAAAAATTATCAGTGTCTTTAGATATGATTCTTTACTTTTCCCTAGAATTCAGGAAGGTAGGAAAAATGTAGTGAGAGCCTCAAGATTTGCTTTAAGAAACCCTCCCATTGCTTACCATTTTAGATGGATAAAATTTGGTACCAGTTGCACAGAGAGTAAATAATGGCAGATTATCTTATTTTTAATGCCTTTTTTTAGTGGTAGGATTGAAAACATGGAAGAGAGGATATATAGCCCTACTGTAAAATGAAGTGTTAATTTGATTTGGGGATTTCCTGTTGACACCATATATGATTTACATGATTTTCAGCTTTTTAGGATAAGGAGGAAAGTGAATATTTGCTAGTAATTGAGAGTAGAAAATTTTTCTTTAACCAAATATTTTTAAATTCTAGAGATATTATCACCAGCTGGTTCTATAATCAAAGTGAATATTTAAGTATCCATTTACATCTCACGAGTTTTAACTGGTTCTTAGGAAGAGTATTCAGAATTTGTTAGATTTAGGAGTTCATGAGTGCCAACAGGTGAAGTTTTGGGGGTCATGAAAAAAGTATTTAGGTATTGTCAAGAGATGACACATGTACTTTTTCTCTTGTTCAGATAATATGAGGGAAAATCCAGTAGTAATTTACAAGAAGCAAGCAGGATTTATTTGACCATATGTTTTCCAGTCTTTCTACAGACATGACTTCCTGTTTGGGGGCACCAAGTGCTTTCTAGTAGGCTGATTTTTTTTTTTTTTTTTTTTTTTGTAGAAGGACACAGTACCTTTATTTATTTTTATGTGGTGCTGAGGATCGAACCCAGTGCCTCACACATACTAGGCAAGTGCTCTACCACTGAGCCACGACCCCAGCCCTCTAGTAGGCTGATTTTTAAAAAAGAAACCCCATTTGAGAGGTTTTTTTTTTTAAAGTATTTCTATGTGGGTCCTATTGGATGATTTGAAAGCTGGAGTGAGATAAGAATTGAAATCTTGTAGTAAATACATGTAGTTGACTTTAATTTATTAAAATATCCCTCATTTACTTTGTACATTTTATTTTTATGATAGTCCTAGTGTAAATAGCTTACATGATTAAGGGCAGCATTGGAAGGTCCAGGGAATGGTTCTCGATGTTATTCATTATACATTTGAAGGGATGGTATGGGCAGGAATTGGATTTTGAGATGAAAATTGCAGATTTCTCTCACATACCCTATCCACAGTGTAATTTGTTCATTTCAAGTTTAAATGTTGGTGGTGTAAGAATACACTCTACCTAATACTTAAATTTTCTTTTCTTATGACAAGGCTAAGAGCTATCCTTTTCATTCCCTGGAGTGAACAGCCATCTAATGTACAGTATATCACAATCTCTAATAGCTGCTTTATAACGCTCCTGAAAACTAATTCTCATGCCATGTGTATATGCTCCTTGGTTTTCATTATGATGAGTAACTTGTTCTTGTAGCTAATAAATATTTCAGACACAGTAAACAGTAGAAACTGGTAAGTACAGAGTGATTAGCGGGTGTTTTTCATTTCTTAGATAAAGGTAACAATTCACACATTTGGTTTCAATGATTCCTGTTTTCCCTGTTTCTCTTGTTAGTAACATCCGCTGCTTCAAGATTGATCAGCCTTCAGCAGGAGATGCATCTGGAGCCCCAGCTGTATGGAGTCATGGTTACACTGAAGCTTCAGGAGTAAAAAACAAGTAAGTTGGATGAAACTTTGGAGCAAGAATTGCCTCTAGCCTGCTCCCCTTTAGTGGAGTAGAAAGAAATACAGTACTGTGGCACACACTTTTCTCATGTCAAATTTCTTTGAGTATGTTGGGCTCCCTCGTGACTTATGTTTGAACACCAAGCTAAGGCCCTGCTTGGCATCACATATTCTCCTTTTGTGAGAGAGGTTGCTAGGATACAGTGTAACTGACACATTATATCTATGTAAGACTCCAGTGTTTGGAAAAGGCCTAAGCATTGAAATGCATCCCATCTCCTTTGAAAAGCCTCTTTATCTTTCTCTGGAGCCTGTTTACCAAGCAAAAACAGGGATAGTATTAAGGGAGAAGTAACTTTGATTGTCCATATTCAAGATCACTTACGCTGACTATGGAGCTATTTTTTACAGTCTAAATTAGCTTGGCAGGAGCTTGATGTCCATTCCCTGTAATATCATCTGCTTGTCTGCCACCAGGAGTGGTCCAACCTAATTTCTTTTTCTTTCTTATTTTCACCAACCTTCCCTCTCTTAAATACAAATTGTTTTCCTGAGAAATTTAATCCAGCTTCTCAGGCTTTCTTTATTTGAGGAGGTGTTAAGAATTAGTTCTAGGAAAATGAAGAGTTCTATAAATTAGAATAGTCATAATTTCATTAGACAAGGTATAAGAACACAAAGCATTGAGAGTAGAGGAAGAACCTAATAATAGCTCATATTAATATTCAACCCTGGGTGCATCAGGCAGGTGTGGAACTTAAAAAAATAAAACCCTGGCCCATGGAATCAGAATATTTTACAGTCTTCCCAGGTGTCTCTGAAGTGTATCCAGAATTGAGAACCACTGACTGATGATAAGCCAAATATCCTTCATGGAGAGTAAAAGGTGGGATTTTTGCTGCCCTGCTGACTGCTCTTCTTTGGGACAGAAAACAGCATTGACTCCAGTTCTGGATCTGACACATGATCTCTTCCTCTTTTCCTAAGGAGTAATTTGGGTGGTGTTGTCCAGAGAAGAGGTAGTTCCCTTCTCAACTCCTCTGTTCTATTTGTTCAACACACACAGAGTAACCAGAGCAGGCCTGTCTCAGTTCTTCCAGGTTCTAGCTATTGCTATCTTTCTGGTGTCTCGTACTCTATGTCATTTTATTAGCTGGGGATTAGTATATTCTTTGGGTTATTCAAATTTCCTTTCTGGAGGTAATCAATTTTTGGACTAATGGACCTGTGTGAAGATGCTTTCTAATTCCAGAACACTGATGTGAAATCTGAGATTATGTTTTAAGTATCTCTGGACATTAATATCTACTCATTTGATATGATTTAAACAACTAACCAATTAGGTCTGTATTTTTCTGGCATAATTTCCCCTTCCACAATTTTTTTTTAACTTTTGTTATTTTGAAGTGTAACATAGGTTCAGAAAAGTGCAAAGGTCATAAGCATACACCTCTGTGAATTGTCCTGAAGTGAACTCACTTGCAGACCACCACCTGGATCAAGAGATGGAAGATGGGCAACTCCCAGAAGACCCAGCCCATTCTTGCCCCTGCTTGATATCCCCTGGCTTTTTTACCCTTTGATTTTGCCAGCAGAAGTTTCTCAAGCACGTGTGGTGGTTTTGTTGTTTTGTGTTTTGATTTCGGCATTGTAGATAAAGTTACTTCAACAAGGAGTTTGCTCCTTGCTACCTTGAAGAAAAGGGAGAACTGTAGTGTCCCTGCCTCCAAATCACTGTCTTTTCTCTCCCCCTTCATCTCCCTGGGGTGTCGTGTTGCCTCCCTGTGAGGTCATTTCAGATCCTTTGGGAAAACCAAAGTAGGGAGCTACAATTGGATAATTTAGGCTCTTCCTCAGACCAAAAAAAAAAACAACAAAAAAGAAAACTCAGGAAGCTTCACCAGAAAAGAAATCCTAAGAGTAGTCACACTGGTTGTTTTGAGAGGTTGTTTTGTTTTGTGTTTTGTTTTTGCAGTGGTGAGGATTGAACCTGGGGTTGCTAGGCAAGCACTCCATCACTGAGATATACCCTCAGACACAGACTATAGGAAAAAACACATTTCCTTTCCCCCCCAAATCTACTTTATACAATGCCTTATGACTAGCAAGGAGAGTTTTAGACAGAATTTTAAGATGATTATATAATTTAGCTGAGCACAGTGGCACATGCCTGTAATCCCAGTGGCTCAGGAAGCTGAAGCAGGAGGATCACAAGTTCAAGACCAGCCTCAGCAACTTAGCCCTGTGATAAAACTGCTCTGTAACTTGATTATGGTGGTGGTTACAAGACGATATTCTTTCATTGAAATTTGTAGAGGGCTGGGGATACAGCTCAGTTGGTGGAGTGCTTGCCTCACATGCACAAGGGCCTGGGTTCAATCCTCAATATCAAAAAAACAAAACAAAATTTGTAGAACTGTTTGCTAAAAAAGGTGAATTTTACTCAATGTCTAATATTCCTTCTTACTATAAGCTAATAAATAGAGGGGAATACCCAGCAATTAAACACTTGCTGTATATAAACTTGAAAACATAATCCCTGCCCTTAGGAGTTGAAGGATAGAGAATAATCATTACCACTATTAATAACAGTAGCTAACACTTCACTGGAGTTTACCGTATGTCACATGCCATTCTGAGTACATCATACACAACGCCTCATGGGAACCTCCCAACCACCCCATCAGGATTTCCCTTCATTATACAGATGAGGAAATTAAGTTAAAGAATTGAGTAACTATAGAGCCCAGATTCTAAGCTGAGCAGTCTGGTTCTTATCTCAGTACTTTAAAATACTTTAAATGGAACCAAATACTTCTTGTTTCCATTCGTTAAGAAAATTAAGTCATCCTAAATTATATGGCAATTTGTGGCAAAGTTAAATTTTATAATCATCTGGGGTGGAGGTACTGGGAATTAAACCCTGGGGTGCTTTACCACTTTATTGTATCCCAGCCCTTTTATACATACCTACACATATATAAACTATATATTTATATATACGTACATACATTTTTATATATATTTTTTAATTTTGAGACAGGGCCTTATCACCCCCCCCAAATTTATCCACATCCGTTTTTAGTTAATTCCTCACTCCTGCCACCAGTCCTTGGCAACTCCTGATCTGTTGTCGTCACATTAGTTTTGTCTTTTTCAGAATATCATATAGATGGAATTAGTATGTAGACTTCTCGGTCTGTCTTCTTTGCTGCATAGTGCTTTTGAGATTCATTTGTGTTGTTCAGTGTATCAGTAGCTCATTCCTCTCTTGTTGAGTATGATTCCTTTGCATGGAAGGTTGTATTTTGTTTTATTTTATTCATTTATTACTTGGAGGATATGTAGATTGTTTCAGGTTTTTATCATTATGAATAAAAATGCTATTAAATGTTGTACACGGGGGTTTTTCCCATATTTTTAATTGGGGCATATATTTGTACATAATGGTGGGATTTGTTGTTACATATTCATACATGTATACAATATAACAATATAATTTGGCCAGTATCATTCCCCAGTATTCTCCCTTTTTCTTCCCCTCCTCTTTCCCTGGTCCCTTTCTTCTACTTTACTGATCTCCCTTTGATTTTCATGAGACGCCCCACCCTTCCCCAACTTTTCTTTCCTTTTTTCCTCTCTAGCTTCCACATATGAGAGAAAACATGCAACCCTTGACCTCAACTTGGCTTATTTTGCTTAACATAATGGTCTCAAGTTTCATCCATTTTTACACAAATGACATAATTTCATTCTTCTTTATGACTGAATAAAACTCGATTGTGTAGATATACCACATTTTCTTTATTCATCTGTTGATGACACTAGGCTGGTTCCATAGTTTGGTTGTTGTGAATTGTGCTGCTATAAACATAGGTATCCATGTATCAGTATAGTATGCTGACTTTAACTCTTTAGCATAAATACTGAGGAGTAGTGTGTGTATAGCTGGGTCATATGGTGGTTCCATGTTTGTTGAAGTACCTCCATACTGATTTCCATAGTGGTTGTACTAATTTATAGTCTCACAGTGCAAAAGTGTTCCTTTTTCTCCGTATCCTTTCCAACATTTATTAATTGTTCATATTCTTGATGGCTGCCATTCTGATTGGAGTGAGATGAAATCTCAGCTTTGGTTTCCATTTCCCTAAATGCTAATGATATTGAACATTTTTAAAATGTATTTGTTGGCCATTTGTATTTCTTCTTTTGAGAACGTCTGTTCATTTGTCCATTTATTAATTAGGTTATTTGGTTTTGTTTTATAGGGACAAAATTTATTCCAATTTAAATAGATTATTTGGTGTTTTTTAGGAGGGGTTGTTTTTTGTGTTCTTCATGTATTTTGGATGTTAATCATCTGTCAGAAGAGTAGCTAGCAAATTTTCTCCCATCCTGTAGGTTCTTCACATTCTTAACAGTTCCTTTGCTGTGCAGAAGCTTTTTAGTTTGATGCCATACCATTTATTAACTCTTGGCATTATTTCCTGAACTTTAGGGGTCCTGTTGAGAAAGTCATTGCCTGTGCCTGAAAGCTGGAGAATTGACCCTATGTTTTCTTGTAGGAGTTGCATAGTTTCTGGTCTTATTCTTAGGTCTTTGGTCCATTTTGAGTTTATTTTTGTACAGGGTGAGGCATAAGGAGCTGGTCTCATTCTTCCACATATGGATAACCATTTTTCCCAGCATCATTTTTAAAAAAGACTGTTTTTTCTTCAGTGTGTGTTTTTGGTACCTTTGTCAAGGATCAGACAACTGTATCTGAATGGGTTTCTCTCTGTGTTTTCATTTCTTATGGTTGAATACCTAGGAATGAGATTGCTGGGTCATATGGTAAATATATATTTACTTCCATAAGAAACTACCAAACTAGGTTGAAAGTGACTGTACATTTTTGTATGCCAGTAGCAATGTATGAGAGTTCTAACATCTCCAAATTCTTACCAGAATTTATTATTGTGAGGTGTTATTGTTTTGTCCTTTCTCATTTATAGTAATATTTCACTGTGGTTTTGATTTTCATTTCCCTAAATGCTAATGATACTGAACATCTTTGCATGTGCTTATTTACCACCTGTATATCTTCTTTGGTGAAAATTCATTCCTTCAATATTAAGTATAATATTAGCTAAACATATTTTTATAGGTACCTTTTACTAGGTTAAGAAAATTCTCTAGTTGGCTAAAAGTTTTAATGATAAATGGATATCAAATTTTGTCATAGGCTTTATTCTGCCTCAGAGAGATGATCATCTAGTTTTTCTTCTTTAGCCTATAAAATGATGAGTTACAGTGATTGAGGTTTTGTTTTTGTTTTTGTTTGTACCAAAGATTGAACCCAGGGGCACTTAACAACTGAGACACATCCCCAGCCCTTTTTAAAAATATTTTTATTTAGAGACAGGGTCTTACTTAGTTGCTTAGCGCCTTGCTAGGTTGCCGAGGCTGGCTTTGAACTCATGACCTTCCTGCCTCAGCCTCCTGAGCCACTGGGGATTACAGGTGTACATCACCACACCCGGCCAGTGATTGGTTTTTAAATGTTGAATTAGCCTCCCATTCTCAGTATAAATTCCAATTCTAGTTAAAGAATATACTTTAACTAGAATTACTTAAACTTACTGAAACTTGTGTTTTGGCTCAGTATTGTCCTTCTTATATGCCACTGAATTCAGCTTGCTGGTAATACATTGAGGATGTCTGTATTCCATGATGAATATCCATCTGTAGTGTTTTTGTAATGTCTTTGTCTGCTTTTGGTATCAAGGTAAAGCTGGCATCATAGAAAGAGTGTGTCCTGTTCTTGAGTTTTCTGGAAGAATTTATATAGAATTGGTAGTACATTTCCTTAAATGTTTGGAAGAATTCACCAGTAAAGCTATTGAACCTAAAGTTTTCTTTAATTATTAACCCAAAATACAATGTTTTAGGATAGGATTCTCTCTTCTTATATGAACTCAAGTAATTTGTGCCTTCCAAAGAGTCTATTTCATCAAATTGATTGGTATAACCTTGTTCCTAATATTGTTACTAACCTTTAAATATCTGTACAATCTGTAGTGATGTCTCTCCACTCTCTCATTCTTGATATTGGTAATTTTTTTTCCTGATTAATTTTGTTTGAGGTTTATAAACTTGTTGATATTTTCAAAGAACTAGCTATTGATTTCATTTTTTTCTCTATCATTTTTCTGTTTTCTATTTCACTCACTTTTCTTGTTTTTATGTTTTGTTTGCTATCATTGGGTTTGTTTTTCTCTTCTAGTTTTCGTAAGGTGGAATCTTTGGTCGTTGATTTGAGTCCTCTCTAATTTTTATAATAGAAACCTGTAAAGTTGTAAATTTCCTTCTAAGCAATTTGTCCAATATAGTGAAGAATATACTTTAACTAGAATTACTTAAACTTACTTAAACTTGTTTTTTAGCTCAGAATATGCTCTACCCTGGTTAAAGCGCTTTTGGATTTACTGTTGGGTAGGGTAGGTATTTACTGTTGATAAAATTGCTCAAATCAAATAATGTACTGATTTTCTTTCTTCTTTTTCTGTTGATGAGTGATTTTATAATTAATGGGTTTGTTTCTTGTAGTTCAGCTAGTTTTTGCTTTATGTATTTTGAAGCTCTATTATTAAATGATTAAACATTTAGAATGTTGTGGCCTCTTGGTGAACTGACTCCTTTATTATTATGAATGACTGTCTTCATGTAATATTCTTCATCTTATGAAGAATATGTGCTTTACTTCTCCTGTCCCTGTCTTTATTCTGCTGTTGCCAGATGTTTTATTTCTACATTTCTTAGTGTACATCGTTAGTGTTTTTACTTTAATAGTTACTTTCTATAGCAGGAGTTAACTTCCATGCCTTTGACATTTTGAACCAGGTAATTCTTTATTGTTATTGGGTAGAGGAGAAGTCTATTATATGTCTTGTAGGATGTTAGCAGTGTTGCTGGGTCTCTGCTCACCATTAGTATGGTCCCCACCTTACCCTGCATTGTGGCAGTAAAAATGTCTCCACCTATTTGTCATTTATGGGGTATTTCATTCTTGTGTGTAGATCCAGATTTCCATCAGGTATCATTTTCTTCTGCCTCACAGGTTTCCTTTTACATTTCTGATAAGGATAATCTCTTGCTCTTGAATTCTTTTATTTGTGCATCTGAAAATATTTCATTTTAACTTTACAAAGATATTTTTACTGGTTTAGAAATCTAGTCTGTCTTCTAGTGGTTTGGTTTGTTGTTGTTGTTTATTTTGTTTTGTTTTTAATCAGTAGTTTAAAGATTATGCTTCACAGTCTTCAGTGTTGTTTCATTCATGGCTTTGCACCCCCACCCCTTGGGTCCTGGTTTTTAGCAATTTGATCTTGAATTGCCTCAGTTAAGTTTCTTCATGTTTCTCTTGCTGGCAGTTTGTTGAGGGGCTTGTAT
>CM053412.1:11580053-11648245 GCA_028644305.1 Xerus rutilus | reverse complement strand
TGAAGCAAAGTACCCTAAGAGCTGGTAGGTGGTGCAGTGTGGATTTGGGCTCAAGCAGTAACACTCCTGAAGGTGTTCTAAGTATCAGCCATGCTTTTGTTTTTACCACCACCTTGTTCTAGGAAAAAACAAAAAAGCCCAAGATGTATCTCATGCACATTCACACGCATGTGAAGAGGTCTGCTCTTTGTAACTCAAGCACTGAATAAGAATTAAGAATCGAGGGCCCCAAACTCTGGTTACTAGCTCCACTTTTCGCAAATCTTTCTGCCTTTAAAAGGAAGAAAGTAGAGCTGCTTTGGAAGGGCCTTAAAGCCAAATCTAGTTGTGGATGTTGGGAAATTGGAATGTAGTGACCCAAATTGTAGGCCCATCTCCAGGGCTTTTTGTGTGCCTCTTGTTTTCTTTATTTGTTAACAGCGTACAAGATTGTGATGAGCTTTTCAGTCCTTAGGGGAACTGTATGTTCTTTTGTGCCTGATCTACTAATACATGTGAGTAGGCAGCCCTAGTTTTCATAGCCACTATTACCAATCGCTTCACTTAGATGTGTGATAGGAGTTGACAGTACCTGAGGGTCTGCCTTGCTAAAACAGGGTAGGCTGTTTTTCTTAACTCTTTTGCTCCTGTACCATTTGGAAATAGCAGAGACCTGGGAGGAATTGCCATGTGTAGGACTTACAATTGGAGTTCTTTGCTTCTTTTGATTGTCAAAATTTGCAGGTGCTCATGTATTCAATAAATCTATGAATTAATTGTCATAAGTAAAAGAGTAGATCATAAGCACTTGGTGTTTGATTAACAGATGACCTTTCTGTACAATTTCTAGTATAGAGTTCTGGTATAGTAAGTCTTGGCTGTATAGGGCAAAAACAGGGGCAGTTGGATATTTAGGCTCATACCAGCCAGCATCCTTTAGAAGGGAGAAGCTGGCCAGGTTGTTCTGAAGGGCATCTGTGTGTGGCATCTTGAGTTCATACCTTCTCTAAGTGATCCTTCAGTTTTACCCTCCTGGGAACAGTGAGGAACTGTTAATTTCATGCTGTCTTTGGAGTGTGTGTGCTGGAGGGGCCGTGTGATTGACATGGGGTTAGCCAACTGGACACTGCGGTCTCAGGACTCCTTCATTCCAGACCAACTCCTGTGGCTTCTAATGAAAAAGTAACACTTTCCCCAAGTTTTGAGCAGATGCCTCTTGATGTGGATATGTATGATGTCAGATTCCAGGGTCTCTTTTCCTCTGAGAAGATCAGTGGTTTGTGCTTTGGTGAAAGAAGCTGAGTCAAAGTCCTGGGTTCCTTCTCCCTCCTGGCCCTGTCCAATGTGCGTGCAGTCTTCCTACTGAATTAATAAAATGGAAACGTGATGGGTTGAATTTTCACTCCCTCTTTTTGGATTCTAGGAAACTTGGAACTGCTGGGCAGAAACTTGGAGGGGCTGCTGTCCTTTGTCATATCAAGCATGACCCTGTAGACCCAGGAGGATCCTTCACCTTGACCTCTGCTAATGTGGGCAAGTGCCAAACAGTTCTCTGTCGAAATGGAAAGCCACTGCCTCTGTCCAGATCTTATGTCATGAGCTGTGAAGAAGAGCTAAAGAGAATAAAGCAGCACAAGGCCATTATCACTGAGGTGAGGAGAGAGAGATCTCCCTCGTGATGGTGGGAGGAGTGACCAGCAGGTCATGGCAGAAACCAGTAAGGGAGCTTTTGCCTTCACTGGACATTTTTGAAGTTGGCTTAAAATTATGGTTCTAAATTAAAATTTAGAATTCTAAATCTATAGTCTCACAAGATAAATATCTCATGGTATCTACATATACTACAAGGACTCGTGTATACATTATACATATTACACAGGAATACGGTTTAGGATAATGAAGCATCCATTAGTTGCCAAGTGTGCAGAGGGCTCAATAGGCATTATTCCATTTGGTCTTCATGGCCAGTCTTCAGGAGTGCTGACTGAGTGATCGAGGGCTTTCCTGAAATCACACTACTGGTTTCACATCTCAGCTCTGCTATTTGCAGGCTCTTGACCTTTAAACTTTTCTTAGCCTTAATTTCCTCATCTGTACAGTGGGAGTTTTAGTGTATCTGTTCTATCTTACAAGTCTAACATGTCTATGTAAATGTTACCTAGTTGTTATTTTGGTTCAGGCCTCACCCTGGGGCAAATTTGCCCCCCACAGAACACTGGGTAATATCTAGAGATACTTTTGGTCACCACTGAGCAGAGTGCTATTAGCCCATTATGTGTAGGGACTAGGGAAGCTGCTAAACATCTTGTAACGTGCAGAACAGTTCCCACAACAAAGACTTACACAACAAAATGGCAATGGTGCTTTTGTTGAGCAAATCTGCAGCATAACAAGGTTATTACTAGTGGAACTTCCAAAATGGGCTCTTTTCTAGTTCTTTCTGCTCCATTTACTAATTCACCATGCAGTGTCAGTTACTTCTCATTTGCCTGGAAAATGATAGGCAGCACAGCAGGGATCCCAACAAATACAAATCTGCCCATAAGAGATTTCCAGTTTTCTATTGCCAGAAAGACCCATAGGATCATGTGTAGTTCAAGGCAGGCTAGTGACATTTGTGGTCCAGTAGAGAAAGGCTGGTTTTGTTTTCCTCTCCCACATTTTTTTACTGGTGCATTCTAGTTGTACATATGATAGGATTTGCAGCATAACAATATAATTCAGTCACCACCACTCCCCAGCACTCCCCCCCCCCAAGTCCTTTTCCTCTGCTGATCTCCCTTTAATTTTCAGGAGATCCTCTTCCCACCTTTCTTTTCCTTTTTCCTCTCCAGCTTCCATATGTGGGAGAAAACATAATAACCCTTGACCTTCTGAGTTTGGCTTATGTTGCTTAACATAATGGTGTCAAGTTGCATCCATTTTTCTGCAGATAACATAGTTTTATTCTTCTTTATGGCTAAATAAAAGAACTTCAGTGTGTACATATGCCATATTTTCTTTATCCATTCATCTGTTGATGGACACCTAGGCTGGTTCCATAGTAAAAAGTCTGATTTCAGGTAGGCATTGTAAAGGCCATGAGAAAGATGTAGAAACACTGTGGGATTCCGTTTAAACGAGTCTGTGTGTGTGAATTTAGTTCTCTATTCCAGGAGCAGGGAGAGGATTAAAATCGATAGTAGGCACTATGTTAGAAGCAAAGACAGCCAATACTGTACAGAATGTATTGAATTCAGTGCTCAGCAACAGGACCAGCATGATCAGAAGGGAAGAATTTCTGCTGTGTGAATCAGCAGGCAGTGTGTAGGTCAGCCTTTTTCTCTTGTTTTCTGTGCCTTTCCTCTTACTGCTTTGGTCTGCATTGCTGAATGCTCAACAATGAGGGTTTTTGGTTTCATTTTTCACTTCTCTACTTGAAGTGTGCCTTCAACACACACACAAGTACACAGAACCATTGGTTCTGATAGGGAGAATTCTTAAGTGTGGGCAGAAGAGCAAGGGTGGTTCTAGTCCAATTCACACTGTAGGGACAGATTCCATCACTAGAGTCAATTGAGTTTAAAATCATTGACGCTCTGTTTGACTAATTTTACTAAGAATGCTGCCTGCTTAAGGTGGCATGGCAAAGTGTGTGAACTGGGGACAGCACCCTGAGAACAGGCAAGCACCTTGCAAAGCCAAGTAAAGGCAGGTGGTAGGGGTGGGAAAGAAGAGGCTGTTCTCTGGATGACACACACCAAAAATTGCATTTGTCTTCATGGAGCCTTCTCTGGAAACAGGTTAAAACCGGGGGCATGAGAGGACATGTCATGGGGCTGAGAACCTGGAAGAACTGAGCAGACACGTGATAAAAACAAGTGTAAAGGTCTTTTTGCTGGCAAATGGTTTGGAACTTTGGCTGCTGATTTAAATGGCATGAGCTCAACTGAACTAAATCTGGGAGACTCTCTTCGCCTTCCCCATTTGCCTACAGGAAGCCAGGTTCAAGGAAATAATAAGAATTGGCACTTTTCCTTTGGCATCTGCCTCTCCAAATATAAGCATTCTGACCCAGCTAGTCACACCAGCTTTTCTCTGCCAGTTAAGAGCTCTTAGTGTTTGTCTCCTCTCCGGGGCCTGCCAGCACCCCCCAACTTGTGATTCATGTACTAGTGGAGACGAATGGAAGGTTGACCCGTACCTGGCTCAGGTGTGTTTCTCAGAACTGGCTTTCCTCACAGAGGCTCCTCCTCTCTTGGGGGTAGCTGACCAGCACGCTTACCTTGGGGGTAAGGCAGTCTTGCCACTTAGTGTGAATGTGGTCCCAGTGAGGAGAAGAGCTGAGGTATGCTGCTCCTTCCTTGCCAGGCCTGATCTCCTTCCAGGGCGAGCAGACCTTCCCGTTGTGGCCACACAGCACTTTCCCTGTGGTGCCCCAGTCAGGGGACCCAGAGGGACACTGCACAGTTGCCTTGTGTGCTCTGTGTTCACTCTGGAACCCTTCTCTTCCAGGACGGCAAGGTGAATGGAGTGACTGAGTCCACGCGCATCCTGGGCTACACCTTCCTCCACCCCAGTGTGGTGCCTCGCCCCCACGTGCAGTCTGTTCTTCTCACCCCCCAGGATGAGTTCTTCATCCTGGGGAGCAAAGGGTTGTGGGACAGCCTGGCCATTGAGGAGGCCGTGGAGGCTGTGCGCAGTGTGCCCGATGCCCTGGCAGCTGCCAAGAAGCTGTGCACCCTGGCCCAGAGCTACGGCTGCCACGACAGCATCAGTGCCGTGGTGGTGCAGCTCAGCGTCACGGAGGACAGCTTCTGCTGCTGCGAGCTCAGTGCTGGAGGGAGCGTGCCCCCACCCAGCCCGGGCATCTTCCCTCCCTCGGTCAACATGGTGATCAAGGACCGGCCCTCTGATGGGCTTGGCGTGCCATCCTCCAGCAGTGGCATGGCGTCTGAGATCAGCAGTGAGCTCTCCACTTCTGAGATGAGCAGCGAGGTGGGCTCTACCGCCTCCGATGAGCCCCCGTCTGGAGCCCTGAATGAGAGCAGCCCTGCCTACCCCAGCGAGCAGCGCTGCATGCTCCACCCCGTCTGTCTGTCCAGCTCCTTTCAGCGCCAGCTGTCCAGCGCCACTTTCTCTAGCGCCTTCTCTGACAACGGCCTTGACAGTGATGATGAAGAGCCAATTGAGGGCGTTTTCACCAACGGCAGCCGCGTGGAGGTGGAAGTGGACATCCACTGCACCCAGGCCAAGGAAAAGGAGAAGCAGCAGCACCTGCTGCAGGTACCCGCCGAGGCCAGTGATGAGGGCATTGTCATTAGTGCCAACGAAGATGAACCAGGTCTGCCCAGGAAGGCAGACTTTTCTGCTGTGGGGACCATCGGGCGCCGCAGGGCCAATGGCTCTGTAGCGCCCCAAGAAAGGAGCCACAATGTAATAGAGGTTGCCACGGACGTACCTCTCCGAAAGCCTGGAGGCTATTTTGCTGCCCCAGCTCAGCCAGATCCTGATGATCAGTTTATCATACCCCCCGAGCTGGAGGAGGAGGTCAAAGAAATCATGAAGCATCACCAGGAACAGCAGCAGCCGCCACAGCGGCAGTTTCAGATGGACCAGCTGCCAGACTGTTACGACACGCCATTATGACCCCGTCTGAATACTGTTTTAAAAATAAACTAACCAGGAAAGACAGTTGCAAGAGTCTCCCAGGCTCACATTAAACCAGGGGTTTTACTCCATGTCCTTCTCCCAGACACTGTTCCCAACCTGTCTTTGCAGCTAATCTGTAGATTCTTTTCCTGTTGGTTATTTTTTAATGATTACTTTTCTTCTAGTGACGCTTTGTCAATATGATTTAAATTTGTTAACTTCTTTCCCTAACATATCAGATATGTTAAAGACAAAGAACAAAAGGTTTAATATATTACAGAGAAACAGTTAATGATAATGTAATATTTTTTAAAAATGGCTTTTTGTTGTTTGTTTGGAAGGCAGGGCAGTTTGCCATTGCTAAATGATTTAATAATATTATAATTCTGTATTGCTCTGGGGGGGAAGGCTTTTTTTTTGTCTTGAAAATGATAGACATTTGTAGAATATGGAGACTAACTCCTAGGAGTTGCTTTACTCTGTCAGGTGACTTAAGTCACTGGGATTCACTAATTTTCTCTGAGAGAACAGTTGATTGAGAAATTTCTATTGTAAATAGCTCAGTGTTATATAGTGATGCTTAAAATGTTTTGTAGTCTTGGCATAAGGACACAACCTAAATAACTGACATCTCCCCCTCTGACCAACCCTCCCTGCTCAGACCCCGCCGCTACACACCTGCAGTACAGTGCAGAGGCCAGGCGGCTGGTGCACTGCTGCTCAGATAAGTGGCTCTGAGGTCACTGGATGGAGCCTGCACTAAGGGACCCTGAACCTGTTTTTCCTCCTCTCCCAGCCCCAGCCTCCTGACTTTTGCAGACACTTTTTAATTGTGTTCCTTACTGCTGCCACAATCAGCATGACTGTATAGAGTTCCACTAGACCATTTACATACCCAGATTATATTAAAGCAGAATGCGCAAATGGACATGTCATAATTTTTGTTATAATAAACACAAAATTTACAAGTTTGGGCCCATCTGCTTTTGTCTCAGCAGCCAGATGTGTCTTGCAGATTATCACACCAGCTTGGGTTTAGAACAAATGGAAGAGATGTTGGATATTACTGACATGGATTTTTTTTTTTAATGGAAATACACCCAGCGAGTTTACAATTAGTGAGGCATTGACATTGACCTTATGTCTAGAAATGTAAATAGCTGGTCTCAAAGTTTCTGTTTCTTCTTATTATCTAGGGTAGATGTTAAAGGGGGAGTAGGTCAAGGTTGCATAGAGAAGAGACCTGGAACAGTCCTCCTCCCACAAAGCCAAGTTTTTTTCACTCCTCCTCAAAGCCCCTAGTCATATGAACAGGTTGAAGACAAACAGCAGCTTGGCTCACTCCACCACTATAGAAATAATGTAGGCACATCAGGTGTCCTCAGGGAGTCCCATGTTCCTAGCTGACTCATCAGGCACACTGTCAAATTGTGGGTCTCCTGCCCCCACCTCATACCCTTCATGTCCCTACTCTGCACTGACTCTTACCTTCTCTCTTCACATGGACCTACTTCCCATGTCTCCTCAAATCATCCCTGAATGGTACCTGGCTAGTTCAGTGATGGGGCAGTTAGTGTTTCTTAACTTGTGGACTCAATGCTGGGCTCTCTACCTCTTACCCGGTGGCCAGTGGGCTGGCCTTGTCTTGGTAATGACTTCATCTCTATTTTGGACTACTTGTACATGGTGTTTGTTGGAAACCACTAAGGCCACAGAAGAAGAGTTGGCTCTTCTCAGCCTGGTGAGACCCAGGGCGCTGGATGTCCCAAACGTAAGCAGACCACTGCCTGAGCCAATAGCAGAGCCCCTCAGGACCCTGCCCCAGCCCCGCCCCCTTCCTCGGTCCTTGTTCTCTCCTTGTATCAGAGCAGATGTGCAAGGCTCCAGGTTTTCCCACCAGTGCCTTATTCTCCGTGGAACATCTGAGCTGGCTGGCTCACTTCCTCAGTACTTAGATGCCCCTCTAGGAAGCCTATAACTGTCACCTTTTTTGTTGTCATTAGAGTCTGGCTGAGTTGCCCAGGCTGACCTTGAGCTTAAAATTCTGCCTCTGTGTTCTCAGTAGGTGGGATTTCAGGCACACACCGCCACGCTCAGCTTCACCTGTCCTCAGCAGAGCAGACCCAGGCCAACAGCATGACTCTCCTGCACTGCTGTCCACCACTGGAGGAGTCAGAACCTGCTGAGTATAGCCAACTGAGCCAACAAGTACTTCAGAATTCCATAATGGGTCCAACAGCCACTACTGTGCCCAAGGGCAGCCACCAGGACCAGCAAGTCTCAAGGACTGGTCTCGTTTCCTAACTTGTATAAATGATGTGGAAGAAGGGACGGGATTTAGAATTGGTACTTTCATGAGTCCCCCAGTTCCTTCAGCACTCGCCTCTAGCCAGTGCATTAAGCCACCTTGTGCACATAGTTCCTAGAAGGTGCTGTGAAGAGGAAGGCTAAGGCCTCACCCTGTGGGAACTTGGGTTCACAGGACAGGGAGATGAGAAGCTCATTTCACTGAGCACATGTGGAATGACCAGAGGCATAGATGGGGGCTTCATGATCTTGCATGGGAGCCTCCCCAATCATTTTCCGAGGAGGATTTTCCATTTCTATTCACACTATCTGTGTATGTGTAGAACTGCTTAAAAACGAAGTGAGTTTTTTTTGTTTGTTTGTTTGGTACCAGGGATTGAATTCAGAGGCACTCGACCACTGAGCCACATCCCCAGCCCTATTTTGTGTTTTATGTAGAGACAGGGTCTCACTGAGTTGCTTAGCACCTCACTGTTGCTCAGGCTGGCTTTGAACTCGTAGTTCTCCTGCCTCAGCCTCTGAAATGGGTTTTGAACATTAAAATGCTTCACATTTGAGAGTCTCTGAAGCGATGGTATCTACAGGGTTGGTCCTAGGGAGAAGGGCCTCCCTGCCTGCTGTATTCCCTGCCGCCTGCAGATGATTGGGAAAGGTTGAGGGGAGGGGAGAGGAGGAAGAGGTTAGAGCAGAAATGTAACAGCTCCGATAAGGCTGACAACTTTGCCGGTTGAGGGTCCTGGAAGATGGGTGGTGTTGGGTCTGCCACGTGCCACCTTGCCTCCTACCCTCAGCCACCACTGGAGTATTGGCTCTGCTGAGGGGCTCCAGAACCAGTCGTTAGGCCCCTGAGACCCCAACCTGTACGACCTGGTGTCTCCTGATTGCTTTTGTCATAGCGCCACCTGCTGGTGGGTTTAGCTTTCCATGGAAATGGGCTGGACAGAACTCTACCTGCACTCTCCCATGAGAAACCAAGTTGACGTTTCTGTTTTCCTAGACGTGTGATAGGAAAGAATCTAACCACCATTAAGTGTGCAAGAGAAGCTTTGTTAGTCATTGTTCATTGCACTGGTGGCAGTCTCTGTGAGGTGCTATAATTGATGAGAACTGATTCCTGCCATGGACACTGTTTCCCATGGGAAATGAATGTGCAGAAATATCAAGAGGCGCAACCAGAGTCGTAGTAAGCTTCTCCAGTACTATCCAGTTCCCAATTCTCCACCTCTGCCCCACAGCCCCTGGTTAAAAGACAAAACAAACAACATCTGTGCTGCGGGCTTTATGGAACAACGTTTGATAACACCACTGCTACCACTGCTGCCACTGCCCTCTATGATCTGGGCTTATGGTGAAGTGAGCCTCAGTGTCCCCTGCCTAGGACTAAAGGACCTGTGAGCATATGCTGCATTTATTTGACTTGGGTTCACCAGTCCCTTTGTTTCATTCTAACTTAGAACACGGTGCTCTACGCTGAAGGAGCAAAATACAGAACACATGGAGAATCATCCTCCATCTGCTATGACTAGGATGGCTCTTCTTGTCCTTCTATTTTAAGGACATGGAAGTAAGGCTGGCTCCATACTGAAATCACTTACTTTCTAGGCATTACTATTTATTTTTTCAGTCTTATTCCCATAAACTTGTACTTTCCCCTAATTGAGAGGAAGTCATAACAGCAACTGGAGATGGTTTCCTTAAGTTTTACACCTCCAGGCCTTAACCTGAACTCATCAACAGTCACTTGCTTTTCTGAGTTTTTAAGAAAAGTGGTACCCAATTAACGTTTGGAGGTTTTTCATTTCTTTTTTTTTAAACCAGAGATTTAACACAGGGATGCTTTACCACTGAGCCACATCCCCACCCCTTTTTTACATTTTATTTAGACAGGTTCTCACTGAGTTGTTGAAGTTCTCATTAAGTTGATGAGACTGGCCTCAAATTTGCGATCTTCCTATCAGCCTCCTCAGCCTCCGAGGTCACTGGGATTATAGGCATGGGCCACTGCACCGGCTAACATGGAAGTTCTTAAACCAATTTCCTCTTAATAGAAATTGCCCTGTGAGCTAGGAATAAGTCAAGCACAGAAAATTTTCTTTGCCTTAGGATCTATAATACCTTTAACAAACTAATAGAGCAACCCAGGAGGATAAAATAACTTAGTTAAATGGGTGTCATATCCTGACACCTTGGCATGGGGAGCAGTACTTCCCCAGGAGCAGCAATAACCCAGAACCACCATCTCCCTGAGTCAGTCTATTAGGACTTTTTCCCAGAACTTCTTCAGGCTGTATTACAATGTCATTCGCATATAATCTACATATAATAGTCATGTAAACACTTGTGAGTCCATCCTCTACTTTTCAAATTTAAATTCCATCCTCAGAGTCCCTAGATGACAATATGTCAGGTTTTGTCCTGGCTCCTCCTCCATTCTTGGCGCATATTCTAAGGGTGAGAGGAGGTGTTGGGAAAGAGGGCAGCCGGTAGAAATGGCAAACACCTGCATTTCATTCTAGACTTAGCAGCACAGGTGGACAGGATCCCAGGAGGTCACCTGGTTCCTGCGTTGCCCCGCTCTGTGGCTCTTTAGTTTTTCCTGCTGGTGCTACAATGATAGAGGCTGCCCTTGAGCCTCACCCACTTCATAACCTGCTGGCCGCCTCCTCTGAATCGGTGGAGCCCCACTCTGTGTAGAAGTGCCTCAGTGGGTGCTGGGGTGGGCAGAGCACATGAAGAGGACCCCCAAGAGGAATCCTGAAATGTACCTTTAGGGATGACCATCTACTGGAGAGACCTGTATAGCCAAAGGACGGGAGGAGTGAAAGAGTGTGGGGCTGGGGAAGTGCCCCAAGTCACACCCTCCACCGCTGAGAGGCTCTGCCACATGGGCCAAGCACGGAGGATGCAAGAAGGACACTGTCCTACAGTCACAGAGCTCATGGAGAGGCAAACTCTTAAGGCAAAGAGCACAGACAGACTGCTGTTGCCCTGAACACCAGACGCCATCAAAGCCATCCCACAGCTGTTTTTCTTGGACAGGTGGCATCGAATTTTGCTCACTTTCCGCTCCTAGGGAAGGTGGATGCACCCTGCCACGCCTCCTGCAGGCCCTAGACCCCTCCGCTTACTCAGATGTTCTCAGCCTTGGCCACTCCCCCCTGGGCCTCTTGGGGGAGGACAGGAGGAGGAGGGAGGTGAGCAAGCCCCTCCGAGGGTCTGACATCCACCCACCCCTGCAAGCCCCTTGGCGCAGTGAAGACTGCTGTGTATCCCTTTAGCCCCACTCCTGCTAGAAATGTCCTTGAAATCTCTAGCTTGCTTGTCCTTGAGATAAGCCAGGCTTCCGCTCCTCTGCTGCGGTCTACCATGGGCTTCCAGCCTGGAGTCCCACCAAGTGCTCAGCGAGGCCACCTCTTCACCTGCCCCAGGGCGCTTGTTCCCTTCCCTCACACGGAAACCTGGCTTTGGGCCTCCATCTCCGGCAGCAAGTGATCTCCAGTCGGGCGAGGAAACTTCCAGGAGGAAACTCACCTGCACTGACCTGGCTCCACCCACTTCCCGCCCTCCTGCCCTCCTGAGCGGCCTCTTCCTGCCTCCTGCCTGTTCCTGGGACACCTCGTTGTTCTTTCCTTGGCCTTCTTCCTGGCACTTCTTGCCACCTATAGGTATGTGCAGGGCCCCTCTCATTTCAAACTAAAAATTCTTCTCTTGGCCCTGGGCTTGGTCTGGCTCTCCTCCACCTCCTTCTCATGGCAGCCTCCCTCCCTCCGGCCCCTGACCCTCTCATGCCTGGGCTCCTGGCCTCACCATGCTCTCCTCACAGTTCCCTGTGGCCTGTGGAGGTTGGTGGCATGAGCCGCAGTCCCCATTCCCTTTTCCAGCTCTGTCTGCTCATTCCTCCTGTTATGCCTTTGATCTGGCTTCCAACTACTGCCACCTGATCCTGAAGGGTGGTGGCCCAGCCCCTTCCCTTGGTCTCTCCTTCCCTCTCAAGCAGGCTGGCACCACCGGGGTCACCCGCACTCCCTGGGCTGCATTCAGCCTTGTCCCCACCCTTCCCTTGGCTGCAGGCACAACTAACCCAGTAAGTCCAAAGCCCCTCCCCTCCTGCAAGCCCAAAGCTGAGGACCAGGGTCACCTCCTGCTTTATCCCCACCTCCTGGCATCTGCCACCAAGTCCTGTCAACTCTGTTCCTGCACACACACATACCCCTATGGGACCTTCTGCATTGATGCCGTTTACTGCCAATTTTATTGTCACTGATTTTGAGGGATCTCCTTCCTGGCCACTTTCTCTTTGTTCGCTTTTCACTCCAGTTCTGTCCTCCACTCAACTGCCCAGAAAAATCTCCCTGAAGTGCAGTTGACCCCGCCCACCTGCCCTGCACCTAAACCTTTTGAGTTTCTTATACTCACATCCAGATAAAAATGCAAATCTTCAGCACAGCATGAAAAGCCCCTGCCTACCTTCCCATAGCACCACGAGGCACCCCAGGGCACTCACTTGTCCCAGTTTGCCCAGGACTTGCTTGGTTTTTGCTTTGAAGCTCCGCTCACTTCCCCACCCCTGCTCCAGCTGTCCCCAGACACAGCTCCCACGTGGACCAGCCCCTTCCTTCTGCTGCCACTTTCGCTCCATTCCCAGAGCAGTTCACTTTCACTTGTACCCAAGGTATGCACGGAACTCTTTTTCAAAGTCATGGGTGAGCATAGTCCACAGAAGCATTGGTTCCAGTCCCTCCCTTCCTCCCTCCTTCCCTCCTCCTCCCCCTGGGCTCCCTGTCCTCAGAGGCCATGGCTCTCAGCTGGCCTTGGCAGCTTTCCTCCTCAACCACAGAAGGCGTTAATTGCCAGCTCTTGATTTTTCATTTTTGCACATATTAACTTCCTTCTAGGGAAAATGAGAGTTTTGCTCTCTCTCAGCCTCTCCTCTCTCCTTGTGCCCATGTACACACACCCTTTTCTCCCAACCTCCTGGTAGTGTTAAATCATTATTTTGTTAGATCAATACTTAGTGTTTCTATGGCTGTAATTATGTAAATAGGATCACAGCTGAGCATGTTAGGCACTCTGATCGTGTTCCTTTTTTGTACAAGGGCTGGGGGTCACTGGCTGGCAGGGCTGCAGCTGTTAGAATAGAAGGTCCTGCTGCAAGCTGGGCCATCTCAGAGGACTCAGAGGTCATGCGTCTGGAGCTCAGCCATCTGGGAGGAGAGGGTGAGATGGACCTGAGAGGGAGGCCAACGCCAGGGAACATTAGAATGTTAATATTCTGGATCCAGCAAGGACAGGAGGGAGATTCTGGCCAAAATGACTTTGTCAGGCTTCCTGCTGAAGGCAGGCTCGGGTGCAGACACTGGAGTGAGGAGAGGAGTTGGACCAAACATTAAAGGTGGTCAAACCACAACTGGAGAGTTTCTACTACAAGACCCAGCAGAATTCTTGCTAATACTGGATGAAATGGGCCAAGGCAGAGCCCAAGGTCAGGGCCTAGTCAGAAAGAGGACTCAGAGGAGGCAGAGTTAAGTCTGGTCAAAGGAGAGAGTCTTTGTCACTCTGACCGCAATGGGGAATTTGGACAAGTCCCTTGAGCTCTGTGGACCTTAGTTTGTAGAGAAAGCTTTGGACACATTGACCTGGGTCATTTCCAGCTGTCATTCATGGCTGGCTCCCAGGATAGCACCATTGCCTAGGGCAGAGCTCCAGGACAGGTGTCCATAGTGGACTAGTCCTCTGAACTTGAGTCTGAAGAGAGTGGAGCTGTCTGCTTAACTCCCTGTTTCTCTGCAGGGCTTTTGCCTTGAAGTCAGCACGTGAGTGGTTGGGACCGTTGCATTCTGAATGGATGAGATTTGACAAAATTAGTTTTAAAAGGAAAAGAAAGAGACTTGTTTTTTAAAGTCTCTGGATCTATTACCAGTGATAGATCTGTGCTGTCACTGCCCCAGTGATATCCAGGAAAAAAGAGTCTCCCCAGGGGACCAGGTGGGGAAGGGGTTGGTCTGTACTTGGGAAAAATCAAAGGTGTCACAAAACAGAGTATGGAGCATGCTTGGTGAGGTCTCCAGTTCATTACTGGGGAAGGAATCCAATGGAATACAATTTATAGGTAGGAAGTTGCTTTTTTATAGAAGGAGGAAATAGAGCTTTAAGTCTTGAGTACAAACCACATTTGGGAACGTCATGGTGCCTTCTACTACACTCTGTGGCACTTTGTTCAGGAGGAAAGGGGTCCCATTCAGCCCTCCAGGAGGTTGTGGACAAATTTACACAGTTTTTGAGACTCCATGTAGGTTAGCATTTCTTGCATTTGGTTATGGTTATTCATTTACATCTCTAGAAATTTTTTTCTTAATGGAAACAAAAAGAAAACATTAATCTTCTTTAAGGATTTTGGTCTGGCCTATTAAACATTCTCTCCTCTTTCCACGATTCCGAGTGGGCACATCTTCTAAGCTTCATGGGAGAGAACTTGCCTTTCTAATATTTGTATTTCAGGGGCTCCCCCTGAATTTGGTACATGATAAGCTTCTAACATTTTAATTTTATTATTTTATTTTAATGTTAGTTAGTTGTTTTTTGTTTGTTTTGGCAGTACTGGGGAATGGAATCCATTGCCTCATGCATGCCAGGCAAGCACTCTGCCACTGAGCTACATTCCCAGCTCAACATCATTTTGTGTATAAAAGAAGATACCAACTTTACAAGCACCATGACCCCTGGGGCTTTTAGTGGGTGCCCTTATTTTTATCACTAGTTGTGACTGTCTTCTCAAGGGTGCTGGAAAAAGATCAAAGTCTTCTCTTGTCCCAGAAACTATGGACATATCTTAAAATATAACCAATGACACTCTTCCTGACTATACATGAATGCATGCACAAAAATTGAAACAAATTGGAACATTAATGAGAAAAGATAGCCCATGACTTCACAACCCAGACATAAACTCATCAACATTGTTTTATTTTCTTCCTACTTTTTTGTTAAGCTCCACTTTTAAATAGTAATTGTGATTTTGCTGAACTCACTATATTTTTTAGAATTATCTTTCAAGTATCTTCCATTTTTCTTAAAAATTCTTAGTAAATACTCAAACTGCATAATATTCAGTCAGGTTAAGTACCATGTTTTATTCAAATATATCAGTAATGTTGGCTGTCTGGGAAGTTGTCAGCTTTTTGCTATTGTAAATAACACTGCATTGAACATCTTTCTATTACCGTGATCAGAGTTTATGAGCAATTGGAGCCAGAGGTGGGAAGCTAAGGCTGTTCAGTCTGTGGTGTAGGAGGGTGTGGCCTTGACTTCCAGCTGCCAGGATAGCTGCAGCTCATCTACGCAGAAGGGTAGGTGGGTCTGGGCCTATGGTACCTGAGGGAGGAGAGAGCATTGCCCCACACGGAAGTATAACCAAAAAAATTTTTTTCTCCTAGTAGAAAAAGAAAGTTTAGTAAGGAGAAAAATTCTGATATAGGCTTGGACTGGTTTTTAAAGGGTTAAACTTCTCAGCTTTGAGAAGCAAAATCAAGAGTTTATTTTTCATCTCTGCAAAATGTTCTTTTGGAGGTGGTGGCAGTGAGCAGATTTCAGTGGCATGGCTTATGAACTCCTCAAGATGGAAATCTCACAGCTGCGATTTCAGGGTAGGATTTTAAATGTCACACTGAGTTCCAAATAGGGAATAGTTTATAAACCTAGGACATTGATGTTCACCTTGAGCCCAACTTGGCATATAGTATTTTTGTTTCTCAAAGCCTTCACAGTGTAGTAGAGGAAAAGTCATTTAAAGAAATAATAGGAGCAGGGGTTCTGGAGCAGACAGCCCTTGGTTCAAATCCTGGCTCTGTGCCTGACAGCGGTGGTCTGAATGTTCACATCTCCCCCAAATCATGTGTTGAAAACTGATCATTTGGAGGTGATTAGGCCACAAGGGCTCTTTTAAAAAAGAAAGGAAAAACAAAAAACTCAAAAAAGGAGGCTCCAGAGAGCAGTCCTGCCCCTTCTCATGGGAGGGCATAGCGAGATGCTGCCATCTATGAGTCAGGAAGGCCCTCTGACCCTGCTAACACCTTCATCTTGAACTTCCAGGTTCCAGAGCTGTAAGAAGCAAACATGTGTTGTTCATAAACCACCCAGGCTATAGTATTTGCTGTAGCATCCTGAATAGACTAAGATGGTGACCTTAGCAATTTCACCTTCCAGTGCTTTAGTAACTATAAACTGGGATTCCTAACAGCGGTTAGATTCAGTAAGATGATGTGTGATGTCACTGGCACAGGCCTGACTCTTGAGAAGGGCTTAATTTCAGGTGTCTCTTATGCACAGAAAAGAGCAGCTACTCAGGTCAGAAACAGAGAGGGCTTCATGGAGGGGCGCTCTCCACAGGTCTTAGAGAATGCTGGGAAAGTGGCCCGTGGAGAAATGCATGCCCACCAGGGAGCTGTTGCTTCAGGCCTGAGGGGTCTAGATGCCAGTAAGAAGCTCAAGGTCTGATTCTTACACGCTCCTGCTGATCATTCTGCCTTTACTGACATCTTCTTAGATCACACATGAGGAGTGAGAATTGTCCTGGCTCTTTAAAAAGAATTCTTCTTCTATGAATCACGGATGATTAGAGCTTACCAGATGTTTTCTAGGCAAACAGAAAGAAGAAAATACCTTCTATTTTTCTTTAATGTTGAATTCAGTACTGCTTAAGTAGTCTGGCATTAACTGGGACACCGTGGGCTCCAGTGTGTCCTATCTACTTTTCCTACCACACACACAGTGGCCGCCTTCTGTCCACTGTGTCTCTGGGTATTCAGTGGAATTGCAAATACATCCTGTCCAAAACAGAGCTTTGGATTCCTGTCCCATACTGCCTTTCTCATGACACACAGGTTGCCATCGCCCACCCGCTTGCCCCAGCCCAAACTGTAAGAATCACCTGTGGTTCCACGTTTCCCCACCAGCCACACAGTTGATCCGCCAGCCGACCCTGATTAATCCTTAAGCCACATCCCAACCACCCACTTCTTTCTATCTCCACCACTTGTCTCACCTGCTATTCTCTCCCAGGTGGGCTTCTGTAGGAGGCCCCTTTGTGCAGCCCACCCCCATCTATTTTCCACCAGGCCTATCATTTTAAAATGCAAAAGACCATGCTGGGTTCCTGAGGCAAGGTCTCCAGTGGTCCATTATTTTAGAATGAAACCCAAACTCCTCATCAGGGCTATGACCTGCCAACCTCCCCATGCACAGGACTTCACACTGTCCCCTCACTCATGCCCTCTGGCCAGGCATTCTTAACCGCAGCACTAGTGATATTTTGGTCCAGATCATTCTCTGTTGTGAACTCCTGTGCACCTGAAGATGTTGACACCATCTCTAGACCCTCCCCACTAGCTGACAGTAGCATCTTCCCACATTTGGGACAACAAAAACGAGTGTCTGGAGATGTTGCCAAACGTCCCCTGGAAGGCAACATTACCCTGGCTATCCGCTGTGCGTCCAGTCCTGCTGGGTCCTTGCTGTTGAGCAGGCCAAGCTTCCCTCCCCTTGTGGTTGTGCTCCCCTGCCTGATGTTCTTCCCGAGGGACTCCTGGCGGCTGCTCTTCTGTTCCGACCCCCGCCCAGGTGTTACCTCCTCAGAGGGGTCCTCTTTGGCCACCCCAACCACGGCACCCCTTCCAATCACCCTGTCTCCACTGCCGCCTTGTAATTTCTGCATCCCCCACCAGTATCCAGAGTGGTCTTGATTATCTGTTTGCCCACTGTCTGCATTTGGTTATAAGCTTCATGTGAGTCTTGTCTGCCTGAAGTGTCCCTAAAGCCACAAATAGGGACAAATGAAAAATGTAGAGTGGATACATAAATAACTTCCTTCTCTTTTCCTGAAACTTCTGGAGTGAGAGCATGAGGGTCCCACAGAGCGCTTGGAATAATTTCAGGACACAGTGGAGTCACAGACACACGGACGTGAGCAATGGAGCGTGTGTAGAGGGTATGGCCTAGTGACATTGCAACCATCTTGGTTTTCCTAAGTGTGTTCTATGATGTTCAAATGACAAATTCACCCCACGACACGTTTCCCAGAATGAGCCTCCTGTTAGATGGTCTTTGACAAAGTCTCCAGAGCAGGGCACGGGGTGTTTGGTTTTGGGGGTGCCTTTTTGCCTCAGCCATTTTAACCTGATGAATTAAGTTCTGGGGGTCCCAGGTGAGGGACCCCCAGATCCAGTCTTCTGACTGAGCAGGTTCCACACAGCCTTCTTGGCTGTGGCAAAGGGGTCACTTCTGGGACATCTGAGCAGAAGTGCAGCAAACCTCCTCTGGCCTTGAAGAGAGGATCACAGGCCGCCTAGGTGTTACACCTGGTGCATGAAGGAGGCGTGGAGGGTGGGGTGCTCCCCGAGGGCGGCAAGCCCAGCCCCACTGCCTGACCGTCTTCCTTCTCCCCGAGTCTCCTGTGCTGTGGCTCTGGCAGCCTCCAACCCAAACTCTAGATTCATCTCTTCGCCCAATGCTGAGGCCAATTCTGTCTCCTGACCTCTTGGAGGCCGCTGATGCAGCGAGTCCTTATCCTCATCGTCTCCTCTGCTCTTGCTCTTGGCAGGCTGCCTTGTGGAAATAAAATCCTTTGCAAGATTAATATTAGCCACAAGGACATGTTTTCCTACTTTTTTTTTCTTTACATCTCATTTTTCAATCTCAATGGATCTGGCTTGTTGCAACTACAATATATTGCAACTAAATCTTAGAGGCGGGGGCTGAGGGGGAAAGCAACACTGACAGAATTTATGCCAAATATTGAAGTTTGCAACATAAAAATGAATCATGTCATTGTTTCCGATAGACACGCAGCTGCTCAAAACAGCAGGCTCCTGGCTTACAGCGGCGTGTGCCGAAGACACACGTCCAGTGGACGCGAGCCAAGGATTCGGGATGCTTTGTGGCTTTGTACCCCAGGAATGGGGTGAGGGGACCTAAGCAGGAGTCCGTGGTTCTCACTGCAGCAGCCAAGGCTGGGCCATCCAGCGTCTTGGGACTTGTGAGACTTTGTCATTTTTATGGCTCTGGGGTTTTAAGCTGGTGTGGGGGGATGCTCTGTTTCCACAGCTCTTCCACCGGGTAGATCTTGAGGACAATGCTGAAGAAATAATTTGGAAAAAGAATTAGAGAATTACTATTTGAAGGCAAGATTCCCGATTATCTTACCAAAGGCTAATTAAATCCTGTCTCATACACACACACACACACACACACACACACACACACACACACTAGATGCCCTTGTTCAAACTCAGCTCTAAGGGTTTTCAAACCTTGGTAGCATATACTGGATTCTAAAAACTGCCAGAAGGCTTTTTGTCTCAAGAGCATAAGCCTTGAACATCTTTTGGGGGCTGACCCCACTTCCGGTACCCAAACATGAAGAACCACTTTGCTGTAGGAGAACCGTGGCGTGAGCTGACAGCATGCATGTGCACTGGAAGGCAGAGTCCTCTGATCCTATAAAGCCCCCTCCAGGTACCCACTTCAACCACTTCATACTCCCCGCCCACCCTCATTTCTGGTGACATGTGTGCCTCTGGTCGTCATCTGCTTGCATACATCTATTTTTATCAAGGAATTTGCAGTATAGAATATAGCCCCTTTGTTTCTCCAGCCCGTCTGAGTGGGCTTGGTTGGGGGGCTGTGATGGCCTCCTGGCCCACAGACACCTCAGGGAGGGCACCAGTGGAAGGGCAGCTGTGGGCTCTCCTCTTGCGTCGGTCTCCCAGAGCTTCAGTGAAACACCACATGATGGGAGGCTTCAAACTGCAGGAACTCATTCTCCCAAGGTCCTGGGGTCTGCAGTCCAGAACCAAGCCTCGGCCGCCATCTCCTTTTGAGGCTCTAGAACAGCTCTTCCCTGCCTCCCCAGCTTCTAGTGGGTGCAGCAATCCCTGGGCTTCCTCAACTTGCTTGTGAATGCCTCCCTCCAAGCTCTATCTTTGCCATTGACACAGCCTTCTTTGTGTGTCTATGTCTCTGTGTCCAAATTTCCCTCTTCTAAGGATGGCAGTCATATTGCTCCAGAGCCCATTCTAACCCAGGATGACCACACTGAAATTTGGTTACATCTGTCAGAGTCTTATTCCCACATAAGGTCACTTTCACATGTCTGGTTGGGCATGAGTTTTGGGGGACAAGATTCAACCCAGTCCTTTTTCTCAAACTGATGTGGGGTACTGTCCTACTTTGTATCATTTGACACACAGTGACTCCAGCTCCCAGAGGAGGTGAAGGCGGGCTGTTTCTGACACGGGATTCCTGGAATGCAGGGGACGGCCATGCATACTCCTGAAGATGGCAGGTAGGTCCTGTGAGGGACGTGGCTCAGGGAAACTCAGTCCTCTTGTGATTGGAGTGAATTCCAAAAAAATGTGGATATTCACCACAGAAGACACTGTCCCTGCCAAATGGGGTGGGCAGGCACTACCAGGAGGGATGTCTTCAGCTGCAGCTTTGAGAGGAGCCAGTCCTTGGAGTTGCTCTCGGGGTCAGGCTTCTTTCCTGAGTGCTAACTGAGTCATGGTACTTGGAGCTTGGTTTTCCAAGGGTGGGAGTTACAGGTGGGTTAGAGGCAGAGCACACGTTCAGGTGGCAGAGGAGGACAGTGCCCAGGCAAGCAAGGGCCTCATGAGACTGTGTGGCCAGAGGAACGGAGGAGAAGTGGGCATTGGGGACAGACAGCGCTGCAGCTGCATTAGTTTGCTAGGGTGGCCATAACAAACCCCACAAGGTAAGCATTTGTTTCTTGCCTCATAGTGGAGGTAAAAGTCCAAGCTTGGGTGCTTGGCCGTTGGGCAGAAGCCCTCCTGAGAGCTGTGGGATGCCTCTGTGCCAGCTCTCTTCCCTGGCTTCTCGTTGGCAATCTTTGGAGTCCCTCGGTTTGTTGAAGCCTGTTTCCAATCTCTCCCTTCGTCTGCACATGGCATCCTCCGGGTGTGCGTATCCACTCATCCTGGATTAGCCGCCAGCCTGCTCTGGTGCTACCTCGTGTGTTTAATCAGCAGCAAGCCTGTTTCCGAAGGAAGTCATGCTTGGAGGTCTTGGGGATAGGACTTCGACCTAGGGATTTGATTCGATCCATAGAAAGCCCTTTCCAAGGCACCCCTCTGATGACACATGATTATTCTCAGAAATAGCAGGAGGAAACTCTGTAGGGTGCTGAGAGGTCCAGGCATTGTAGTGATCCTGTTGTGCAACTGGATTGGGATTCCTGAGTTGACCAGTCACATTTCAGGGCTCATCTGGGACTTGTGTGCGTCATGAACGGATCGATGTGCCTGGACCTGTGCTGATTCCTGTGTGTCGATGGTGGTGATGCCATCCCTGGAGCCCAGGGGTACATGTGCACTGGCAGGCAATTCTTGGGGTCAGTGAGGAAGCTCTTCTCCCCAGGGACTGGAGGTGGGGCACGAGGGTGGTGGGAAGAGGACCGGAGTGTAGTCTGCTGGAGGTTGCTAAGAAGCCCCTCCATGATCCCAGGGAGAGGCTTGACCCTTGCACACAGAGTCCTTTCCCTCAGGAGGGCCTGATGTAACCAGAGCTTTTGCAGTTCTCAGACACAGGAGAGGAGGACAGTGGAGAAGGCATCTCAGATTTTAGGAGGAACCTAGGTGCAGGAACATTTGAGTGTCCTCCTGTAGGGGGTAGGGACGGTGGGAACTAAGCAGGGGAAGGGAATGGGCTCCGCAGGTCTTTGTGTTCTTCAAACACTGCTTAGCATGTCTGGGGACATCTCGGGGCCAGACAGGGCCAAGCAGTTGGAGAATCGGGGAAAAGGTCTGTGTTTCTAGACTCACACAGAGACCCCATCCCAGAGGGTATTGCAGAGGGAAGAGCCACAGAGAGCTGCCCGGGACAACTTGGTCATGAGCTCTGCAGGGATTCTGCTGAGGCTCCAGACCCAGGGTGCACATGGCCTTGGGTCAGCGCACAGAGTGTGGCTGGGGTCAAGTCTGGATTGCTTTCCTCAGTGGGAGAGGAGCTGGTCTGGGTAAATAAGGGGCCGGAGGAAGCAACAGTGCTGGAGAAGTGACTCTGGGGACAATGCGGGCAAGTTGTGGACCGAGCTGCCAGGCAGCTGAGGTGGAAAATGTGTCTGGAGGATTAAAGCTCTGGCGTGTGGACGTGGTGGTGCAGGCCTCCAATCCCAGCAACTCAGGAGGCTGAGGCAGGAAGCTGGCAAGTTTGAGGCCAGTGTAGGCAACTCCATGAGACTCTATCTCCAAATAGAATTAAATACCAAGGGGATGGGGATGTAGGGCAGTGGTAGAGCACCCCAGGGTCAATTCCTAGGACCCTCACAGCAATAAATTAAAAGTCCTGATGCCAGGGTTTCACCTGGACAGACTGATTCCACTGGCTGGGGTAGGGTCCACTCTGTCTCTGAAACACTCGGCACAGCCTCCTGTGTGTTTTCCTCCCCTGCCCAGCACGGAAAACTCAGAGCTGTTGAAGCATGAGAGGGGAGGATTGATGGTTCTTTTTTCAATTCTGGGTGAGAAAAGGACTCAGGGACCCCATTTAACACTAAACTGAGAACCAGGCACTGGTTATTTATAGAAGAACAAGTTCTGACAAGCTCACTCACCTCTGCAGACTTAGGAGCAAAGAGAGGAGATGCGGGGTGGCAATCAGGCGGGCCATGATAGCCCACGGGGTGGCCCCCATCACTAGTGAATGAATACCCTCCTCGCAGAATTTCTGTATCTGAGAAGACAACAGGCAGAAAATAACACCAGCCCCAGAGGGGCACAGAAGGAGGTCACCAGACAGACGGTGGTAGGTCCTGGGACAGGGCCCAGAGGTACCTCTGGCAGGACACCCCAGACAGCCTCATGGGGCTGACTTGGGGGTGGAGGGCAGGCCCGGGGGTGAGCTCTGCTCTTGCTACCTACTAGAGATGTGGGAGTGTGGGCTGACCAGCCAGAGCATCTGCATCTGGGACCTGGCTCTCCCACATGGGGCAAACTTATTAACCTTCCAGCCTCAGCCTGGAAATACCAAGCACTCTCACTGGCTTTCCAAAGGTCAATCACTTCACATTTCAGCGGCTCAGAGGAGAACTGAGCTCCCTCGTCAAGGTCTGTCTGCCCTCGCTGGCTGTCTCCTCTCTTGCTCTTCTTCCTTCAGGCATGATTTCCCATTCACTTACATCAAATTTCAGAGTGGGCACTGTCCAGTGACACACTGGTTTGAATTGAGAGACTGATATGTGGAAAGCACCGGGGTTCTTATTCACCAAGTGAAAAGCATCTCATAATCGCGGCGGCAAATATCTGGTACCCTACAGTTTATGAAGTATGTACCTGTGTATCATCTCACCAAATCATTAAATTCTGGAGATAGATATAATCAGAGCTGAAACTTGAGCCATTTCTGCATTATTGGATACTTGAAGCTTTTCGTCTCTTCTTACAGTGAGGGACTTGGTGCCCATAACTGCTGAACACAGGTGTGGTGAGAATTCGCCCTTCTATCACAGCTTCAGGCCCCGCGGAGGTGTCTGAGTTGACCTGGGCTTAGCTGGTCCAGCTGCATCCTACACCCTTCACTCCTTCTCTGGGGTCCAGCTGTCTGGAATTTCGTTCTTTGCAGGGCCTGTGTGGTGCCAGTTCGCGGTGACCAGACTGTGTAACAGAACTGTGCAAAGGCCCCTGCACCACGCATTACCCCTTAGTATCGGCCTCCTGCCCTCCCACTGTCACACCACCTTGTGCTTCAGCACATGGGCTGTACAGCGGCCATGTGTGTGAGTTCTGTGGAGACGGGTGGTTTCTCAGGAGTGGAACTATTCAAGCAACAACCACCACCAGTGCTTGGGGACCCTCTGTTCATGCCTCTCTTGTGCACAATAGCACATGCGGCCCCATGCAGCTGATGGCACCGTCCACACTCCCTACCCCGGTAGCCCATGTCAACCTATGTCGGCTTTTCCTACGCCTTCCAACATCCATTACTCCCGTGAGCCTGTGCAACCATATGAACACGTAATTGACATGCAACATTGTTGATCCGCGGCTTCAGAGGATGTCAGTCTGATCAGTACAAGATAAAATTCCCCATCACCTTTCACTGAGTGGTCCCAGCATCTACTGATAATGCAGCCTACATCTATTCTTTCCTTAGATGGTAGAAAGTGTGATTTTCTAGGTACTTCATTCCTTTTGGAATGATTACCTGCAATTCTTTTAGAAAAACAAAGTTTTCCTCATGAACTTCAGGTTGCCCTGAAGTACAATTTGTTCAGGAAAGTCACGACAAAAGTTGGCTTCTTGCCAGGTGCTGTGATGCACGCCTGTAATCCCAGCACCTCAGGAGGCTGAGGCAGGAGGACCGCAAGTTCAAAGCTAGCCTCAGCAGTTTAGTGAGGTGCTTAGCAACTCAGCGAGACCCTGTCTCTAAATAAAATATAAAAAAGGGTTGGGGACATGGCTCAGTGGTTAAGTGTCCCTGGGTTCAATCCCTGGTACCAAAAAAGAGTTGGCTTCTTTTCCTTTATTTACTAATTTTCAGAACAATGAATGGATGCCCTAGTACTCCCCAGGGGTGACCAATGATTGTTTTTAGTATAATTGTTAATTCGTGGGTGTTACACGCATGGTCAGTGCATGGCATTCACTGTTCTTTTAAATGCTCAAATTGTTCCCACTTAGATGGGTGGTAACCCTATGGAGTTTGGGCTCCTGTGGCCAGTGCCACATTATTCTGCTGTCCTTTCTTGTCCTCACAGCATATTGCACCATGTATGTGCAGTCAAAACACTGCACTTAAAAGATACTGAGGCATTCTTTTTTTGGTGAGGTTTCACCTGCTACTTAGTACACACTATGTTTGTTATACATTTCTTTCTATTTCTATATGCTTGGCAGTTTTATCATATGAAGTTTAAAAGTGCACAACTTCTCCAATAATTCTTCTAAGAGTTCCACCCTGTAGGAATGAAAGATCTGATGGGTAAGGGCAGATGCGTAGGAATGTTTATTTCAGGTTTGTGCAAAGTGACCTGGAGCCAGGAAAAAGTAGATGCCTGTTAAGAACTTTGTTTTTTACTTACATGTACAGTTACATACCCCAAAGTTAAAACTATAAACTACGTAAACTCTAAAGCAATATCTCAAGGAGTCTAGCTTCTGTGCTTGCAGTCTTTACCGGGTCACTATTTGTAGCTAACCTCTTTTTTTACTAGTTTTCTTTATTCTTCCATTGATTCTTTTTTGAAAAGGTGAACCCAAAGGTAGGTACTACAAAAGCTGTTTGGTACCCTTTGTCCCTGCTGCTGCCCTCCCCCACCTAACAATACCTCCTGGAGCTCTCTCCACATCAGTACTTAAGGATCTTCCTTCTCACTTTGCACAGTGGCCTGTAGAATCCTTCATGGAGTGTGTGTCGCTGGCTTTCTCCTGTCTACCAATGGCCATTTGGGTTGTTTTCTGTGTTGTTATCACACATCATGTCACAATCCCTTTCATAAGCGTCACTTTGATTTTCCCCAGTATCTGTTTAGGATAGATGCTAAGAAGTGGTGTTGCTGATTCCAATGGTAAACGCAAAGGCAATTTTAGTCAGCGTTGCCAAACTCCCTTTCATGAACATTGTGCTGTTCTGCGTTCTGAACAGCAGTGGGGTAAAGTGTCTGCTCCCTGAAACGTCACCACAGAATGCTTGTCACATTTATGAACATTTGCCAATCCAGCTGGTAAGGAATAGCATCGCAATATAATTGCAATTTTTCACCTCTCCTATTATGAGGGGCGTTTCATATCTTTTTGTGTCTTTAAGAATCATTTGCATTTTTGTATGTGAATTATCTATTGTACCTTTTGCCAATATTTTTCTAAGTTGTTGGTTCCTTTCTTCTTGATTTTTCATCTCTTTATTCATTCAGGAAATTAGTCCTTTGTGATAAAAATCACATGTATTTTTTCCACTCTTTTGACTTTGCTCATACTGCTATTTTTAATGAATAGGCTTAATTTTTACAAGGAATTTAAGGTTTAGAGAAAAATTGTGCAGAACTGCTCCCCTCCTCCCCTGCTTTTCCCCTTATTACTAGCATCTTGCATTAGTGTGTAGACGTGCTACAATTGATGAGCCTAAGCCACTATCAACACAGCATTATGAACTAAAGTCCCTAGTTACATTAGGACTCACTCTTTATCTTGTTCAGTTCTATGGGTTTTGACAGATAAATGCCATGTGTGCAACTTTACAGTATGTTGCAGAAGGGTTTCACTGTCTTAAAAATCCTCTGATCCACTAATTCATCTCTTCCTCCCTTTCTTCAAACCTCTGGCAACTCCTGATATTTTTACTGTCTCTATAGTTTTGTTTTTCCTGGAACATCAGATAGAAAACACTGGTGGGTAGCCATTTCAGACTGGCTTCTTTCTCTTAGCAATATGCATTCAAGTTTCCTTCAACCTAAAATCACTTGGCTTGAGAGCCCAGGATTGCATTGCTGGATAACATTTCATTACATGGATGTCTTGCAGCGCTTTTATGTGTACACATACTGAGGGACGTTGTGCTTGTTGCCATGTTCTGGCAGTTGTGACTAGAGCCCCTAAAACATGTACTCAACACCCCCCATTGTGAAGACAGCCTCTCACTTTCACAAGTATGAGAACCTATGGGTTGCCATACGTTTCCAACACATTTGGGTAAATTTCAAGGAGTCTGATGGCTGGATCGTGTGGTAAGAGTATGTTTAGTTTTGTGAGCAACTGGAATTGTCTCTCAAAGTGTTTGCACCATTTTTCATTCTCACCAACAACATTGGTCGGTATCTGGTGTCACCAATGTTTTGAATTGTAGCTGTTCTAATAGGCATTTGGTGGTACCTCACTGTTTTAATTTGCAATTGCCTAATTATGTTGAACATATTTTCATGTTTATTTGCCATTATATATCTTTTTTGGTGAGGTGTCCGTGCACATCTTTTTGACTACGGTTTATGCTATCATCATAAATGGTAGGGTTGTGTGTGCATGTGTGTGTTTTGGTATATTTTGGGTACAGAACTTTATCAGATATGTGGTTCCCAAATACTTTCTCCCAGTCTGTGATTGTCTCCTCGCTCTCTTAACAGTGTCTTTCACAGAGAATGAGTTTTTAATTGTAATGAAGTCTACCTTATCAAGTTTTGCTCTCATAGTTTGTGCTTTTTGTGTTGAAGGTGAAAGATCATCTCCAAACCTAAAGTCACCTCGATATTCTCCTATTTTATCTCCAAGAAGTTTGGTAGTTTTGCATTTTATATTTAGGACTATCATTGATTTTAAATTAATTTTTATGAATATATAAAGTCAGTGTTTACATTCATTTGTGTGTAAATGTCCAATTTTTCTAGCACCATCTATTTATTGAAAAGCCTGTTCTTTCTCCAGGGAATCGCTCTTCTTCCTCCATCAAAGGCAAGTTGCTCTGCTTGTGTCGACCTATTTCTCGGCTGTTCTTTTCCATTGATTGGTCTGTCTGTTCTTTCATCAGGATTCCTTTGTACTGACTTCTGTAGCTCTGTAGTGAATCTTGAAGCTGAGTGGTGTCAGTCCTCTCACCTTTTCTTCTGTAGTATTATATTGAATATTTTTTTCTTTGTCTTTCCACAAAAATTTTAGAATCAGTTTGTCAAAAGCCACTGAATAACTTGCCTGGCTTTTGGTTGGGGTGGTACTGAATCTATAGATAAATGTAAGAAGAACTGGAATCTTAATAATAGTGAGTTTTTATATATCCATGAACATGGGATAGCTTATCATTTATTTAGATCTTCTTTGATTCTTTCATCAGAGTTTTGTAGTTTCCTCTTATAGATATGTATTTTAAAGTGATTATTATAAATGATTGTTATACTTGGGTATACATTTATATACCCAAGTACAGAATTTTGGGGGCTGCTATAAATGATGTTTTTTATTTCAAATTCCAGTTATTCACTGCTGCTACATAGGAAATCACCTGGTTTTGTATGCACATACTCAGCTATAATAAACATAAAATATTTTCTCCAAGGCTCTTAGCTTGATCCCCAGCACTGAAAGAAAGTTCTGAACTATTTTTTCCAAGTCATACTACATGAATTTCACATTTTTCCAAGATTTCATCTACCCATGGTAGTGTCTGTTTTATTGTCATGTCTTATTATAGTTTTATTTTGATGCTGAGCACCTTTTGATACGTTTATGGGTCATCTGGGTACATTCTTTGTGAAGTGCCTCTTCAAGTCTTTTCTCAAGCCCGTGTTCCTGTTGGGTTGTCCTTTCATTGCTGGTCTGTAGGTCGTCTTGTACATCGGTAGGCGTGTGTACCACACACCTTCTCACACTCTGAGGCTTGCCCTTCTATCTTCTTCATGTGACCTTTTGACAAACAAGTGTTCCCAATTTCAATTAAGTTTCCTTTACCATTATTTTCCCTAGATTGAGTGTTCTTTAGACATTCTGTTTTCTTCTAAGTGACTTAGTATTTGTCTTTTACATTTAGATCCAGGACCTATGTGGAATTGGTTTCTGCATTTTTTTCCCCCTCATCAGGTCACTCAACTGACCCAACATCATCTGTTAAAAAGGCCACTCTTTGGGCTGGGATTGTGGCTCATGGTAGAGTGCTTCCCTTGCATGTGCGAGGCACTGGGTTTGATCCTCAGCACCACATAAAAAGTAAATAAATAAAATAAAGATATTGTGTCCATCTACAACTAAAAAATAATTTTTTAAAAAAGGCCACTCTTTCCCTATTACGCTAATTGTCACCACTGTCATCAGTCAGGTGACCATGTGTATAAGCTGACTGTGCTTTTTGTGCTGTTTCATTGGTCCATTTATTCTCTTGCCTTTATCTCACTGTGTTAGCTGCTGTGGCTTCATGACAAGTCTTTTTAGAAACTTGTGGTAAATGCACATAATATAAAAGTTCCCGTCTTAGTCACTGTTCCGTGGATGGTCCAGTGGCATTAGGCCCAGTCCCGTTAGTGTGCAGTTATTACCTACATTCATCTCCAGAACTTACTCTTCTTCCCAAAGTGAAGCCCTGTCCTGTGCCATTCCCCTTCTCCCAAGCCTCTGGCAGCTGCCATCACATCTCCTGTCTTTATAAGTGTGACTACTATAAATACCTCATAGAAGTTGAATCACATACGTGGGCTTTCCTTAGTGATGGGTCATGAGAGGCAAATGCATCCCTGGTGTTGGGGCACAGGGACAAAACTCCTGATCCTCAGGCCACTGCTCTTTGCTGCCAGGAAGTTCTCTCCTCTGTGGCTGAAGTTCACCAGGTTGGAGTTTCTCTTATGGGTTCAATTATGCCCTGGGCTGCTGGCAAACAAAGGGGATGAGAATAAAGTGCCCATGACGCTATTTAAAAACAAGAAACACACTAGTGTCACAAGGACAGAACGGGAGAGGCTCAGCTTGGCAGTGGCAGGCAGGAAGGTGATCTGGCGGTGTCACGCAGCAGAAGCCCCAAAAGGAGACAGGCAGAGTCTATGTTTGATAAAGGAACAAATTCAGATGAAAGTGGCACAAACGAAGACATGGGTTGCATATTCTGGGCTCCACCAGAAGTAGCTGTGCTGATACTGATTGGGCCACACTGTGGACCAGCACTGGGGTCCAAGATCCAGGTCTATAGGGCCTCCAGCCCATTAGTATCTGTGTAGACAGCACAGGCAGCAGGTGGGACCAGGAGTCAAAGCACCTGAGGATAAGGGACTGCTCTTAGCCTGGGTGGGAGATGAGGAATAGGCATGATGCGAAGACAGGCTGGGGTCTAATTGGGGAGGTTCCAGGTACTAGAATGCAGCTGGGGAAGGCATTTCCTGTTGGAACAGATGGAATTGTGAAGCAAGGGTTCCCAGAGTGGTGACCTACTGTCCCAGGAGGTTCTACCTCCAGTGAAATGGCCTTGGAGAAGGGCGCTAGAGGGCACTACTTCCTAAATCCTATTTAATCCAATCCTATATTCCTTCCTAAATTACACATATTTTCTTAAAAAAATACACTTAAACTCATTTTACTTTTGTCATAGGTAGCTCTGAGTTGTATAAAATTAAGAATGTCTTTTGCAAAAGCAATAGAAAAACAAGGAGAAAGATCAGAGTAGGGGAAATGAGGGAAATTGACAACGTAAGAGTTCTTACAATTTGTCATGAAGCCACTAGGGGGCAGGCAAAGCTAGCTATTTGGAGCTGCTAAAAGCCATGGCTTTTTTCTTTCCACCAAAAAGGGCTTGAGCAAAAAAGAAAAAATTATAGCTCAAACCAGAAATGGTTTTACCAATGTCAAACATTTCTAATATTCTAAGGTACTTTATATCTTACATTTAGAGTGCTGAACATCAAATGTAACTCCACCTGTCACTTGAAATTCAATGAATCAAAGTTCCATTCAAGCACTGTGCTTCCAGCTTGGCCACAGAAGGTGTAGATACACGTGAGTTATCTGTGAGTGTTGGGGTGAGCTGGAAACTGAGGAGTGGATGGTAGACTGTGCAACTTGACATGCTGTCCTGGTTGTAGCTATTGGATTTTGAAGGATCCTAAGTCCAACGTATGCCCAAGGGAAACAGCCTCAGGTGCAACTTAGTTCTGGCTTCAGAAAACTTTGAAATTGTTACTATATCATGGATCTTTTCCATTGGAACCATTCCTAGCTCACAAAGCACAAAGGAAGACAGTGATGTTATAGAAAACAGCTGCCAGTGGCATGAAAAACCCAGTCATTTACTTCTGCTGGAGCCTCCAGCTCTTGAGGGCCTTGCCATCCGTTATCCTACTCAGGGAAGTAAGCATTTGCTGTGGCCATCTTGGGGAATGAATTAAACCACCTTTGACCCTGAGAGTCTATGAACTTCCACAAATCCTAAGGGGTGAGGATGAAAGACAGCATTCCATTCCAAGAAGCTGAGGCGTAAGGATTTATTTCTCCAAGTTCATTAATTCAATAACTATTTATGAGCTCTGTGCTAAACTTGAGGAATGGTAAGGGGCTCAGAGGTCAATCAAGGAAACAGACACATGAGCTTCAAAATGGAGTGTGGTGCGAGGTGCTATGCAGATATGTACCAGGCAGTTTGTAGAAGAGAGCGAAGGTTCCACGACTCAGCTGATGGAAAGAGGCCATGGAGGCTGCAGAGGTGGCGAGGTTCAGTTGTCTTGTGTTATGGTTGAGATATGGGGTGTCCCCCAAAAGCTCATGTGAGAGACAATGCCAACATTTGAGGTGAACTGGTTAGATTATGAGAGGTATAACCTAACTAATGGCTTAATCCACTGATATGGATTAAATGGGTGGTAACTATAGGTGGCTCGGGAAAGGCTAGAGAAAGTAGGTCACTGAGGGTGTGACTTTTGGGTTTATATTTTGTCTCTGGTGAGTGGAGTTGTCTCTGTTTCCTGGTGGTCATGTCCTTAGCTGCTTTCCTCTGCCACACCCTTTGACCATGATGCTGTTTCACATCAGATCCAGAGCTATGGAGTTGTCTGACTGGGGACTAAATGTCTGAAACTGAACCAAAATAAACTTTTCCTCTTCTAAATTGTTTTTGTCAGGTCACAAAATGAAACCTTTTGGTCACAGCAATGAAACCTGCCTAATACTTCTGAACTATCCTCATGTATCTGACAACAAGCTTCCTGGGATTCCCACAGAAATCAAAACAGAACAAAACAAGATCTCCCTGTGGAATACATGCTTACAGTAACAAAAATTTCCAAACACAAAGGACACATTCTACCATGAGTGAAAAATAAGCATCCACACTGAATGTTGAGGCTTTCAGATAGTAAAATATTCAAGTAAAGTATATATACATATTTGAAATAGAAACTTATGGAGACTAATAAATAAGAACATATAAATTTGAAGAACAAATTTAGAAATGAAAGATAGAATCATTTAGAGCATGCAGTGACTAAGATTAAGCAGCTACTTAGACACAGCTAAAGGAAGATTTTATAAATTGGAAGGTGGAGCCAGGAAGGAGATAGGAAATATTAAGGAAAACTTAAGAGACATTGAGGATAGAATAATAAGAGATGTCATATCACCAAGGAATTTCAAGAGGGAATAGAAACAGAAAGAGTGGCAATTCTCAAAGACATCATGGCTAAGGTTTTTTTGAAAGAATTAATACAATATATTATTTCTCATATTCAAGTAGTGAGAATCTTGAAATTATAAATAAAGACACACCTAGACACACAACAATGAAACTTCAGATACCAGAAATGGAAAAAGAAGTTGAATCTTTCTGGATTAAGAAATAAAAGGAGTCAGGTGCAGTGGCACATGCCTGTAATCCCAGCACTTTGGGAGGCTGAGACAGGCTGAGGCGAATTGGGAGTTCAAAGCCAGCCTTAGCAACGGTGAGGTGCTGAGCAACTCAGTGAGACCCTGTCTCTAAATAAAACACAAAATAGGGCTGGGGATGTGGCTCAGTGGTCCAGCGCCCCTGACTTCAATTCCTGGTACCAATGAAAGAATAGAAAGAAAGAAAGAGAGAGAGAGAGAAAGAAAGAAAGGAAGGAAGGAAGGAAGGAAGGAAGGAATGAAAAAAAGGAAGAAAGGAAGAAAGGAAGAAAGGGAAAGGGAAGGAAAGGAAAGGAAAAGAAAGAAGGAAGAGAAGAGAGAGAGAGAGAGCGAGCGTGCATGCGTGCTCAAGTGAGTGGGAGAGGAAGAGAAAGGAAGGGAAGAAGAGATTTTCTACAAATGATAGCTAGATTAACAACAACCTTCTTAGTGTGACAGAAGACAAAAGACAGTGCACTAACTGACACTGTAGTGCAGACCACAGTGCAGACTTCACAAGTTACCTGAACTGTAATTCAATAGTAAGGACGACATTAAGAAAGCCTCAATTAAATAAAAATTGAGTTTACTCCTAGCAGGCCCTCCTTGAAAGAAACACTAAAAAAATATACTTTGAAGAAACAACAAGCAGACTGTAAAAGGACTGAGTAGGACACAGGGAAAACTCTGCTTCCCTGTCGCTCTTCCTTCTCCAGCTCCTACCTCTCAGGAGGGCCTGGGAGGGAGGATGCACATCACCAGATGGGGACAGCAGGAAGTGGAATGGGCTGTTCTGTTGGACCACTGTTTCACCACACACTAATCTCTGTCCACTTTTGCCTATTCGGCTCTGAACACACCCAGCTGGGGTTCTACATCAGTCACCACTCCTGGGGCCAAAGATGTGTGTGGCATCCAGATGGAGCACAACTGTGAAGATAGGTCTGGCTGTAGGAGTGATCGTGCTTTCTGACTTTGTGAGGGTATCTTCCAGAAGTCTAGTAACTGTCCCCAATCTCCCCAGCAATATCCCACTGGTAGAGGTGGATGGCTGTCTTTGGGTTCCCTCTGAATTACCAAGATGGCAGATGGAGTTATTTTGAGATAACCCCAGGAGTTGCCACAGGGAGGTAGGGAAGTGAGATGTGGAAGAGAAGGCAGACAGAAGAGCAGAAGCCAAAGGAAACACCCCTCAGAGTTATTCCACCTTGAGTGAGGTGCTGGGTGTTAGACCCCCACTCCTGTCTATTGTTGGTGGAAGACTGCTCCCAGAGGCATGGATTCCCAGGGACTGTGGCCAGCTGCAAACGAGGACCAGAGCAGGAAAAAATCCACAACCAAGAAATGAGATGCTAAGTGTTGGCATTGGAGTTGGCCAGCCTTGAATGGGAAAGGCAAGGAAATATGGGTGTGGCTCCAGCAGCATCTGTCCTACCCCTGAATTTAATTCCTTTAGGAGATTGCCCCTTTTACAGGTGAAGCAAAGATACCCTAACAAACTCAGAGTAATAACTGGCTGTCTTCCTCAGAGAGGAAGGGTTCTTTGGAACTCCCAGTTGCTGGCTGGCATTTTCTAAATGAACCTGGTCCTAGCTCCCAGTTCTCTGGTAAACATGGGGAGGGGCTGCCAGCAACCAGGAGCTATTCACTATCATTAAAGTGACAGACTCTAAAAACACCTAAGTGTGTCATCTGTGCACCAGCTTTGCTAATGGCCCGGCAGGTGATCCAGCAAGTAGTGTGTGCTCTGAAAACCGAGCAGGTGCAGTTGGCACTGAAAACAGCAGGTGACAAACTCCAAAGCACTGGGAAATTCAGGACACTTCCATTTATTGCTGATAAAACAGAGCAGAGGACACACTTTCATATGACTGATATTTACCCAGATTTGAGTACTATAAAAAGAAGTAGAGAGGAGCAGATTCAGAAGCACACCTTTGGCACTCCTAAAATAGAAAGCTTGGGGAGTGACGAGAACAGTGCGGGGGCAGATGGCACTGCCTGCTGTAATTTAGCCCTGGTCATAACCAGTGTGGTGACCTGTCCCATCCCATGGGTTGACTTTAATGACCCTGTTATTTCTCTTCTTTTGTTCATTTCTATGGTCTGCAATTTTACTTTAACTGCATGTTATTTTATAAGGTCTCTAATGGCTTGGACACGCATTATTCTCAAGGAGGGTTCAGTTAGTTGCCACATCTGGACAATCAAGCCCATGCTTGATTCTGCCTCCTCTTACCCAAGAGGAAGGACTCTCGAGAGCCCTGCATCTGTCTTGGCAGATGCTAATGAGACTAGTTTAAAAAAAAAAAAAAAAAGCTGTGAGCCGGGCACAGTGGTGCAAGCCTGTAATCCCAGCACTTTGGGAGGCTGAGACAGGAGAATCGTGAGTTCACAGCCAGCCTCAGCAACAGTGAGGTGCTAAGCAACTCAGTGAGACCCTGTCTCTACATAAAACACAAAACAGGGCTGGGGATGTGGCTCAGTGGTCCAGTGCCCCTGAGTTCAATCTCCAGTACCAAAAAACAAACAAACAAACAAACAAAAACCTGATAATTCTACCCTTCCTAGAAGAAAACAATGTCAATAACTCCTCTATACTTAAGAGTCTTGTTATAGTTTTTAAAATTATTTTTAAAATATTGTTTTAGTTGTAGATGGACACAGTATCTTTTTAAAGAAATTTTTTAGTTGTAGATGGACACAACATCTTTATTTTATTTATTTTTATGTGGTGCTGAGGATCAAACCCAGTGCCTCATGCATGCGAGGCAAGTGCTCTACCACTGAGCCACAATCCCAGCCCCAGCCCCAGAGTCTTGTTATACTTTAATATGAATTTCAGCTTTATCCTTCCATTACATTCATCTATCAATCCATCCCTTCATCCACTACCCATCATTCCATCATCCCCAGCAAACCAGCCAGCCAGCCAGCCAGCCATCTGCTCTTCCATCCCATCCATACCTCCATCTATCCATCTAACCAACCAACCCAAACTCATCTTCTTCCTTTCCTCCTTCACTAATTCCTCCCTCCATTGCTTCTTTTCTTTCCTTCCCTCTTTTCCCCACTCTTTAGTTTATGCCTCTTAATCATCCATCCATTTATCACAAGTATTCAGAATTTATCAAGTACCTCTTAGCTAAATACTGAACTAAAGATTAAAATGCAAAAGTAAAATGGTTTCACCTTCAAGTTTACCCTTTAGTAACATTTTTGAAAATACAGAAAGGGGAATAATCTTTTATTTTCTTCTTTTTATTTAAGTGGAAATAATTTTCTCTAGAAATATTTGTGAATCTTTCCATATCTAGTAGTAAGCACATTCAGTGGGAAAGAGAAAGGTGAATTCCTAAGAATTTTATCACGATTCAATATAAGGGCCATTAAACTAATACTTTCCAAGGGTTCTTTTTCTTGTTGTTTAGTCTTTCCTTCTGTGAATTTTTACTGAGCATTATCAATGACCTTGCCCAATTTTCTAGTGGAGTGGGGATTAAGATAAATTCCTCCAGATATCCAGGAAAATTCTGGGCATTAAATGTGCAGGAAAAGAAAGACACCTTGGTGCAATGTTGTATTTGTGGATTTTTGATAAATACAGCCAAAATACAGCTAGATAAATCTCTAGCCCACAATGGCCATACTAATTGATCTTTCCATGTCACTTTGGAGTGCCTGTCTTTCCACAGAATGGTCAACAGGGGGTAGTATTAAACATTAGGATTTTTGCCAATTTGAGTGGGTGGAAATCGTATTTCAGTATTGCTTTCTGTGAATGGTGCCCACATTTTCTATTGGATCCTTCTTTCCTTCTTCTTTTCTACAAGCTATTTATACATTAGGAAATCAGGCCTTATATATCATAAGAATTGCAAATACATGTTTTTCCGTTTGTCATTTAAGACGTTTAGCATATGATAGTCATTTTTTCCTTTCCACACAAAAGGTTTAAAAACGTAGCTAAACATTTCAGTCTTTTCCTGTATGTCTCAGGGTTTTAAGTCATTGTTCAGAAAGGATATTCTTCAGGAGACAGCCTGCCCAGGCCTCTAGAAGCAGGTTTGCTCTGGGAGATCAGAAAGTTGTAGCCAATCCAATCGTCCTGACCACATGGCCTGTCCCCAGGTCACAGATGCACACAGCAGCTCCTTGTGTCTTTTTTATTTTCCTTTTAGTTCAGCCTAATTTCATGAAATAGGAGCGCTGTAAGCATTGCACGAATCCACCTCAGGGAGAACAGACGGAGCAGAGTCGAGTGGGCTTGCGAGGGAGCCAGCACTGGGCCTCGGCATCCTCCGTGCCTCCTGGAGGGGCAGAACTGCTGGGTACAAGGCCAGGCGCTCAGGTCCATGTTGGAATTTTGGAGGAGCTTTTTGTGGTTTTAGACTACACTGATCACAGCCCAGAACCTCTTCATACATGTCCTACAAAACTGATCCAGTCAACATCTCTGAGAAAGGAAAGCTGCCCGGACAATGTGTCCACCCGTACCCTTTCATCCTCCCCAGCCCATGTGACATTCTAGAAGGGTCCCGGCCCTTGCCGAAGGACGGCAGGTGTTGGGCAAGCTTGGAAGGCAACTTCTGAAGTAGCTCTTCAGGGAAAGAGGCTCCATTTTATCTTCACACCACCCGCCAAGGCACAGACTGCTACTTCCCAATTGCCGGTGGGAAATTGAGGTCAGGGAGTTTCAGAAACGTGCCCCAGACTGCACCCAGGAAGTGGCAGGGCTGGGATTTGAATCCAGGCCAAGGGCTCTCACCTTACAGTGTTGTCTTAATTCACTACTACATGCAACCTCAGAACAGGAAGCAGGATGGACAGGGAAGGGGGGAACCCCGAATGTGCACCAGAGGGATGGCGAGAGGGTCCTGCTTCAGGGAGGCCACCCTGTTAGCTCTCTGCCTCCCCAAATCACTTCGTTTTTCTTCATTTTCTTTGCTTTCTTCTCCTCTCTCTCCCTCCCTCTCCACCTTCCTTTCTTCCTCTTTCTTTCTGTGACAAAATATATGTGACTTGCAATTTGCCACATTTCGTCTATTTTTAAGGGTCTGAATCAGTGGCATTAAATACGTTCAGAACCGTCACCATTATCCATTTTCAAAACTTTTTCATCACCAAACAGCAAGTTGGTTCCCATTACACAATAACTCATTCTCACCTTCCCCAGACCCTGCTAAACACCATTTTGCTTTCCTTCTCTATAACTTTGACTTTTCTGGGTCCCTTATATTGGTGGAATCATATGGTATTCGTCACTTTGTATCTGACTTATTTCATTTAACAATGTTTTTAAGGTCTGTCCCTGCTTGGTGTGCATCAGAATTCTATTCTATTCCTTTTCTTATTTTTTAAATGTTTGTTTGTTTATTGGTACCAGGGCTTGAACACAAAGGTGCTTAACCACAGAGCCACATCGCCAGCCCTTTTTATTTTTTATTTTGAGACTGGGTCTCACTAAGTTGCTTAGGGCCTCACTGAGTTGTTGAGGTTGGCCTTGAACTTGCAATCTTCCTGCCTCAGTCTCCTGAGCTGCTGGGCTTACAGGCGTGTGCCATTGCACTGGGCAAATTTCATTCCTTCTTGGGGTTCAGTAGTCTTCCATTGTATGTTCATACCACGTTATCCACTCGACTGCCGGTGGACATGGGTTGCTTCTGTCTTTTGGCTGTTGTGAATGGTGCTCCTGTGAGCTGGTATACAAGTATCTGCTTGAGTCCTGCATTCGATTCTTTGAAGTATCTGCCTTGGAGTGGAAAGGCTAGATCATGTGGTAATTCTGCATTAAAGTTTGAGGAATTGCCCAACTCTCTTATTTTTAAGCAGGAGATGTTTTCCTCACTCAGGATCCTGAGCATACAGTGTTTCTAGTTTTCCTGGGCCAAGGAGCAGGATTTTTCCAGCCTCCTCTCCCTGCTCTGTCGGCCTTTCCAGGGTTGTACGTCAAGGACTGAATGGCAGGTTCCACCTTAGCAAGCCCACAGACCTGGCCTCAGGAGTGAATGAAATGGGGTCTTCTCCTCTCCTTACCCCTGGGCCACCTTTTCCTTCTAGAATCACTTTGCACTTTGTTTTCTTCGACATTTCTCCCTCTCTACAACATGGTTCTGGGAGGGCAGGGATATTTTCTCTCTTGTTTTCTGTTATCACCTCACAGCGCAAAACAGTACCTGGCACATAGTAGGTATTCAAAAAATATTTGGTGAGGGGCTGGGGTTATGGTGCAGTGGTAGCATGCTTGCCTAGCATGCGTGAGGCACTGGGTTCGATCCTCAGCACTGGGTTCGATCCTCAGCACCACATAAAAATAAGATAAAGATATTCTGTCCACCTACAACCAAAAAATAAATATTAAAAAAAAATTAAAAAAAAAAAATATTTGGTGAATGAAGAAGTACTAAACACTTTCCATTATCTCATTTAATCCTTACAATTTATGAGGGATACTAATCCCTACTTTATAGTTAAAAGACAGGAGCGGAGAGTTTTAGTAAGTTCCTGAAGTGACACAGCTAGGCACATTCATACACTCTGTGTAACCCAAACTCCACTGGAGCAAGCCTGTGCAAGGAAGCCAGATCTCTCCAAACTTGCCACCAGTGGCTCTTGTGAACCCTGAGGATGCTGCCCTGCAATGGGTAGGCTCCTCTGCCTGTCCTCAGCCTGTCCTTACAGGTCCCTACCCTGTGGAGTGGCTGTCCACCTCTGCATTGAGAGGAAGGTGTGTGGTCCTCCCTTGAACGCCTTGCTCAGTGAGGTCCCGTCTCACTGTTCACAGTGGAACTTTATTGACAGTTCAAGGACGATGAGAACACAACACAGAAAATGAATCACAGATACCCTTGCACTCAGATTATCCCCAGGGTTCCTCGTGGGGCCACCCCTGCCTTGCAATGGCCTGGTCCCCGGTTTCCCCCTGAGGAAAGCAGCTCCCCCTCTCTATCTGCAGATGCCCAGCATCGTCAGCTCTGGCACCTTAACAGAGTGCCACAGACCGGGAAGCTTAAACAACAGAACCTATTTTCTCACAGTTCTGGAGCCTGGAAGTTCAAGGCCAGGGGTTTGGCAGGGTAGGATTCTTCCCAGGGCACTCTCCTGGGCTTGCAGGTGGCCAGCGTCTTCTCTGTTTGCCTGTGTCCTAATCTCTTTTTGTCAGGACACAGTCATATCAGATGAGGGCCTGCCTTAAGGGGCTCGTTTTAACTTGGGTACCTCTGTTGAGACCCAATCCTCAAATGCAGTCACATGGAGTTTCCAGGAGTAGGACTTGTGCATACTTATTTCGGGGCAGGAGGATACAACTCAGCCTGGTACAAGTCAGCAAAGGGCCACATTTCCCCTTTCCAGGGTGTGAGATTCTGCTCACAAATTGCCGTCATCTCGGCTTCTTGTAAAGATGACTGCTAAGGTGCCTGTTCATTTGCTTCTCTTCATCACGTGGGGAAATTCTCAAGTTGCGTGGTTAATATGAATGAAGGTGTGGTCTGGCGAGACCCACCAAACCATAAAGTTGTAAAATTCTGTTTTTAAAATAGTTCCAGAAAATGCCAATTCAAAGATGACGTGAAAAGGAGGGAGGAGGGAGGAGTCCGGACCTGCACATCGGCACCTCCCAGGTGCCTAAGTCATGCTGAGTCCAGGCCACGCCCTCGGGGGTGGAGAAGGGGCTGCCTGTCCCAGGAGAGCAGAGCGCTTCCTTCATGTGCATCACATGGGCCCTGGGAGAGCAGCTCGCTTTCTGCCCTGGAACCACAGATGAGGGTCTGTTCTGCACTCATCTGTTTGCCAGGCCTTGGCAGCCTCCTCTGGACCTTGGGGCTCTTTTGTTCTCCTGATGGCTGGCCCAGATGTGAAGCCCACATCTGGAAACGATCCCTGGTCTTGGCCCAGGCTTGGTTCAGCTTAGGGAATGTGCATTTCAGGTACAGCCACACCCTGTCTGTTAATCCAGAGACAATGGCCAGGGCAGGACAGAGGTCTTGGGGCTGGCGGCTGGCTTTCAGTCAGTGTGTTGGGTTAAATCCTAATAGGCAGTCATTTGGAAAATGCTGGGATCGTGGGCCAACAGCACATGGTGTTCCTATCCTAGCATCCTTCCTAGGTTTTCCTTGGCAAGATTTAAAGTGCCAGGCCCGTCACCAGCATCTAGCTTGCAGCCCACCTTGTCTGGCTGCATCTTACTGACACCCCCACCTGGCCTTGGCCCATGAATGAGAAATGGTTATCTTAGCCTGGGATGGGGTCCCCCAGTTTGGGGTTTATAGCTGAGATTTATGGACAGGCAGGAGGGTGAAATATTTTGGCATCACAGAGTACTGAGTTTAGGGGCCTCCTAATCTTAGGGAAAACTACGTGATGCAAAGACAAAAATACGTGTGGCCTGGTTCAGACCAGCAGCCTATGGAAGGGGATATTCTATCCACCATCCCTAAGGGAGGGCAAGCACCAAGAGGGGTTCATGTACAGGAAGGAGGGTGGCGTTGCTGGGAGACTTTGAGAATATGCTTGTCGTGGGAGGTTTAGTCCAGCAGCCTTGCCTCATTGTCAGAGCTGGGATGTGCCAGATCCTGTGAACCAGGGTTGACATTTCAAGAACCAGGATCCTCACTGAGGTATTTGCTCAGCCTGGCCTATTATCTTTTTTTTTTCCTTTCCTTGAATAAACTTAATATTTTCAGAAGTTGGTGATTTTAAAAACACAAACACGAAAGAAAAAAATCAGAGATAACTCCTGTCAATACTTTGGTTTATATACTGTTGCAATGAACTGAAAGATGAAATCCCTCTCAATTTCTTAAGTGGATACCCTAACCCCCAATGTCATGGTAATGGGAGGTGGGCCTGTGGAGGTGACTAGGGCACCAAGAGGAGCCTCATGTTTGGGATTACAGCCTTATAAAAGAGACCCCCCTGGGTGCCACCTTACCCTATCACCAAGTGAGGCAGGCAGGGGAGGAGGCCATCTCTGAACAGACAGAGGGCCCTCAAGAGGCCCCACATGGGCCAATGCCTTTGCCTGGGACTTCCCAGTCTCTGAACTATGAGAAATTGGTTTCTGTTGTTTGAAAGTCACCTGGGCTATGGCATTCTGTTATCACAGCCTGAATAAGACATTTGCCAACCTTTTTTCTCATATGTATGTTTAAATACTTTTTTAAAGTAATGAAAGGGAATCATTCTATAATGCCATTCTCTAACCTGTTTTTCACTTAATAGATCATAATAATTTTCCATTTCAAAGCACACAGCTGGGGCTGGGACTATAGCTCTGTGACAGAGCATTTGCCTAGAATGCATGAGGCACTGGGTTCGATCCTTAGCACCACACAAAAATGAGCAAAGTATCCATCTCTAAGTACAAAATTTTTTTTTTCAAAAAGTATGCAACTACTTCAGTGGTCTTAACAGAAGTAGTACTGTCACTTGGGGGATCTGAAAAATCTGTGGCAATATTTTTTAGTTGTCTTAATAATAGGGGTGGAAGTAAGGGGTGGGAGATGGGCAAGTGGCATTTAGAAGGCAAGGGACTAAAAAGTTAGATGTCCTAGTAGACATTCATGTAAGTAAAAAAATAAAAAGAAAAGAAAAAGAAAACCCAAAACTTGTTTATAATGATTTAAGCCCCAAACCTAACTTCAAGTTCCATGTAAACACAAAGCTTTTGGGCATGGTTATAATAAACACTGGATTTTCTAACAATGCAACTGAGTTGATTTATTCTTTTTCCTATGAAATGTTGACCCACTGCTGTGGAAGGTCTCAGCAGCAATGACCATGTGTGACAATATCCAGTCAGTGCTGCTCCACCTGCATCAGTCTTTGGATTCATGGAAACTATACGGACTCGTGGAAATACTTACCTAGCCTTTTATTTCCAAATGTCATATAAAGTACCTAAAACATTTAGTGAAGCATTGTTTCCTTTCTAAGGAAAGTTTCAACTTACTGGAAAGCAGATTCAAAAATCATTCTAACTTCAAATACTGTTGTGCCTAAAAGTTGCAAATTGTTAACAGTCATCTCTTGACTCTGCACCCCTTTTAAACTCTGCCCTCTACTTTGGGGCCTGGAAACCCCAAGTTCTAGCTTCCAGATTCCTTCTGGCTTCCCATGGGGGTCCTCCAATAATAGGAGTTGGGGTGGTTGGAAGGGGAAAAAGGAGACACCATTTGTCCTAGCTTGTGGGTTCTTCCTGGATTGCATGGTGTGAACGGTGAGAGCCGCAGCTGTTCTTGGCCCCTGGGGGCTTGGAATAATGCTGTTTCTGTCTTGCTTCTTCAGTTCTAGTAGGTAGTAATTTCACTGAAGTCACTAATTCTGGAGAATCCTACCTTCCTCTATTTGCTCTTCCAGCTTTTCTGAAGCCTTTATAACCAATTCCCTATATTAACTTACCTCTGAGAGTCCTAGAGTGAGTTGCTTTCCTGACTGGACATGAATGGATAAAAATTGCTTACAATTTGATTTGGTTTGTTTATATTATAATGAGGCCATTATATATCATTTTTAAAAATTATGCACTTGGTTAAATGTATTACTTATTTTTAATTTTAGAGTTCCAAAGGGAGTATTATGAAATATTTATTACTATAAAAAAGGGCTGTTGAGTCTGACAGCTGAAAACACTCATCTGTGCCCTCTTTCCACTGACCTCTTTAATTGTCTTCTGTGGCTTCATGTTCCTCTGACGTTTGACACTCAGGGATGACTTAGGTGTTATCTGTTCACTTACACTATATTAGTCACTTGAATGTTTGTTGTATATTTCCCTCTGCTAAAATGTAAGCTTCATGAAGGCAGCTAGCAGTCTGTTTTTTTAACTGCTAGACTACCAGTATTCTAATAGGATAATTACTAAAAAATACCACATCTGTATTTGCATATGATAATTGCTCAATATATATGTATCAATAGATGAATGAATCCTTTCCTTCAGATCTTGGCTTTGATATCATTTCCTCCTCTAAATATTTCCTGATTCACTTTGGTCCCCTGAAATGTCCACCTTTGTGGATATAATGGGAGCAGAACTGTGGTTGAGAACCAGATTACAAAGGATAGCACAGTTTCCAATCAGACAGTCGAGAAGTTATTGAGCTCCAAACAAATGATGGACAAAATTGGTTGCAAAAGGGGGCGAGGGTGCATCTACCCAAAGAAGGAATAAAGATTTGAAATAGTTTTGATTAAAAAGTGGATAAAATTGAAATTTGAGTTAGGTTCAGAAAATACATTGTGCATTGGGTTGAAAACTAAATCTTACTTGGAAAGCGGAGATTTAGGTTTCATGGTGACTGAATTGGCCTGGTACATTCAGCCATGCTTGGGTAGAGCCAATCTGAAGGTACACAGTGCCCACACCCACTCCCTCTCAAACCCCTGACCAATAAGTGATTGCATGGAGGTTCTGAAAATTTATCCTGATAAAGTAGCTGGGATTACAGGTGTGTCCCACTGAGCTGGCTGAAGAAAATATTTTAAAGAGAGAACACAATAGTCGAACAAACAGAAGCCACATGATAGAATGTTGGATAAAAATCCAAATATATCTGTTATCACTATAAATATGAAAGAGCTAAAATCCTCAATGAAAAGACAGAGTTTATCAGATCCAATTTTAAAATTCCAGGTATATGCTGTTTAAAAGAGATGCTTCTTATACATGAAAGTATGAAATTATAGGATAACTAAAAATCAAAGTAGGCTAAGGAAATACCAACCAAAAGAGAAATCAAGTAATAGTATTAACATCAGACTAAGTAAACTTGTAAGACAAAAAAGCATTATTAGAGCTAGAGGTCATAACATAATGAATGACAGAAAGGCCCAATTTTCCAGAAATATATAAAATCTTAAATTTAAATGGAACTAATAACAATCTCAAACACACATAAAACAAAAATTAGCAGCTCTGCAGGAGAAACTACCAAATTCACCATCTCTGTGGGAAAATTTAACATACCTATTTTGGTAGACCACAAATCTTTAATCACAATTTGACTAAATTAGAATTAAAAAGGATAGCTATAAAATCTCATACATCTGGAAGCTTATTGTAAAACACCTTAAACTTGTTAATGTACAAAAAATCAAAAGGAAAATTAGAAAATATTTAGAACTAAATGGTAACTGAAAATTCTGTATCAACATTTGTCAAGTGCAGTTAAAGTGGCACTTAGAGAACAATTTGTAGCTGTAGATGTGTATGTCCATGAAGAAAAAAAATCTAAAACTTAATGTCTACAAGCCAACTGAAGAATTTGAAAAAATAGCTGAATAAGCCAAAGAAAGAAAAAAATAATTATAAAAACAAAAGTAGACATTAATAAGAAATATTATATATTAGAGGGGATTGACAAAGTCAAAAGTTTGTGTGTGTGTGTTGTGTGTGTGTTCTTTTCAGAGAAAAGAAACCCAAATAAACATCTAGCAAGATTAACCAAGACAAGAAAGAAAACAAATGAAAATAAACAAAAAAGGACAAAAATAGGAATTTACAGGTTAATTGTAACCACAGGTGGCGCAGAGGTTAAACAGATAGAGGTTATAATAAACAACAGACACCGGTCATATTGCCAGTTAGTGACTTGGGATAAGTCCCATTCTCTCCTTTATAAAATGTTTGAATTAAGTCCGATCTCAAATATCTCTTAATGCGGTACTTTTCACATTTAATAGCCATTTCGTTAAAATGCAGATTCTGACACCATTGGTCAGAGTGGGACCTGAGAACCTGCATTTCTAACAAGACACCTCCCCTACGTGATGTAGATGAGGCTGGTCCATATTTGTGTGTCAAGGCCTTTGGGCGTCCTTGTCCTCTGCATGGTGACTGTCTCTCTAGGTAGATGTATCCTGCATTCTAGGTTCTTTTTCCATTACTCACTCCCAAGTTTCCAAATTCCTTCTCACGCCACCAGATAAAGTTAAAATTTGTCAGAGTCAGAACCTTAAATAACCTTTAAGAAGCAAACAGAAAATAGCATAAAACAAGCCCAGCACCCTCTGATTTCACTACAAGCTGCAACTAAAAGGATGTCATTCCTAAAAAAGGACACCTACAATTAAGCCCCTTTTTTTCCTTTGCTTTTCTTTTTTGTTTTGTTCTGTTTAGATGAACCCATTTACTCTACATTATGGGAAATGAGTGGCGTGAAAACTGTATATTGACAACACACGCCGGGAGTTGACTTGGAATGCTATACGATTGCAAAATGCATTCATTGACAGTAAACACTGACAATCTTTTTAACTATGTAAGTGGAATTTCTATTTGTCTTCACACTATGTTTCAGAGTCTTATCTTAATTATCCCAACATCATTAGCAGTTGGATGAAAAATCAGTTTGATGCACAGTGTGGGAGAAGAAACAGTCTCATACATAAAACCTTCGAAAGCATCAACTTCAATTTCAAACTCCCTTTGCATAAGTCACGGAGAAATTGATTAAGTCATTTTGTATGCGTGCACCAAATGAGATCTTTTTTCGCTTAAAATTTCTAATAGTAATGAGGTTTGTCATTTATAATACTTAAGCCAGTGGCTAGAGGAGAAAAAGTATTTATGCACATACATGTACCACCTGGCAAATCTTAACCATCTCAAACACAAGCACAGGACAAGCATGGTGCTAACATACCAAGCACCAAGGAAGTGCTGAGAGACCAGTTTTGGGGCACCTTCTTCCTTAACTATGGAATCCCAGTGGAGACGTTTGTGATAAAGGACAGGGTAGGCACAGGGTAGGTGGGAAACTACTTTCCATGGAAACAGGGAAATAGAACAAAACAGATACAAATCTCTGTGGGCCACAAACAGGATGAAAACCCCCGTGGTGAGCAGGAGCTGAAGCTGTGGGGGCCCAGACCTGGTTGTCTGGAGTGTCAGCCCCCTGAAGGGGTGAGGGAGACTGAATAGTCTCCTTAGACAGTGAGAGTACAAAGCTGGGTGCCTCCTCTGCCAGAAACCTAAGCCTATGCCCATTCTCTGCCTGTGGATACAGCTAAAAAAGCCCCATTACCCGGCAGGAGAGTGGTGCTAAGAAACATGCAGCTTGCCTGGGTGGAAGGAGCAGGCGGGCTCTAGATGTGAGCTCCACCACTCCTCTCTGACTGGAAACAGGATGCGTTCCAGAGAAGACAACCCTAGCTATACTGGGTGCGAGTCCTGGGTCTGGTGTGTGCTCCCAGGAGGGTGATTGGAACGCTCAGAAACTTCCAGATAGGGAAGTGTTTTAGTCAGTTTTTTCACTGCTGTGACCAAAAGACCTGACAAAAACAATTGTAGAGGAGGAAAGTTTTGTTTGGTGCTCATGGTTTCAGAGATCTCAGTCCAGTTCCATTGCTCTGGGCCCAAGATGAGGCAGAACATTGTGGCAAAAGGGAGTGGCAGAGGAAAGCAGCTCTGCACGAGACAATAAGGAGGCAAAGAGAGAGAGTTCTGCTTACCAGGTACAAAATATATACCCTGAAGGCACACCTCCAGTGACCCACCTCCTCTAGCCACACCTTACCTACCTACAGTCACCATCCAGTTAGTACATTCAAGTGGATGAATGCACTGATTAGGTTAAAACTCATAACCCAATCATTTCTCCTCTAAGCCTTCTTGCATTGTCTCGCACATAAGCTTTTGGGGGGACACCTCTTATCATAATGGGAAGACCTAAATGGAGGGGGAAGGCTTGAGAAAAGCATGCACACAAAATTTCGAGTACCAGTGAGTAAAGCCAACAGAATTAAAATTTTAAAAAAAGCAACATAGCCAATAGCTGGGAGAATTAAGCTTCCCAAACTAAAAACCTGATAGCAACCAGAAAAGGTATTTCTCAAAGAGAAAAGAGAGGCTAAGTCACAAATAAGAGGAGGTTGTGAAGCCACAGCAAAAGCAAAGCTAGCACAGTGAACACATGTCACCACCCCTCACATCTCACCCTTTTGATGAAATAATAGGAGAGAAATTTAACAAAGAAACACCTGAAGGACAAAGAATACAGAAGAAAGGACATCAGCAGAAGAAAGAGTTCAGTGACATTTTGCAGAACAACAATTAGACGAACAGCTGTTATCTAACTTAGCAGGGTCAAGAATACCAGCCAGCACCCACAGTACATGCAGAAATGGAGATGTAGAAGAAGGAGGTCCTAAGGAACCCCAAGAGTCAAGGTGGGGGTAAGAGTGGCAGAGAGTGGCTGAGGGATTCAGTTGTAGGCAGAGACATGGGGTGAAAACTGAGCGCATTTAACCCTCGTCAGCTCTGGAGACACAGTGCTAACTGCCAGCCATTTGCTTCTTCCCTGAGGTCTTGAGGTTTATTTTCTAAAAGAATTGATAAGAGGTGCTGAGGTTCATGCCATCTGCCATCCTAAGGAGTGGAGATAGAAGAGAGGTGCCTGGCTGAGATGGAGGACAGAGTACTCAAAAGTCTGCCCTTGACTGAGGGCAGGTCACCATGCACCTTTCCTAGGACTACTGCTTTCAGGGGACAAGGACTTTTCCCCTTTGGAGACCCTGAGTAGATCCAGAGAAAATAACTCACAAGTTGACATTTGGGGTTCTCTCAAGGAAGCATCAATAAATTCCACTCAAGAGTACAGAGCCTCCAATCTTTTATGTCCTTAAATGTTGGACTACCCAAAATTCCCAAACTCAAGAGGAAAAACTCCAACATGAAGAAGCCCAAGGAAACCTTTGCGCAGGGGAAATAACTCATGGAAGAGAGAAAAATTAGAAAAATAAAAACAAAAAAACCAGAATACTATTCTTACAACCAAGAAAAGACTAGTTTCAAAACAAACACAAAAATCTGTAAAATGATAACAATTAGGGGTTAAGAATAGGGACTTGGAAATTTAAAACAAATACAGTAGCCAAAGTGAAAATACTCAATATGGTTATTAGGAAAGTTGAATAAGTTAATACAGATAATAAAAAGATAGAAAATATGAGAGAAAAGATAAGGGATATAGAAGATCATGTCTGAAGGTCCAACATTTGGTTAATAGGAGTCTCAGAATGAAACAACAGAGAAAATGGACAGAAAAAATGATACTGAGCATTTTCTAGACTGAAAAAGAAATCTCCTTATTGGAACAGCTGCTCAAGTAATTAGTGGGAAAAAGGAAGAATCCCATGAAGGAATGATGCTGTGGACAGCACAGATGAAGGAATGTTCCTAAAAGCTTTTCAAGGAGAAAAAACCCAGCTTGACTCTAGAAGGTAGGGGGGACATTTCCTCTAAATCTTATGAAAATGAGCTCAGCCTGGATCTCCACTTTGCTGAACTCACTCAAATGTGAGGCTAAGGAGATTTTCAGGTATGCTGGGACCCCATCTAGACTTCCTTTTCATTCTGTCATGGAGGTGAATAGAATTCGTGCTCTGGAAAGTTCAAGGAGTAAACCAACGAAGACAAGCACGGGGGTTGATAAAGAGTGGATGCAACCTGGGAGCAAGAAGGGAAGCTACAGAGACAGGGGGAGCACCGGGCCCACCTGAAGTAGGGGCGGGGATTAGGGAGAGAGGGCTCTAGAGAAAAGGGGGAGTCGCTACCTATCTGAGGTGCTGCATCACTAGGGCAAGACAAAAGGCAGATGACAGAATTGGTGAAGAGTTGAAACAGAATAAGTAATATTCTTATAATAATATACTTTAAAATAGCGATCCATCATAGCAGATAATAGATATTATCTTAAAGGACTAAATCAAGAACTAGCCACCTAAGAGTATATGCAGTAATGGAAGGTCAATGCCAGAAGCAACAGCTAAAGGAGTTCAAAGTGGGTGCCCTAAGCTCTGAGAATCAGGGTGGGAGGGGTGTGAAGGGGAAACGGTCCCTGTGATTTATTACCAGCCTTCCAGTATCATTTGATTTTTAACTCTCTGTGGGTATGACTTTGATAAACACATAAAGGAAAGCATCTGCCACGTGGTATGAGCCATGGCAGGCGGGGAGGGGAGAAGGTAAGAGTTGGGGTGAGTTGGAGGGGAAACCTACCTAGAAGAGTTTTGGTCACAATTATGTGGCCCCATAATCACCTGTTCCTTTGTTTACTCATCTGCTGTGCAGCAGGCATTGCTGTAGGTGCTGGGACTCCTTCAGCGAGCAGGCCTGGGGTATGGCCTTAAATAGTGGACAACCAAGGATTCCCAAACCCACAAGGAGCAAGCCCGCATGAAGACGCCATTTCCCCAGCTGCCTGTGGACAGCTCAGGCTCATGGGCCCTCACGTGGATCCCCACATAGCACTTCAAATATTGCTGTACCAATGTGGCCCATGAATCCTGGTGAAGGAGTAACCCAAACCATAAAATCCACAGCCAGATGGAGACAAGTTTTGAAGTATAACATTTCTTCTCAAATCAAATGGCAATATGTTTAGAGAAAATTCACAAAGCCAACGTCCTAGACAGAAAGCTCCTAGATCTCCTTAGCTCAGTGAGTGCAATTACAAAGGTCTCATCTGCAATATGGGAATGACAACTCATAGACCTGTTATGAGAGCCCAACAAGACAGTGTTTTGTAAGCTGTAGAGCCCTGTAAACATCTTGATTAATTTATTCTTGGGGTTTTAAGGAGACTTTACCTATTACTTTTACAATGATGGTAATTTAGAACTTGGAGTTCATATAGCCCATCATCCTGTTTGGTAGAAGAAGAAACAGCAGCCCAGAGGAGGGCACTGAGTTACTCAGGATTGTGCAGCCTGAGGACACATTGAGGCTGTGTCCCAGACTGTCCAGTGACAGCTCCACCCAGGTTGTCCTGTTTGAGCCCAAAGATTTCATTCAGAATCTTTTGGCATTTATTTAATTTAAAAGTAAAATTCTGTAATTTAAAAATGTAAAGAGAACTAAGCATGAAAGAATTCCAGGTTTTTTCACATCAGAGAGTTCTAGGCCTAATGAGCAAGGGAGAGCAGGTAGCTCTTGAGCCCAACAGAATCTTAGGTCTTATTTTGAGTGATTTGTAAATCCCTTTTTTCTCAAGTATACAGCAGGCACCAAAAATGTGCTGCTTTATACATGAGCAGCTGTCTAGCGAGCTGCTGCTCTGTTTTCAGGAGACTAAATGGACATGTGTACGTGGTTCTCTGCTATGTTCTAGAGGGACCCAGGAAGATGTTAAGTTATAGAAAATAAATAATTTTACATGTTATATAATATTGTATAATTATACTCATGTAAATATGTAACATTTTTACACATTATATATTACTTATATACAGATATATGGATGGGAGGAGTTGGGGAATGTATTTTATATTTTATATAATTTCATATATAAAATATATTTATAAATAGATTGTTATATTTCATATAAATATGGAGAGCTTAGGAACTATAGCAGACTGGTTGCAGAGTGTCCAGTTGAGATCTATGAAGATGCTAAGGCTCTAAGCCCAGGAAAACTATTCTTGGACCATTTAGAAACAAAACCAATCATCAGAGGCTCATCTTGAGTGATGTAATAACTTGGATCCTTTATTCAAATCATTTTAACAAAAAAATTAAGTGCTTACTGAAAATACCAGGCACCTTGCCAGGCACCATGAGCAGTTCCAAGACTTGTCAAGTGGCTTAGATGGAAAATCCCACGCGCTCCTTCTGTCTCCTGTGTCTTCTTGGACCTTCTTGGCTCTGCACCCATTTGGATTGTAGGCAATAACTAACATTGTAGGGGCTAGGTCTCCAGCTGAAACCCATGGAACTCTGAGGGTTTGAAGATGTGATAGGACCCACAAGTTCTCCGTGTGTGTGTGTGTGTGTGTGTGTGTGCATTTTTTTAATGGTAACTTTAAAAAAATCTTAATGGAAGTGAATTCAAGGTCATTTGTAGACCACTTTAGAACTCTCCCACCCCAGGAGGGGGGTGCCTGCCTTTGCATCTGCAGTCTTTTTGTCACCAAGGAGCATACAGGTACCCTGGGCAATCGAGAGAGCACCCTGGGACCTGGCAAAGGAGGGCTCACTCTCTGAAGTCCAGGACAGCACTGGTGCCAGCTGTCCACAAGGTTCCGGAGTATTTGAACTAAGACAAGGCAAGGACATTATTGAGTCATTATATATGCCTCCACCTGGAATAGAAGTATGTCAGATTAAAATGCACACAGAAGAAAACCAGTTGCCCAGGTAGTCGGTGCCAGCTTCCCGAGAGAGTAGCAGTTTATCTCAGCAAATAACACCAACAGCCCCTTAGATAAAATTTTAATTTTGTTGGTTTCATAGTCTATTTTTGAGGCAATTTGTTTTAATAAATTAATGTATAAAGCCTAGGAGTACAAAGGGTTAAATCTGGAGCTTTATATGTTACCATCACCTTTCTATAAAATCAACTTAAACCAATAACAGGAACCCACAAGATGCTTTAAAAACACCCATGTTGTAGGGCCCCTAGGTTGGTTCCATAGCTTAGTTATCATGAATTGAGCTGCTATAAACATTGATGTGGCTGCATCACTGTAGTGTGCAGATTCTAAGTCTTTTCAGTATATGCCAAGGAGTGGGATCACTGGGCCAACTCTTAATTACAAGTAATGAAGTCTAAATACCACAAGAGTTGAAAATCACCATCAGGCATTTGTAAAGGATCGATGATCCCCTCTTGCTCAACTCCTAGAACTTCTGCATTATCTTTCTCTTCTTCCTTTTCCACACCTCTCCCACAGAACGCTATCCCGCTGCAATATGCATATGCTTCAAGGTGTTATCTGACCACCCTGCTGTGCTTCTCTGCCACAGAAATATGTGTACAAATTAGAATTTAAGACTGGTAAAATTTCCAGTGACCATAGGGTGCTAAGCACTGATTTTTGTCTGAATTGATTTATCACTGTAAGTATTATTAGTCCACAGTTGATCAAAACAACATAAATATATTTCAAATGTTAATATAGAATTAGCTCATGTGAAAGTAATTTCTGTTGGAAATGCCTCTCTCAAAGAGACAGATTTGTCCATAGGTGACTATTATTGTTAGAGTATGACGGAGTTCGGCTTCAGTTCTAGTCCTAGTTTTCATTTTTACATATGCAAGTTCTAAAAATCTTTGGGTCCATAAGTAAATGGCAGGCTTTTTTTTTTTTTACAGTAATGGTCTCCATTTTCCAACTCCCTTTAAGGGATATTCTAAGAATTGCTTAATAGTCCATCAAAAATTATTTTTAGTAATCTGTTAGCTGATGACTCAGGTCCTCCATCAATTTTATTAAAAGCCTCCTCACCTTCCTAAAAAAGAAAACCATCTGATTTGCAAAAGATTCAAAAGATTTGCTATTCAGTCATTGGAGTCATTTAGTTTCTCAACTTTGGGAAGATATAATGAAGAAGGCTCTGCTAAGACTTAGAGAATGATGATTAATCACACCTATTTGCTTTTTGGTATTTTATTTCACCCTGTTCCCAGGAAGGATTAGGAAAATGTAAATGCGGTTAACTTCAGGATGCCTTTGCTAATACAATATTTTTAATGAAATGCATTTACCATATCAAGGGCTTTACATTCATTTACTTTAAGACATTGGAGCTACTGATTTAGCTCAGTAAATTTAATTTATGGAAAGTATCTGTAATATAAACAAATCAACAAAGTCAGTTCTCATTGTCCAAGCAATCAACTGAATTAGACTTTGGCTTAGTGTGGGAAAGACTCTGCCTGCCTTCCCCAGCTCAAATGCCTGCTTTCAGCTGTCTCTGCAATGACCCCTCCCTTAGAGAGCTGTGGGGACCAGGCATACAGGCTTGCACCCTGTGTCTGGGGTTCCCTTGTTTGCTTTTCCCCTGGAGGTGAAGACACTCAACAGTTGGGTAATAAAAAAGGAGAGATCTTTAAACTAGCCCCAATACCTAACTTGGACCAACCCCTTCCCCACCCCAAAGCAGTGATTTCCTTTCATAGAAATATGTGTGACAGCAAGTTTCTGATACTTTGGTTAAACTCCCAGGCCATATGGCCCTGGGAGTGGCACTCTAATTTTCACATTCTGGGGCACCCTTTTGTAATGAGGGAGAAGAGAGGATATGAAAGGGTGGTGGGTAAAGCAGATCTGGTCCAAGCCCAGGCAGGTCAGCCTCAGAAAGGATTCCCAAGGAAGTTGCCCATCTGGAAATTGACCAGCTTTATAACCTAGCTCTGGAGACTGGAGGGGACCCAAAGACTTTTGGGGAGGAATACCCAGAGTTGGGTTAACAGAAATGTACTCCCAAACCCTCACTTCCTTGGGCATCTTGCCTGATACTGATGTACCTGACAGACTCCTAATCCCACTCAGAGGTTCGCAGAGCAATCCTTCTGTCCATCCCAGGGTGTGCGGATGAGGCCCAGAGGGTTCTAGATCCTTCTCTACCCTTACCCTGGTCCTAACACAAGCTCAGGGCTGGGAAGATTTGAATTCCATGGTGTCTTTAAAGATGAGACTTGGAGCACATTGAGGGGTTCAGGTCAAGGCCAGAGTGATTTGAAATATGGTTCCAGTTCTTGTAGACAATGGATCTACTGAAATAGAACTGCAAATTTTAGCTCAGCCTTAAAAGAAATTTAAAATAATGATCGGTCAGGGTCCTGACTAAATTGTGGCGATATTTTTTTCCTGGGTTCACGCATCAGTGGTTTCGTAGCGAGGCATGAAACACAGTAATCAAGAAAAGCAAACCCAGGGAAGTTGCACCAGGAAGCCTTCACCCAATCTCCTCCGACAGTCTTTCAAGACAGACACAAGGAAGCAAAAGGCACATGAAACACGTGTCCCTGTGCAAAGGTCAGGCATTTTTCCAAGGAGAGTTTTCCACGAGTTTTATTTGGAGGGAGCAGAAAGGCCTAGTATTGCTGTGGTGCTTGGGTCCCCAGCAAAGGGGCACGGGGCTGCCTTGAGCACTAGTGTGGAGGGTAGAAGGGTGGCAGTCTGTGGGAGGGAGGAGAACAGAATGTGATTTTCAGGTTCCCATGTCTCAGAGCTTCTCAAGTAGGGGGGATGACAGCTTTCCTTCACTGTGGGGACACCTGGGGCCTGAGCACTCTGCACATACCAAGAGGGCTGTTCATGGTTTTATACAATTGTAAGGGAGGCAATTCTGTAAAATGAGACTGGATTATTAGATATTTGAAACATACCAGGATTGCAGTAACTGCAAAGGTCTAAAGTAATTCAGACTCTAGCAGATCTGTCTACTTGTTTATTTTCTGGAAGCAGCAAAGCCACCAAGTCCCTGGAAAACAACAGAGTGATGTCGTCAGGTGTGTCAATCCTGTTGAGGCATGCTGGCGCTGGTCACACTGTGATGGAATGAGAGCCGGCCACCTCAGGGGCTATTCAGAAAACTCTCCAGCATGGAACTGTGGCTGTTCAGAGGAAGTCTGAGGGGCTGCAGATGTCCCCGAAGAACCACAGCCGCGGGAGTTTGTTCTGTACCTAACAATTTGATGCCAACAATTTGAGAGGTATTGGCAACTTCCTGGTTCTTAAACATCTGCACCTCTTAAAAACAGCAGCATCTCAACTACATGATTGTCATTTTAGGCTTCAAAGCATATATCTTGTGTGTGTGTGGTTGATTGTGAGCCTGGCACAACAATATTGAAGACATCAACTTTTGTGAAAAGCCACCAAAATTTGGTTGTTTCCTTGCTTCACTGGCTTTGGACAAACTTGTAGTGTCTTCTTGTGTCTTCCAAGAATTGATGTGAAGGTGGGAGGAAGTTCACATGAGTGCTTTGACCTAGGTCCAGGCACTGCCACTGCATTTCACACCAGCTGGCTCCTCACATTTACCCAGCACCTGGAGACATGGGGTTTTGGCATTGACAAGTGTTTTGTGGTGTACCTCTGACTCTTTTGCAAACTTTTCAGGAACATGAATGGTAAGCGTGGAGTTATGTTACATTATAATATTTTAGTGAGGTCTGTGTAATGTTGTGGTGAGAATTTTCTTAAGTACCTAACAATGTAATTGCATATCACATTTAGTTCTTCCTTAGTTAGAAATGTACTTACGTGTGTACACATGCACACACACACTCACACATGCATGTGTTTTTGCCTGTGTGTGATTCTGGAACTTTCTTTTTTAGGGCACTTTGGGAGTTGATTTGGGTAGGATGGGAAGGGCACTGGATGGGGTTCAGGCAGCTGAGTTCCAGTCTGTGCTTTGACCTCCTTATCTGTAAGACTTTTTGAAAATTTCTCATCTTCCCTAGGTCCTAATTGCATCTGTCAAATAAGCCAATAAGCCACCTCAATACTTGGGGATTCCTGAGATCACTTCTAAACCTGTCATTTATTGGTGATGGAAACCACATTGTCAGTACATCCAAGCAACATCTATGCCAGGGAAGTGCCTCAACCCACAATATGCAAAAAGAAATTTGAAAGCCAGGAAGCACAGGCAGAGTACAGAAGCCCATGCCTAATGGTATTGTTCAACAAAGGAAAAACCAAAAACACTGACAATCTAAACAATGATGGGCCACCCATACGATGGAATAATGTGTGACCATAAAGAGGTGTCATAAAGATTTTAATTTGATAGAAAATCATTCATAATATAGAGTTAAGTAAGAAAAAGGCAGCTATAAGCAATACATGTAGTATATTCCCATTTTTGAAAAATAAGGAAGATGAGATGGCACAGGGTTTCCATGTTATTACTAGGCAGAGATAATATTTTGACAAATTTACAAATCAGACCTTAGATTTACACATGGTCTTGCCGTCACTTGCTGGAGCTTTCTCTGCTTCTGCTGTAATCCAGCCCAGTTTTCTAAAGCAACACAGTTAACAGCCCTTACCAACTCATTGCACGACTGAGGCTCAGGGAAGCGTTGCCCAGGCCTGTTCAGCAAGAAATGTGAATCCTGATCTCTTGCAGAACTGGGCGCGCAACGCGCACGGCCTCTTTGCTTGCCCCTTACTCTGTGAATTACATAATGGGAAACTGCCAGAAAAGAAGAAATTAAATTCAGAATAAAATGGTAGAGCTGTGAACAGCGAAAAAGAGGCATAGAGGTAAGATTGTGTCAATCCAGTGCATGGATAGAAAGTGCAGGTTTGGAAAGAGGGTTACAAAGCTTGTAGGGAACTGGTGGTAAGGCAGCCACTGGCTACCAGTGGCGAGGAGGGTCACCATGCTGTAGAAGGAATGAGAAATGATGAAATCCAAGAATGTAGTTCAGAGTTCACTAGTAATGCAGCCTACCCAAGCATGTGATTTAATTTCATCTTGAACCATCCAACTCCTCTCTTGAGCATTAAGTTCCACTGAATGGCATTGTTTATGGAATTCTTGTCTTCGTCCATGAAAGAAGAATGAAGCTACACAGGCCAAAAGTAATTACATTTTCAATCGACTTAAAGCCACCAATTCTTAAATGGGTCTTCTTAATTTCAATGCATGATTTTATAAATATTTAACTATTAGCCCCTCAAGTTCTGCTTCCTCATCTTAGCAGTTGAAGATTGACTGGTTATTATTATTTTTGCAAACCAGAAATGTGAGACCATTTAAAATATTGCCATATCCCAAATCAAACAAAAATGCAAGCTAAATGTCTTTGAGAAACAATGTTTGATAGTCACAACTTCATAAGGAAGCTGAATGCCAGGGTCCTAGGCTGGCCTTGATACACACTGTCACATGAAGCCTGGACGGTCAAAGTGGGAAGGTCCTGCTAGGACCAATTCTGAGACAGATGCACATCCCCCAAGTGGCGTTGCTTGGTCATTCCTGAGAATAGATTATGCCTTCTCTGTGCCAGAGACACAGAGTTGACCTTCCACCTTCCAATCCTGGAGGCTGGATGTTCCCCTTCTGGACAAATAAACAAAGAATGACAGGAGCAGGCGGGAATAGAGAGCCATGTTTATTGTAGTATAATGAATCAGAGTCTTTCAATGAGAAGACAGTTCCTTAAGCAAAAACCACCTCAAGGGTCCCACTTAATTGTAAATTATTGTTTTAGTGTATTAAATTGTTCTCTAGAGGCCTAAAGGAAGTATAGAAAACTGCCTGATTTACTTTTACAAAGTGATTTACACACTGGAGCGTAATCTGTCTCCATAAATCTCTACAAAACCAGCCACTCCCGAGGTCGTACTCCACAGGGCGATTGCAATTGCACAGTTATTTACCACCACTCAGTTTAGCTTCCTGAGTCAAAGCTGAAGAAAACACACTCAGGCCTTCTCTACAACTCATTCCTTCACAGGAAGACCATATTCTCATGTAGTGCAAAGACAAGGGGAAATGCCAGAAAAGGAGACCCCTCTGCCACTCTCTCTCCCTCCCTAGACCCAGCTCTGAGATGCCTTGGGAACAGCATGTTCTTGGACATGGCTGGGGGGATTTGCAAAGAACGTGAAGCTCTTGTGCCCACAAGTGATGGAACAAAGCATGTCTTGCTTTCAACACAGCTGCCCATCATTTCACATTCAACCTGCCTGTCCTTTGGTTCTGCAATTTGATACATAATCAAAAGGGGAATCTCAAGTTCAATTAGTAGGACAGTTCATTAATGTGGAGACAAAAGTGGCAGCTGAAAACAGGTTTTCAATAAAGTCAGTCTTCAGTGACTTCATGCCATATCTCAAGTTTACAAAATTTTTTTCGAATGTAATATTTATTGGAGTATTTTTCTCCAAAGAGCCTTTGCTCAAGTTACTGCTACTAGAAGCTGAAAATAGAGTTCACTTAAAAGCAGTTTAATTCATGCAACTCTGATTGATTGAACGTCCAGCCCTTTTTTAAATCAGCAGCACGTTCCCCCAAAATGAGAAGAGGTGATAAGAGCTCCATGCCTTGAAATATCCCTGGGGAGAGATAGGTCACACTTAGCAAGAGCTGCCCGACAGAAGTGGAAGTGGCTGCCCAACAGAGAGCATCTCATTTATGCAGTTGGTCATAATAATGTCAGATCAAATTCACAATCATAAGATACGCACACTCAGATTTCTTCAAATTATTCCTCTTCCTGAAAAAACATCTTTCAAGTTGGAAATTTCAATAATTGAAATTGAAATGTACTTTCTAACCATTTGAAAGTACATTTACAAAATCTTCCCCTACTACCCCCAGCTCTTCCTAATGTGTAGATGACAGTCCAGCCACCCAGCCTCAGCCGAAGAGGCTCCTTTGGACGACACCTGGGTTACACACTAAGGTAGCTGCTGTCTACAGTTTGTTCCTGTGATTTCCAGAATAGGAGCAGCAGCTCAGCCCTGGGACTCCTGGTTGGGCTGGGCCTGCCACAGGTTGGGGGATGTGTCCCTGGGCCAGTGACCAATGACCTCCAAACAATGACAAAGGCCAGATTTGTGACCCCATTGTGTCTTGTCCTCAGCAACCTGTCACAGTTTGGAATTCAGTTTGTAAACTCATGGCCTATGAAGATTGGCTTTTTCTTTTTTTTCGGTCCCGGGGATCGAACTCAGGGGTAATTGACCACTGAGCCACATCCCCATCCCTATTTTGTGTTTTATGTAGAGACAGGGTCTCACTGAGCTGCTTAGCGCCTCACCATTGCTGAGGCTGGCTTTGAACTCGAGGTTCTCCTGCCTCAGCCTCCCAAAGTGCTGGGATTACAGGTGTGCACCACTGCGCCCGGCTAGGATTGGCTTTTTCTGTTTGCAAGGTACTGTTTGGTTTCAAAAGAGACTCTTTTAGCTGAATTTAAAAATTTCAAAAGCTACTGCTCATGAGGAATGTATTTAAAGACACACTAGGCTCTTGTCATACAGAGGCGATTAGAAAATTCACATTTATTCACTGTGGGGTTTATTTTAATAATAAAAAAAAAGAATTGGCTACCATGTGATCAAACTTAGCATCTGAACATCTATCATACCCTGCTCTGACAGATTCTCTGTGCACACATCTTCACTTGGATGGCATTTCCATGCAAAATGTCTTACCTGAGTCTGATAATGGGAGAACTATCAGGCCAATCCAGGTGTGGGAGATTCTATAGGTCAATGGTGCAGAACTCCCAAAATACAGCACAGACAGGCCAAACCAAACCAAATGACCAGGGGATTAGTCTCAGTTAAAACACTAATATATGAACTTCAATTGCATGTTAACATTTTTGAAAGCTATGCAAGACATTTTGAAGAGGAAATTTCAATAAGGAGTGTATGTTAGAAATTATTAAATGATAGCACTTTGAGGGGCTGAGACAGGAGAATAGCGAGTTCAAAGCCAGCCTCAGCAATGGCGAGGCACTAAGCAACTCAATGAGACCCTGTTTCTAAATAAAACACAAAATAGGGCTGGGGATGTGGCTCAGTGGTCTAGTGCCCCTGAGTTCAATCTCCAGTACCAAAAAAAAAAAAAAAAAAGAAAGAAATTATTAAATGAATGTTGATTTTCTAAGGTGTCATAGTGGTGATGGATTGGGCGGATGTCCTTTGAGGAAGATGCTGTAGAATTTAGGGGTGAAGTGTCATGATGTCCAAAACTTCCTTGCAAATAGTTCAGCCAAATCATACATATATAAATGGAAAATAGTGGGCATTATAATAGGCTGCAGTTTCTGCATAGGATAGAGGATATTCTAATGTACTTTTCTGGGCCACATTCTTACCTTGGTTCCTACAGAAGAGATAAAGAGAACCTGAGCTCTCATTCACACCTGGAAATGAATTTAATGTAATGCTAAAGAACCAGACAAGCAACTTTAAGTGCCAGAAAAGAATTTGCCCTCCTTGGAGATGAGACTTCACACTGTGATTTTATGACAAATGAACTGCTGGGCCTGGTTTTTATCTTTCAGTCTGAAACAAGAGCTGGTCACATTTGGGAAGACAGAGAACGTCAGGCTAAGGTTGGGCAACTCAAAGACCCAAGTGATGGATGCTTGACAGGGGTCTTGGCTACTAAGACTCACACCCATTTGAAAAAAAATGAAGAGTTCTCTTACGATTTTGAAGATGGGGTTGAAGAGGAAAGAAACAAGTTGGTTTTGGAGGGCTCTCCCTTTCTGATTTGTAGCAGGCTCTGTCCTCTGCAGCCCACTGTGGGACTTGCTGGGATCGACGTGCAGGAGAAAGGGCTGAATTCACTCCCTTGGGACTGGGATGAGGCCGGTCAGCTGTTGAATTTGAGTGCTCTTTTGTTGGCTTGTGGATGAACTTCATCAGGGATATGTCAGCGTCATCAACAGATTTGAGGTTTGAGAGAAAGGCACTGGATTTTAGAAAGCAATCTTGCAAACATTTCGGTTTCCACCACCGGATGCCCACATGTTATTGTAGCACAATTCCCCAGGTGGCTATGCAGCACTGGCCTACCTGGGAGGAGACATGCATGTGATTTTGTTGAAAACAGCTTAATAATAATTTGATTGAAAATAAATACTCTCTAACCATTGTATTATTCTTTTGCAAACACTTGAAAAATTTTTGCATCAAGGGAATTTAAATTTTTTAAATTTCTTTAGGTAATTTTGTATATATTTTACAGAATGCCTCCAGTTATTTTCCTATCTGTTATTTGTAATTTACTTTCATTCAATTATTATGGTTCTGCTGGTTTGTTTCATTCAATTATTGGTTTCATCCAATTCTTCTGGTGTTGGTGTGTTAGGGCCACCTTGGAAGCAATCAAAATGTCCAACAATAGGAGTTTGGTTGGAAATAACTTTAAAGTCTAATAATAAGAAATTGGTTATATAAATTATAAAAGGTATAATATAATATGCACAAAAAACTTTTAAAGTGTGAATTAGTAACTTGTGATATTTATTTTTTTCCAGTTTTAAAATTTCCTGAACATATTGGCAGATGAGGAAAGTAGGTTAAAAATGAATTAGAAAGCCAAAGGCATACGTTAAAAATTGTAAATCATTTTTTCACTTTATCACACATGGCTTAGGATTATATTTTTTAATTTTTATTAGAGCAATTGCATATTCATTACATTAAAGGAGGTACAGTAGGAGCTGTTATTGTGGTTCAGTGGTAAAGTGCTTGCCTAGCAGGTGTGAGGCACTGGGTTTGATCCTCAGCATCCTCAACACAAAAATAAATAAAATAAAATAAAGGTATTATGTCCATTTAAGACTTAAAAATAAAAAAAAAAAAAGAGGTACAGTAATGACACCAGTCTGTCCAGCCATCTAGTGACAACTACTGTTCCCATTTTGGTGTGTTTCCAGCCAGCTGATTTTCCATACATTTCATCAGGCTTTGACCTTCAAAACTCCATCAAAGTCGCCAGTGATTTCATGTGGCTGAACTCTCAGGTCATGCCCTCGCCTTGAAACCCTTCTTTCACTGAGCTTCCAGGATGGCAAGGGAGCCCGGTTCTTTAAGACCTCCTTCCCTGCCGCGCCTTCTCATTCTCCTTGAAGGTTCTCTCCTTGCCTCCCTTACTGCTCGACCTTGGAACACTCCAGAACGTGGCCCTGGGAATGCGCAGCCTCCACTCAGTCCCCTGATGCCTTCGTGCCATGTTTGGTCTTCACATGTTTATCAGTTCCACATGGACCTGCTGAGATTCTTTCTAGCCATTGATTAAAAGAGAAAGAAAAGAAAGAAAAAACTCCCCAGTGTCATGCATCTTATAGCAAGAGTATGTGCATGGAGGAAAGGCTTAGAAGATAAGCAAGATAAATCCAAAATATTGTATATAAATTATGCTGCAGATTGTTCTGTAGTGTCTCTCCAAATTTCATGCCTACTTGGAACCAAAGAACGTGATCTTATTTGGAAATAGGGTCTTTACAGATATAATTAGTTAAGATGAAGTCACGCCAGATTAGAGAAGGCCCTAACTTCAGTGACTGGCATCTTATGTGGAGGCCATGAGAAGACAGAGGGAAGAGTGCTGTGTGAGGAAGGAGGCCCGACTGGAGCAATGTACCCAGGAGCCAAGGAACAGCAAGGACTGTCAAGTCACCAAATTCAGGAGAGTCATCACTTGTCACCAGTCATCAAGCCAATCAAAACCATAAAGAGATATCATCTCATACCTGCCAGAACGACTGGAAACAACCAGCAAAACAACACCCTAAAATAACAACAGCATTTGGGGGGAAATGTAGCACAATTGGAGCTCTCATTTATTGCTGGTTAGAATGTAAAATGGCACAAGAGTTTTGGGTGACAGTTGACAGTTTCTTAGAGTGTTAAATGTATGTACAACCTGAGGTGCAGATGTTGCAGATCAAATGTGCACATAAGGATTTGTTCATGATTGCAACAGCTTTTTTTCCATAATATACAAAAAATAGAAACAACTCAAGTGTTTATCAACAGGAGATTAGATAAATAAATTGGAGTATATTTATTCATACAGTGGAATGCTATTCAAAATGAACAAACTACTGATTTGTGTAACGTGGGTGAACCTTGTGCTGAGCTCAAAAAGTCAGCACTCAAAGAATGCAAAATATTTGACCTCTTTTATATGAAATGTGAAAATAGGCAAAACCTCACTATGGTATTACAAATCAGATGTCTCTGGGGGTGAGGGTGGGATTGCCTGGAAGAAAATTTCCCAGAGTGATGGAATGATCTATATTTTGATTGAAGTGGTGATTACACAGGTTATATAATTGTCAAAACTCATCAGACTGAACATTTAAAACTTGTGCATTTGAATGTTTTGATTATGCCTGAGTAGATATAAAAGGTTGGCAGATGAGAATATTCAACCAAATCCATATTAGTAGGGATGTGACTTCTCTCAGTGGTGTCCTGGGAGGCAGAGATGAACACATAGCTTAGTGAGGCAAAATTCAGGCAGGACAGAAAACCACCTGTCCTCTGTCTGAAAGCTCTGCACAAAGAGCTCGCTGAACATGGACTTGTGGGGGCAGCACAGGGGTCAAGAGTGTTGGGCTTTGAATCCTCATGGCATTTGGGAAGAGGAATGAAACCAGCGGCTCGGTTAGCATGTCTTCCTCTGAGCCACTGTCGTTCTGTGGGCTACACCCCTGTCGATTTGGGTCTTCTCCATACCTGTCTCTGTCCTCCACATCTGTCAGGCTGCAGAAGGGAGGGGAACATAGCAGCATCAGCTTTTCTCCTCATCTCCCCTGGATCCTTAGAGGCTCACTGGTGCACACATTGAGAAAGGCCGCATTGGTGTTTGTTCCTAAGTCACTCCAGGGGACACACAGCTCTCTCTCCCCTGAGGTGTTCATTCCTTTGTGTCTTAGCACCGAGCTAGCCCTGTGGGGCGTGTCCAAGGAACAGGAGTTCACAGGTTCTGCATCTTCTTTATCCTCTTTCTCTTCTGACAGTGAGTCCTGGCCTGTGCAGATTGAGTCCCAGGTCACGGTGGTGTGAACAGCCAAGAGCAAGGTCCCTGCTGGCCCTTTCCCAACAGCTGGTCATCTAACTGAGGTCTAACCTGTGCACAAAGAACACAGGAACAGGGGCTGGGATTGTAGCTCAGTGGAAGAGCGCTTGCCTAGCATGCGTGAGGCACTGGGTTCGATCCTCAGCACCACATAAAAAACAAATAAAGATATTGTGTCCATCTACAACTAAAAAAATATTTTAAAAAAAAGAACACAAGAACAACACACACCTTTGGTGAGTGCAGCACATACAGGGTAGATGTCACCAGGTCACTCATGTTCTGACCTGGGTCCTCAAGGAGAAAAGAACAAGGAGGAGTTGTTCGTATGGAACAGAAAAGTCAGTGTGGCTGGAGAGGAAATGTGGGACCAGAGGCCGAGAGTGGGTTCAGAAATCACACGCGTGGGTAAGTCACCAAATGAGTGACAGGCATTTAAACATAGGCTATAGACATAGGCTAGAAAAACTAATCAAACACTGGAATGAGACTGAGGGAAATGACCCTGGTCCTGTGAATCTCCCCCTAGGATCCTGGCCAACATTTCCAGTTGACCTCGAACACCAGCATCCCTGAAGGTCACTATGAGTGCTAACAAAAAATGATTTTTAAAAGGTTGTTACAGATGTGATTTCTTTGTTCAGATGTTTTCACTCATCTACGTAGCTGACAGGTATTTCTTATTATTTAAAGTTTTAATGTTGTTCTTACTCAATGAATTTTTTGGTTTCGTCTTTTAGAGCTTGAAGGCCCTTTGTTTTTTTTGCCAAGTGTCTTCATGTTTTAGAGAGTTCCGGAGCCTCTGCTTCTCCCTGTGTTCAGGGCAGTCCAAGGTTTGAAGAGAGACTGTGAGCTGAGTTGAGATGTAGGTCTTATGTTTTCCAAACTGAGATTAGGACCTCAGTCTTCTTGGACCTTGGAGCTTGGTGCGGCTTTCTGTTTTCCTCTGATACGGACTTGATAATTTTTCCACGCCGATTTGTGTTTGGCAGCCAACAACGAGGGTGCTAATCCCTGTTGTAAAGCAGTAACTGCTCTGTTTTGATAAGACTGCCCATAATTTATTGCTGCTTTAGCCTCTCTGTTGCTTAGGCAACCAATATCCTAAGTTGACGCTCAGGCTATTTTAGTTAAGTTTACAAATTCATTACCTTGTAACCACTCAGCCCATGCCTTTGCACATGCCCTACTCTATGACTCACACTGACCCTCTAAGAGTGGCCTCCATTCCATATGAACTGTGACCTGAGGCTCGGGTGCACATGAAGAGCTAGGAGAGAGGCACTGTGACTCATAGGCTGACAGTGGCCAGTCTCCTTGCCAAATGCACCACATAAAACAGGCCGAGGCACGCCCGCCACGTTGGTGTTTCAAGGAGCCTGTCCTTCACAGCAGATCACTCTGCTGCAGACTGAGTGAACTTGTTTCACCCAGTCTGTTACCTGTACTGGCACATGGTTACCTGTGCTGGCACATGGTTAGATCTGTAACACTTAAAGGACGCCAGGTCAGGGTGTTTTTCAGCCTGTTTGGGAATATCATAGGTGGGTAGATCCTAAGCAACAGGTCAGGAGGCTGGGGAGTCCCAGCCAAGGCAGTTGGGAGTCTGGTGAGGGACCCCCATGGATGATGCCTTCTTGGTGTGTCCTCGGAGGGTATGAGGAGCCAGGTGCTCTCTGCCTCTCTTTCATAAGGGCACTAGTGTGTTGGCTCCACCCTCATGACCTGGTCATCTCCCAAAGGCCCCATCTCCTAACGCCATCACTTGGAGGTTATGATTTCAGCACAGGAATTGAGAGGGAGGTGAACATCCAGGCCACAGCTCAAGGATTAGTGAGGGAAGCAAAGCCACCTCATCCTCGGAGCTGGGTTTGTCTTGAGGCTCTTCTGACTGCTCGCAGGGATGTCACGTTCTCCTGGCCATTCATCTCATTCACTGTCCCCTTCTCACATCACCACTCTGTCACTCCAATTCTCACTCCCAGCACCTCTTGGCTTCTGCCCTTCCTGCCTCTGACCCATGGGCACCCATTTATTTTTGCAGCTTTGGTTCACAGTCTGCCCAGCCCTGCATTCTGGGAACACTGAGTAGCTCACAGTCCTACAGAAGACAGACACAAGTTTGCACATCATTGCAATGCATTTAGTGGCCCAGAAGTGCCAAGGATGTATGTCTTGTTCTTTGTCCTGGGAATTTCTTTCCTCCTTCCCTCCCTCCTTCCCTCTCTCCCTCCCTCCCTCCTTCCCTCCCTCCCTCCCTCTCTCTCTCTCTCTCTTTCTTCTTTTTGGTACTGGGGATTGAACTCAGGAGCACTCGACCACTGAGCCACATCCCCAGCCCTATTTTTGTGTTTTATGTAGAGACAGGATCTCACTGAGTTGCTTAGCGCCTCGCCGTTGCTGAGGCTGGCTTTGAACACACGATTCTCCTGTCTCAGCCTCCCAAAGTGCTGTGACTACAGGCGTGTGCCACCGTGCCTGTCTTGTGCTGGGAACTTCTTGAATAAGGACATGAACAGGCAAATGAGGAATTTCTGAGAGTTACAACTAAGCATGTGTTCAAAAAGCTATGAAAATCTGCAGGAGTTGTAGACAGATGGAGTCAGCAGAGGAAAGCTGTCAGCTTGCCTGGGTGGAGCAGAGCCAGGTAAAGCTGCAGTTTTAAGGCAACACTGGGCCCATGGGTCACGTGCTCTGCTTCCTCCCTAGTCCTCCTATCTGCCTCAGCCTTTGAGAACTCTTCTTGAGACTGAGCACTTTTAAAGTTTTCGAGACTTCGTGTTCTTAATCAAGTTGTTTTCTTTTTCATAGTGTCATGCTCGTCTAGTTGATTGCAGTCTCTTTCAGAACCTATAAGCTATTTATTTCCTATATGCACACATTTATTTATTCCTATATGCATACCATAGGCATTCACAAATATGGTCACTTTTTAATACAATGTATTCTAGTTTGAGAATGCCTTTCGATTTAATTTACTCATCAGACAAAAGGAATGCTTGTCTTTTAACAGGGCTGAAAGTTCTGTAATTGTCAATTTATAAACCTTTAATAACTTGCTAGGGGTCTGGGAAAGGGTCAGAACTGCAAATTGAGTACCTTTGGATAAGTCTTGACTTTGATTTCACAACTACACTGGCCCCATTAAAAAACAAATAATTTTAGAGAGGTTTAAGTACTAGTGAATATGATACCTGTCCAGTTCTAGCAAGCACTGTATCACATCTCACGGGCCTATAAACCTGGCACTTGGCCTCACAGGTGGGTACCTAGAAGCCTCATGAGAATTCATTCAGCTCAGAGGGCTATGTCCTGAGTGTGCCTGCTCACATTTAAAACACTGTTCCCAAATATTTTATTTTGTTTTGATGCTGGCATGTAATTAATAAAAGACTCATATAGCTTCCATATGTGGTGTTCAAAATCTGATTTTTTTTTTTTGGTACTAGAGATTGAATCCCGAGGTGCTTTACCACTGACCACATCCCCAGGCCTTCTTTATATTTTACTTAGAGACAGGATCTTACTGAGTTGCTTAGGGCCTCACTAAGTTACTGAGGCTGGCTTTGAACTCATGATCCTTCTACCTCAGCACATTGTAGGCAGGTGACAGCATAATCTGATTTAAAGGGATTTTTAAAATTAGTCATAAATAACAAGTAAGAGAAGGCTTGAATCCTACCTTAAATATCTGTCACATGTCTGTTTATTAAAATTTGAATTCCCTTTTATTTATTGTTCATTCACCTCAGTTTAAGTAAAACTCTATTAAAGCAAAAACACAACAGTGGCATCCTGTGGCTCAGCCTGTGAATGACAGGTGTGTCAATGCTATGGTGCTGGAGCCCTGGTTTCTGGCTACACAGGGGTATAGCCTCACCATAAAGAACAGGGCACTGCCAGAGAAAACAGCCATTTTTTTTTTTTTTTTTTTGGTACTGGGGATTGAACTCAGGGGCACTCGACCACTGAGCCACATCCCCAGCCCTATTTTTTGTGTTTTTTTTTATGTAGAGACAGGGTCTCACTGAGTTGCTTAGCGCCTCGCCGTTGCTGAGGCTGGCTTTGAACTCGCGATTCTCCTGTCTCAGCCTCCCTAAGTGCTGGGATTACAAGCGTGAGCCACCGCGCCCGGCTAAAAACAGCCATTTTTAAAAAGACCTAAATCACTGTGAAAAAGTGACATACTGTAAAACCCCATTTGTGTGATGTGTTCAGAACAGGTGCCTCCATAGGGACAGGAAGCAGGTAGGTGGTTGTCAGGGCCTGGGGAGAAGGACTGGGATGCAGCAGGAGGGCATGGATGAGAGTGATTTGCAAATAGAGGTGGTGGCAGCACAGCGTGCTGAATGTACTAAATGCCACTGAATTGTTCATTTAAACATAGTTGATTTATGGCATGTGAATTTCACCTCAATAAAAACAAATAAGCAAGCAAGCAAACCCTTTATGGGTTTACATGCAGGGCAATTTGTTGCACATTGATGAGATAGACTGAGTGAGCTTCCATCTTTGATGTTATATACGTTATGGAAATCCCTTTGAGAGAGACTGAGCTGTGTTTTTTAGTGAGAAATGAATACATTCACCAAATCAGTTTTTCTTATAAATCTGGAGCCCTATGAGATATCTACAACGGTGCAGAATCGCTTTGC
>CM053412.1:11512427-11579553 GCA_028644305.1 Xerus rutilus | reverse complement strand
GTGAACGCAGCCCTGGGCGTGTTCAGGGGCTTCAAAAAGCCGCTGCTCACTCAAGAAGTCTTCTCTCTGGCAGCCGCGTCCCCAAACTCACACCCAGCAACTTGCCAGTCAGGTCCCCAGCCTACAGTGAAGCTCTGTCCCTAGAAGACCCATCAGACTTCCCCTCAGCGGGAGGCCACCTGCGCCCCTTGCTGCGACACCGTCAGTCCACCGGGTCCAGTTGCTGTGTTTTGTTTTACCTCCCTTACAGCCGCCTGTCTGGGCAGCGAATATGAGACGTCACAGAAGCATCGAAGATGCAAAAGTGTTGTTAACTGACTGACCTAATTCAGCCATGCAATCCTGTGTGACCGGAATCATGTTTCTTCTGTGTCCCATGGAGGTGCTGGAGATCCCATGGTGCCAGCGGAACCATCCAGCACAGGGGGCCACAATCTTCTTTTTAAATCCCAAGGTAGGATAAGCCAAAGCCATGAGCACATCGATAGATCTAAGGCTTGAGGAAAAACAAACAGGTTAGGCAAGCCACCCTGCGGATGGCCAAGAAGGGGACAGAAAGCCACAGGAGAGAGGAGACAGCCAGGATAGGGTGGAAGGTGACGCCCTCTGCTTGGGGGTGGCATCTTCCCCCGTGCCACAGGTTGCTGGACCTGACGTGACACAGCAGTCCCAGCCCCCTGAGATCAGGAGAGCTGGTAGCACAGCCAGTCAGCATGTGGCACCCAGCCTGCTCTGGTGCTGGGCTCGAGGGAACTGAGAAGGAGGGAGTGGCCACTCAGAGGACCTGGGGCTCCTTGCCATCTGCATCTCTGAGCTCAGCCTAAGGGCAGATATGGCATCTAGGAAGCCATCGACTCATGGCTGGAGTCTCTCAGTAGGGTAAGAGGGACCCCGGGGTCTGAGCCATGGCAATTTTGCTGCTCTCTCAAACATGGCAGGGGGGCTCATGAAGCACCAAGTCCCCAACAAAAAGGGGTTTAACAGATTATGTGGACCATTCAAGGATATGAAAGCTTAGACTCAAATAAAAGCTTGAGGACCAGGTGATGCTTTAAAACAAACCTGGGTGACATACACACGTGGGCGCTGAGCACTGAGCTCTGCCTTCTCCCGGAATGGTAGGGTCTGGATTCATCCCGCAGCCCACCTGGGGCCACAGGTGAGCTAACCAGTGTCCCCGGCTGCCTGGTTTCCAGTTTCCCACCTTGGCTACAGCCTCTCTACATGGATCTCTTGCTTCCTGTTTTGTGGGGAACCTGGAGGCCCAGGGCTGGAGCCAGGGCATGTTGCCCTCTTCCCCGTCAGTGTTACCATTGCTGAATTTAAACAGCTGTGGTCAAGGGTGCGGACCCCCAGGCTGAGCTCCCCGCTCTGCACGTCTAATCCCAGCTCCCCAGTCCATCATTCTCTTGTCTCTGTACCTCTGCCCTCTCCCTGCTGCCGCCAGTTGCTCACCAATAATTTGAAACTGACTTCTGTGAGACACGAGTGTCTGAAGTTTATCTGCTGTGCAAGATTCTGAGAAATTAAAAAAAATTTTTTTTTTAATGTCAAGAGAGTGAGTGCTGTTGGCAGCAGAGTTTGCTGGCAACCTAAAGTTAGATTCCTGGACACCTTCTCCTCACCTTGAAGCTGTTAGGAACACGAACACGCCTCCACAGTCCTAGCTCCCCTTCTCCACACATGTCTTTTGGTTTCATGTTCCCGGCTTCTCTGGGCCATTGGCCTGCTCTGCTTCTCCATCCTCCACCAGGGCTCCTGATGCTCCTGATGGGAGCTTCCCCAACTGGGCTCACTTGGGATGTCTCAGTCCCTTGTCACCATGCTGTGGGCAAGTGCTGAGCATCTGCTGAGTAAGAAGATCCTCTGCAGGCATGGAGGAGGGAGGCAAGGAATCTCCTCGGTTCATATTAGCTCAGCCAGAACGAAGAGGCGCTGAGAGACGGATGAGGAAATCCCACCTTCCCCCTGGCATTCCAACGTGTCTGTGAGGTCGTCCACACCGAGGGAAAGGACCGGAAGCAGGAGGGCCTCACAGAAATGGGGATCTGTTTTTGTTTTGATGGAAACCAGGGCCCTGTGCATGTAAGACAAAATAGGGATCTGGTGGGAGACAGACAGACAGACAGACATTCAAAGAAAGGGTACAGTGGAGTATTACTGGAGAGGGCCAGGGGAAAGTACTTGACCTTGGCCAGTCACTAAGAGGAGACCCTTGAGAAGGAAGAGCACAAAGACCTGGTGAGCAGGGGTGCTGGACTGAGAACCAGAAAGAGGACAGGAACCCTGTTTGCTTTGAGTGGAACCTGGCTCAGGAGGGCTCGTTTAGATTTTGCGGCACCCCATCTGAGTTGGGAAAGACCTGATTTTTAAAAGGTGGCAGTGAGAAGATCCTCCTGTCTTGGTCTGTTTGTGCTACTACAACAGAACACCATGACACAACAGAGATTTATTTCTCACGGTCCTGGAAACTGGGGAGTTCAAGGTGAAGGTGCTGGTAGATTCGGTGTACAGAGAAGACTGCTTCCTGGTTCGGGGAAGGAATCTTCTCGCTGGGTCCTCACAGGGTAGAAGGGCCAGGCAGCTCTCTAGGGTCTCTTTTATACAGGCACTGATGCATAACAAGAGAGCTCCACCCAAATGCCTCACCTCCTGATACCCTCATCTTGAGTTTCTAAAATATGAACTTGGGTGGGGGACCCAAACATTCAGACCTAGGGAACTTCCCTGAGTGGAGTAACCCCAGGCCCATCCACAGAAACAGCACAGCAGTTTTGGCAGGACTCTGACCAGGGAAGGAGAGCGGGTCTCTGTACTTTCCTAGGGAAGGGACGGTGGCCGAGAAGTTCCAGGGGAACCCCTGGTAGTATGTGAATCTTCCATTGGGTCATCAGCTGGGAACTGTGTCCAAAGTGGGACGGCAGAGTGAAAGGCAGATACTGAGGCTAGTGTCCTGTGTGGAGACAAGAATCACCCAAGAGTTGAGGTCCTGTGGGGGGGGGTCAGGTGACCACATACACAAACACTAGAGGAGAACAAGGACACTTGGACGCAGGGGGAATGCGAGAGGGAAGAGCTGCACGGGTGTTCAGGAAGGAGTCACAGGGAAGATCGCAATGCCTTGGACCCATGGTGAGGAAGGCCTAGGTGATGGGGAAGGAGGAAAGGAATTCTAGAAGGTGTGTGTTATGTGAATAAGCACAAGCCTGGACCTGGGCTTAGCAGGAGATGTTTGGCTAAGATGACCGAGGAGCACTAAGTGTTGACGTCAGGCCACGTGCTTACATATGTGATCCTGACCCACCCGTAGGACATCCCTGAGAGTCAGGCATTATGTTCATTTTGCAGACGAGAAAACCAAGGTTCAGAGAGGCTTGAGCCATGCGGTCAATAAGAAATCAGATTAAAATTCACATCTGTCCTTAGAGGCCTTGCTCTACATCACAGCCTCCCGTGCAACTGCCTGACCGCCATCGAGTCTGGAGCTGAGTCGGGTAACAGGGCTGGGGACAGGGCCCAGGGTCGATGGCAGAGGCTGGAGAGGAGGCAGGAGAGTCCAGTCTGACCACAACAGGCTGGTGGCAGTCGTGGAAGGTCTTTGACTTCAGGAAGGAAGGGCAAACAGAATTGTTTAGGACTAATGAGCTGGATGGGGCTCCCGGATGAGGCCAGAGAGCAGGGGGCTCTGCTGGAGTGGGCAGTGTGGCCCAGGACCATGGTGGGGGCAGCAGGAGAGAGAAAGGGACCTGCAGGAAGGCATCTTGGAAGGGGGCTGGACTCTGCCTAAAGAAGTGACCTGAGATGGAGGAGAGCGGACTGTTGGGGAGGCACTGGGAGCCAAAAGGAGGTTTTCAGGATGGGAGGCGAGAGGGAGGCGAGCGAGGCTTCAGACTCAGGTCCCGGGTACATCTCCCAAAGGGTGTTGTGGCATGGTAGTCTGTGTTCCCTAAGAAGAGGCTCTACACCTGGCTGAATTTGGGGAGTACCAAGTAGAATAAAGCAAGAGTTCTTTATTATGGAACGTTCCCTGGCCTTCCCTGTGCCAGCGTGACTCTACAGGAGGGACATATACTCTTCTCAAATACACCTGACAGTGACACCCAGCTTCTGCCGGGCGCCTCTAGGAGCTGGTGCTCTACAGGACATTCTGTGAAGCACAGAGATGCCCAGTCCCTCCTGCATCGTGGGTGATATGGGTAACACGCCAACTCAGAAACTTGAGTGCAGAGCCCGCCCTCTTGTTTTGGACCTCTTGAATTTTCTAGCTTGTTTTGTTTCCTTAATTTTAATCTCGCTTTGTGCCCCCCAGCAGCTGGGATCTCTCCCCAGAGCCTTGGCTGAGAGGTGCCCTCGGGCAATATATCTGCTCTCAATGTGACTGGCCTGCAGGCGGGAGGGCCTGGCCTTGGCAGTGGCCCTCCTCTAGCCTTCCTGAGGGCAGCAAGGAGCTGTCCTGAGCTGCAGGCTGGGAGGCACCCTGCCCACCTCTCCACTACACGTGTTCCACTAGGTACAGGATAGCCATCCTGTCTAAAGAATGTTCTGCCCTGGGAAAGACCCAGGAGAAACTTTAAAACAGCTCAGAGTCACACCCCCCAGGAGTACAGGAAAAATAATAATGACGTATTTGCTACAGAAGAAAATACAGAATAAAAAGGATCTTGGACTCTATCCAGGGGATATTAGTTACAGAGGAACCAAAAGTATGGCCATCCTTGGTCTCAGGGTTGAGGCACTCTGAGCCTCAGGGACTGCTGTGTGGCGGGGGCCGGAGTATTTAGGGAGAAAGTCCGTCTGTCGGCATAGTTACTAGCTTCAAGGTGCCTCTTGGCATGTCTCCAAGGAGCACCCAAGGATCAGGCTCTAGGGATAGTTCCACAGGTTGGAAGTCTAGAGGCCAGAGCTTCTAGCCCCAGCCCAGCCACCGATGAGCTGGCTGACCCCGGGCAAATCACTCTGTGTGGTTTCTTCCTTTGGAAAAAAAAGAGAGAGAGTGAGAGTGAGAGATAAAATCTGATCTACCTCTTAGAGGTTCAGGTGGTTTCTGTTTTGCTTTTTGTGAAGAGCAATAACAAAAATGATACCAAACCCTTCTGAAAATAAATACAGGCTCTATGCGTTTCTAGCAATAATAGCAAGTATCCTCACTGGGATTGTGGCTCACTTTACCATGATAAAATCACTGCTAAATTTCTAGAAAGTTACTCCTTTGTGCATCTACTTTTCTGTAGCAAAGAGTTTTCTGTTGGGGAAAGGTAAGGGACACTCACTCCAAGTCATCCACTTGGGCTTGGTGTATTTCTTTTCCCCAGCTGAATAGTGTTTTCTCCAGGTTTCCATTTTGGTTATATTTCAGAAGCAGCTGACCATCAGATTCTGAACTCCCACTTGCTGCTGAGAACGAATTTAGAAAAAATAATGAGATTAGCAGATAAGTAAACAAACATTTTAATTGAGGCTTAAACTGCAGAAGTACTTTGGGCAGTATGGAATTACAGTTTCCATATTCTTTGTTGGTCTTCATGAAACCAAAACCCAAAAGGTTATATTAAACATAATCACCTGTCTCCACAGGGCCTCGGAAAGAGTTTTTAATGTGGCAATTTAAAGGCCTGTGATTGTGCAAAACACAATGGCACAAATGAGTGTTTGTTACTTTTGTTTCCTACAGAAAGGAAATTCACTCTGGGGGAGTGCAGATGAGGACCAAATTTCTGACCTTCTTCCTGGCCCTAAAAGGGGACATAACCTAATGGGCCCCCTAGACTCTTCTGGCAGGTGGATCTGAATCCAATCTGGAGTGAAGTCTTGTAGGAGGTTTATGTTGGGAGGAGCAGGTTCCTGGCTCCCTGGAGTGATTCTAAGTTGAAAACTTTATTGCATTCATTTTTTTTTGTATTTAATACATATTTCATAGACTCCCATGTTAAAAGCTTTCTGATTGATTGGCGGCAGGGAGCCAGCGCTTTCATCTAACTGGACTAAGTTTCCACTTCTCCAAGTGCTGTGTCCTGTCCTTGGTTCTGCAGCCATCTGGAGTGAGACCAAGAAAAAACAGGAAGGCCAGTGACACCCAGAAGGACTGCTCTGTTCTTCCCCTGAGATACAGCTGCTAGCGAGGTGGACCTGTATATGCTTTCCTTTCCTCAGGGTGCTAAGGAGGCTGCTGACCATAAAGCAGTGCGGGGTTTCCTGGGTCCCTTTCCTGCCCTGCTGGAATTGTCTGCGGGCACCTACCTCCCCTCTCTTTGTTGTCCTTACACCAAGAAGGGACCGCCGTTCAATACACAACCACTCGCCACATATGGGTATTTACACTTAAATAAAATTAAGTAAAATTGAAAATTTTATTCCTCAGTCCCACTACTCATATTCAAATACTCAATAGCCATACATGGCAGGTGGTTGGTTACCATATCAGACAATGCAGATATGGGACATTTCAGTCATTGCAGGGAGTTTTATTGGACTGTGCTGCCTTGGAGGTTACCTAGCAATGCCTGGATTTCAACAAATTTTAAGAAACAAGACCCATAGGAATTAAACGACTTTTCCAAGGATATCCAGTGACTTAGAGGGATACAGTCGTGGCCCTTTGGGAATGCTTTGTGTTCCTTTATTTCAGTCTTGATTTTTGAAACAAATTTTCCATATCAAATATACACTTGATTTTTACAGGTAAGACAATGCACAGTAACAATGGTCTGGAGGACTCAAAACATGGGTGTCTTTCTGGAGAGGCTCACCAGGGTATAGTCAGCTCTGTTTAAAATTTTCCCCCTGTTTTTAGTGTCCTGTGAAAACCCACAAGATAGAAGTCTGGATTTGTTTTTGGAGACCAAGAATCATCACTATTTGTCCTCTCGCTGGGCGTGTGTGAGGAGTACCATCATGCTCCTTCCAAAGTCACTTGAAACACTGGGATCAGTTGTATGAGAAGGGCAACAGGTTGGCCGTGCCCTGGAATCAGAGGACCCACCGCAATAATATCCACAACAGCTGGCATCTCTGGCCAGACGCGAGTGGGAGGACAGGTTGACCAGGATGTGTGTGTCTTGAACACCCTCCATAAAAACAGCCTCACTCAGAGTGGAGGTTGACGTCCCCCTCGCCCAGCTGTGTCCAGGACATCTGCAGAGCCTCATGCACAGTGTCATGGGGGCAGGGGACAGGACTCATGGTGGGTGGGAGTCTGATGCTTTGCTCACTGCAGAAGTGAAGCGCAAAGAGCCAGGGAGTATTAAGGATGGGGAATTCAGGACTTGGGGACTCTTTTAAAAGGTCCTCCTATAGGAGAAGCTGAGACTGCCTCTGAAAGCCACCTTTCTTGCCAGGCTTCCCTTAAGAGTTGAAAGAGAATGCTGGAATTCAGTTATTCACTAACTGAAATTGATCTGCAATTATCCTAACAGGTAACTGAACCACGGTAGAGCCAGAAGATAAAAGAGAGTCTGGGCTCACCGTGGTATTTATTAATTTCTTCTGTATTGTAAATCCTGTTCCCCTGTTCTCCCATGCCCTGGCCTGCCCACATGCAACTAGGAAATACAATGCCCAGAAGCAATCTCCTCCTGTCATAAAAGCTTGTGCTTCTCTACATTGGGGCTTAGTTGGAGAAGACACCATGGGGAGCTCAGGTCTCCCGTGGTTGTGATTTGACTGAGCAGAGACTGCTAACCGAGGCTCTGGCCAGTATTTTGTGTGAATTACCTGGCAAAATGTTGCTGTCCCGAATTGCTAACCAATTTGGAAGGAGACAAGAAATCAGGTCTAGGAAGGCCAGATGAGGCAATGGAGACTCCATTAAATGATACAGATCTGGGCAAGGAGGGTCAGAGCCCAGAAGGTCAGAGAGTCAGCAGGTAGACTACTCTTGTTTATCCTGTCCTATGTAACTAAGCAGGGGCTCCTAAGTTTTCTTAGGGTCCAGAGGGAGAGTTAGGGGGGCAGAGGAGGGGCCTTCATGGTGGTACCTCAGTCTCTTCTTCCTGTGAGTCCTTATCCCACTTGGGACTCAGTTCAAGGATGTGCTGTGAAGACCCTTGATGTCTTCTGGTCCACAGTAGAGTCATATTCAGGTGCTGATATGGTCATGATTCTTGGAAAAGAATATTAGTCAAACCAGGTATTTTTCTAATCCTTGGTCTATTATGAGGAGGAAATGGGAACAGGAACAACAGCATGGAAGACCTTATCCCTATGTGCTTTGAGGATGGAGCTAAGGAAGAATTTTAAAGGGTCCAGAGTGAAGGTGAGAGCATGTATGGGAAATGCACAGGAGGCAAGAAGAAATTAAACCAGAGGAAGTTGCTGGTCTATGGCTGTGGAACTGGAGACCAAGCCTTGAAGAGACGTATCTCTGACTACTGAATCTTCTCCCCTGTGGGTTGATGATCTCCTTAAAGACTGGAGAATTTCTGGAGATTTCAGATGGTGTGGATGGCCAGAAGCTGATGGTGCTGGCTGGCAGTGGTGGGGACCAGCGTTCCTGGGGAAGGGGTGGGGGAGATTACACTTTACCTACATGGCATGATGCTGAGTTTGGCCTCAAGGGCCACTTGGTGAACTCAGAAAGGGAAACTTCCTGTAGTTGGCAAGTTCAATCTTCAGCTTCTTTACTACTGGTTGTGAGGTATTGTGAAAATAAATTAACCTCTCTGAACCTCAATCTCTTTATCTATTGTGGTAGGTTGAATTAAAATGTCCACATCCTAATCTTTAGAACTTGTGAATGTTTCCTTACATGATAAAATAGACTTTTCAGGCATGATTAAATTAAGAACATTGAGATCGAGAGATTATTCTAGACTATTTGGGCAGGCTCCTTAAAACAGGGAGGTGGGAGCATCAGGTGAGAGCGAGAGAGAGGACGACTTGAGGAAAGCAGAGGCTGGAGTGATTTGGGGAAGGGACCAAGAACTCAGGAACATGAGGGAGATGTCTAGAAACTGGAAAAGACAAGTGGACAAGTCTCCTCTAGAGTCTGCAAAAGGGACATAGCTCTGCTGGCAATGTGGCTAGCAACCAGCGCGATTTATGAAATTCAGCAGTAACAGTACTCACTGCATAGGGCCGTTGTGACAGATTCTATGTGACAGTGATCTCAAGCACTTGCACAGTGTGATTTTATCCTGTTTTTAGAAGTCATACTATTAGCCAAGTGTGGTGGTGCATGCCTATAATCCCAGTGGGCTTGGGAGACTGAGGCAGGAGGATTCCAAGTTCGAGGGCAGCTTTAGCAACTTAGTGAGATCCTAAGCAACTTAGCCAAACCCTGTCTCAAAATTAAAAAAATACAAAGGGTTGGGGATGTGGCTCAGTGGTTAAGTGCCCCTGGGTTCACTCCCTGACAGGAGAGAGACAGAGACAGAGAGATGGAAGGGAAAGAAAAGGAGGAGAGGGAGGGGAGGGGAAGGGAAGAGAAAGAGGGAAGGAGGAAGGGATGGAGGGAGGGAGGAAGGCAGGCAGGCAGGCAGAAATTATATCATCAGAGCCAGGACTCCAAGTCTGACTTGAAGCCCCAGCACACTGCAGTAAAGAACACTCAGGGTGGTTGGAAGTAGATGCAGTTCTACCAGAAAATCTATGGTAGTGCATTTTAGGATTGCTGGAACCCAAGGAGGAGCTTCAAAGTCCTTTCTCTCAGAAAGCTGTTGAGACCTCGGGGCCCCCTTGGATAATCCCATCAGCTATACCAGTCCCCAAACATGTGACTGGTTCTTGCATTTCAGCTCTGCATCCGTCTCCTTGGTGGTGTTTGCAGGATTGCCTGTGCACTTGAGACACTGTCTCAGATACGGTCGCAGTGAAGATGAACAGTGTCATCAAGCTGTGTGGCTGTGAAAGGGGTGAGAAGGACTTGGAGGATTAACAAATGGCTGGGTGGCTGCCAGGGTGTTGTGTACGTCTGGTGACTTGGTGTGATAATTTCCCAAGCATTCGTGTTGATCCCTGCTGAGTTCCTGCCATCCTTTACTGGCTTTATTTTGTACCTGGGAGACTGAATATATAAAGAACAATGGCCAGACTATATATAAAAATAGAACTCTGACCTGCAATTTGTAGCAACCAGTCTAGGAAACCAGCCCATTGTCTGCAGTAAACAGCCCAGGAAGCCACTGTGCCTTAAGACAGACTTATAGGAAGTCAGAGCACTATCCTAGCAACAATCCAGGAAGCCATCCAGTGACTCCTCCAGCAATCAGCTCCAAATGGCCAGGATTTGAACACACATTGAGGGCTTTCTTAGCTTCCCCCCTGCTTCCAGTTTAAGACCAATCAGAGTAAGACATATAAGCACTTCTAACCAACCACACAGGGTGCCAAGCTTCTAGCCCACCTCCAGGTTCCCAGTGCCAACTACCTCTGAGCACGTGTGCCCCAAGCCTGGCCTTGTTTTCTCACTGCTCTGGCTGACCCCCCTTGCTCTACAGCTAGCTCTGAATAAATAGCCCTGGTGTGCTGTCTTTGGTTAGTATCCTTTATTTCTACACACCACCCAAATAGTGGGTGTGAATTTGGAGGTGAGAATATGTTCTATACTTTGGGCCCAGACACACTGGATCTCATGCAATAGGATTAGAGTGATGGTTGTGGCCTCTTGAAGTCTAAGACCCCTCTTTCCTCTTAGTTCCTGTCTTTGTGTCTTGTGTATGGCTTCTCTAGAAACAGGAGACGAGATTGATGAAATAACATATGACTGAGTTCTATTTGAACTTGAATTAGTTATGGCACAACTGGGTGGAACATAAAGGAAGTAATTAGTGAAGGCAAATGGGAAAAGCCCAAAATTGGAAGTTTGTGTTTCAGAAACATGTGGGAGAGAATAATTTAGGAATGAAGACAACATATGCCTCTGTTCCCCTGGACACAGACCTCATTTCAAAGAAAACAATGAGAAGGTAAGTTTTAAGTGGTGTCCTAGGGAATGTTAGAAGCTAATGTCACTAATCTAAAGCTTCCCAGTGCAAGGAAATATCCAGGTAGTTACCAGGCAGAGATATTACAGGAACTCTCTGTGGATGCCTCAAATCACTCATCCTTGAACATCAGGTCCGTGTGCAATGCTCTCTGAAGTGCCGTTGTCAAGACTGCGACTACGTTTATTGCTAGGTAATATTAAGAGGCATTCTCGTGATGTGTACCTGGCTCCAAGGACCACAGCTGATCATTATCTGGGGTTGGGGGGGTGTCATTCATCATCCTTTCCCTTGTTCCACCCCCCTCACTCTGTAAATAAAAATGACAAGTCAAGGTTTGGTAGTAGTTAAGAAAATTGTTGACACTGTGGGTAATTACAGGAATTTACTTCCTTGGTTTAGCGTCTTCGTCTGAATCCTCACACCATCTTTGTAGACATTTTGGGTTTATTGTTTTCTGTGGTTGCACAGCTTTTAGTGATTTAGAATAATTAATACGGTTGTTTTCCATCTTATGTGCTACCACAATGCCTTGGCATTCTCCGTTTTGATGGCCCTTACCCCCCTATCCCATGAGGCCCTCCCATTGAATTGGTGAGAATAGAGATTAAAGAGGCCAATGCTTTGCCCCAAGGTCATACTTTTAACAGGTCCAGATTAAGACCCTGATCTGCTGCAAGAGGTCACAGCCTTCTTAGCAATACTCTAATTAGACATAATCCAGACCTAGTTTCCTCTTTGAACTGACAGCAAATATTTCAAAAGTAAGAACTCTTGGGGTGCACTTGCAAAAGAGGAGTTGGGGGAGTTGAGAGAAAGATGTTTCCTGCCTTATCAACTTAACTAGCTGGTGTGAGTGGGGCCGGGGGTCATGCAAGGATTTACAGGGCATTTTATGGATATGTTTCTCAGTGTGAGCTGAAACATATCTACATCCAGAGCCAGAGCTGTGCTGTCAACATGGTGGCCACCAGCCACATCTGGTCGTTGAGCACCTGAAACATGGCTCATTTGAACTGAGATGAGCAACCACTATCAATTCCACATCTATTTCAAAGTGTGCACGTGCGCGCGCGCACACACACACACACACACACATACAGTATAGCCTTTGGATAAATGTTATATGTTACAATAGATTAAATAAAATATATCATTAAACTCTATTTCATGGGATTACATAAAGATTTTATTGTAGCTGCTAGAAAATTAAAAATCATGGATGTACCTCACATTTGTGGCTTACATTATATTTCTGTTGGGCAGTGCTGGCCCAGAAGTGTCCCTTCAGGATACCAGTCAGTGAGTAGACGAGGGGTGAGTGTGGCCAGGACTCCACTTGTGTCTCAAATGCAGACTTGCAGTAAAGACCAAAGAAAAGAAGCTGGCCCACCTGACCCCTGGGAATGGGATCCTTCTTATGGAAGAACATTGAAGAGGCCCCAGAAGCACCGTGTGGCAATTCCAATGGAAACATTTTCACTTCAGAAACCTAGTTTCTTTCCTAAACTCCACCCAGGGCAAAATGGATTATTGCTTCCTGGAAATCAAACCAGAGGACTTGAAAGTGTTTCATATTGAAAACAGAAACACCAAGAAGGAGAAAAATAACTGTATTTCTAAAAGCTTTTAGAACAAATACTTGCTTGTGAGAAATAGTTTTCCTATAAATATTTTATTCTTCCTTTTCCTCCTTTTGTTCTCTAGCTGAGAGGCTCCACATGGATGTAAGAGATGATGTTCCCCCTGGGAGAGAGGATCCAGGCCACCCGGGGCTGCTTGCTGCTGAGCTTCACTCACAGTCTTTGCAGCTTCTCCCCGCACTGCCTGCAGGGGTCTGGGAGGGACAGTGTGCAGAACTGGACAACAGACAGGGGTGGGGGAAGATCCTTAAGTCCATGGTTTCCAGGCGATGGTTTCAAACAGAAAGGTTCAGAGCTTGGCTAAAGAGAGAAATGTGCAGGGTTTATCTGTGAGCACAAGCAACCCATTTTGAAAGACAGCAGTTAGTAATGTCAATGGCAAGGTACTCCTGAACACAACGAGACCATTGAATGGTTCAAGATAAATATTAAACAACAACAAACATGCAAGACACTAGAATGGGAGTCCTCAGGTTAAGGACTGGATCTTAGTAATTCCTGATGCCTACAGCCCAGCCCTCACTTGTCTTTAGAGCAGGACAATGTTGAACAAATGCTTTTTGAATGGCTGAATCCATTCATCAACCCACAAAACAAACAGTGAGTGCTAACCGATGTGCCTAAGGTATGTAATCTAGAAAACTGGGTAAATGATGGAAAAGGGAAGCTAATGAAGGACCCACGCTGGGGGTAGATTATAAATTTGATTTTACCTATAGTTGGCCCCAGTTGAGATTATAGAAAATATCCGGTGATTATAGAAAATATGGGCAGCAGGTGGCTGAAAAGGGAAGATTGAGCTTGCCTTTGATAATCAAGTCAGCCCTTCTCGAGGGAACCAGGATCATGTTTGGTACAATCCTTTTAAAGTGATGTTGATACAGGGAATGTGTCCAAACGGAGGAACTGTGATGGTATAGGGCCAAGATTATGTCTAAAACACTGCTTTGGAGAGCAGGAATATAGTTTGCTGGCTTAGCATTTGGTGGCATGGCATGCAGCAGGCAGAGGCTTGTTCTGTGGCACTGTGGGGAAACAGATTCTCTGTGGGTCCCTTGGATTTCTGTTTACCCTGCAAGCAAGGCATTGACTACTCTTTGTTCCAGACCAACTTTTCAAGAATGTTTCTGTAGAGGACACCCTTGGTGGACAGCAGTAATATGTCACTCCAGAACAGAGGACAGACGGGCTCACTACCCATCGTAAGAGATTCACATTCCCTGAACTCAGGTTCTGTCCTGTGTTACAACCTGTTGCGTCCACAGCACTCTTCATAGTGTTCTGTGAGAATTGAGGTTTGAGAACTCCATTTGAAAAGGCTGATCACTCTGGCAATTGCAATTACTGTGAGTAATAAACTGTCCTTTGTCTTTGACCCAGGAGTCTCATGTTTTCAACTAGCATCCATAAAATGGTGGCACATGGACTCGCAAGCTTACAAGTTTGTAAGTAGGGAAAAACACCAGCTTTCAGAGTTCACAGCCAGCCTCAGAAATTCTTGTTCTGGAGTCCATGGAGGATCTGTAGGAGACTCTGAAAGGAGCCTGTAATTAAGGTCAAAATAGAGAATGTTCTCTTCTAGGGGATGAGAGAAGGGAAAAGAAACAGATCTGATCACTCTGGGAATATGACTTTATGGATAAGGGCTAAAATATTTAAGTGACATGGATTAAGAATGGCACAGGAGCATGTGATCAAGGATGAAGGAGGACAGACCAGTGACGAGTGGGATGAAGGGAAATGAGCTGCGGTTTTAAAAAAATGCAAACTAGCAAAAGGGATTTTTAAAAGTTTTATTTTATCAATTCTTCTTAGTTATACATGACAGAATAATCCATTTTGATAAAATTATATAAACACAGCATATATCTTACTCTAATTAGGACCCCATTCTTGTCGATGGGCATGATGATAGGGTTCACTTAGGTATTTTCATTAGTGTACATGGGAAAATGATGTTAGATTTATTGTACTGTCTTTCCTATTCCTATCCCTCTCCCTTCCTTTTATTCCCCTTTGTCTAATCTACTGAACTTCTCCCCCTCTCCTCTTTATTGTGGGTTAGCTTCCACATATCAGCAAAAACATTCAACCTTTAGTTTTTTGGGATTGGCTTATTTCACTTAGCATGATAGTCTCCAGATCCATCCATTTACTGGCAAATGCCATAAAGTCCTTCTTTATGGCTGAGTAATATTTTGTTGAATATATACCATAATTTCTTTATCCATTCATCTGTTGATGGGTATATAGACTGGTTCCACAGCTTAGTTATTGTGAATTATGCTGCTACAAACATTGATGTGTCCACATCACAATAGTATGCTGATTTTTAGTCCTTTGGGTATATACTGAAGAGTGGGACAACTGGGTCAAATGGTGGTTCCATTTCTAGTTTTCTGAGGAATCTCCATACTGCTTTCCAAATTGGTTGCACCAATTTGCAGTCCCACCAGCAATGTGTGAGTGTACACTTTTCCCCACATTGTCACCAACATTTATTGTTACTTGTATTCTTTTTTTCTATAATGTTGTTGTATGTTTTATACAATAAAAAATTGAACCCAGTGCCTCATGCCTGCTAGGCAAGTGTTCTACCACTGAGCTACAGCCCCAGCCCCGTTACTTGTATTCTTGATAATTGTCATTCTGACTGAGTTGAGATGGAATCTCAGTTTTAATTTGCATTTTTCTAATTGCTAGAGATGTTGAACACTTGCAAAAATGGGATTTTTAAACATATTTGTGACAAAAAGAACACAAATAGACAGAGTAATATTTATAGAAGATATGAGAAAAAAGAAACCTCAAACCTTTGTTTTGTCTTTGTTCTGCAAATTAAGGAGCTAAAAAAAAAGATAACAAGAAGGAGCTGTAGTCTAGTTTAGATGGAGAGATAGTAAGAGAGCAGCACAGAGCTCTGTGTTTAGATTTAACCTGTTTTGTAAGTTTGTCAGACTTTGGGGTATAGGAGGTTTTTTGACCAAATCTGTGGATGATACAAACTTAGAGGACTAGATTATAAAACAGAACTAAAAAACAAGCCTCCGAATGTTCACAGGATTGAAATCCAGGTTAAATTAAAAAAAAACAACAATAAGAAAATGAAATTTCTCAGAAATGTCAAGATTTGAGGTTGTATCAAAAGCAATTGGTGTACAGTTTGCACAGGCTTCCTAGTAGCTCATGGAAACAAAGTGCCGGAGGCACTGCTATGGCAATTTGACAACCAGCAACGCCAGATCCAGGCTCAAGCACAAATGTGGCTCCGACTGCAGTACTAGAGGCATGGTTTCCAGGCCATGAAGCAGCAGCCCCAAAGCACTTGGGACAGGACAGTTGCTGGCCAGGGAATAGAACTCCACTCGAGTGCAATCTTTCCAATGGATGTTGAAAACTCCAGGGCATCCAGCTAGGATGGTGAAGACGTGCAGGCACTAAACTCCCAGGAGCTAATTTATTGTCTTTAGACTTGAAGATCTGACATCCAGAGGGAAGACTGTCCCCTTTGCTTTCGGAAGTTTTGATGGGCGCCAGCTGCTTGTGTGGCTCTCCTGTTGAAGATGATGCATCTCAACAGAAGGAGGCTGGGTTCTCGCGTCGCTGCTCAGATGAGAAGTGCTCAGACTAGTTGCATGCACATGCATCTGTCTTTTTGTTAAGCTACTTTTATATTTGTTATTGCAGCATACCTTAACTAATGGACCACCTTTAGCTTCATTTCCCCCTGTAATTTTTATCAGTGCATAATAGTGGGATTTGTTGTTTGATATTCATACATGCACACAATATAACAATATAATTTGGTTAATATCATTCCCCATTATCTCCTCTTTCTTTCCCCTCCTCCCTCCCCTTGGTCCCTTTCCTATACTTCGCTGGTCTCCCTTCTGTGTTCATGAAATCTTATTCCTAACTTTTCTTTCCTTTTTTCTCTCTTATTTTCTCCATACATGAAAAAACATACGGCCCTTGACTTTCTGAGTTTGGTTTATTTCGCTTAACGTGACGTTCTCAAGTTTCATCAATTTTCCTGCAAATGACAATTTCATTCTTCTTCATGGCTGAATAAAGCTCCATTGTGTATACATACCACATTTTCTTTATCCATTCATCCATTGATGGATGCCTAGTCTGGTTCTATAGTTTTGCTATTGTGTATCGTGCTGCTATAAACATGGGTATGCATGTATCACTGTGGTATTATGACTTGAATTCTTTAGGATAAAATCTGAAGAGTGGAGCTCCATTCCAAGAAGACAAGCTGGGTCACAGCTTGGTTGGTGGTTCCATTTCTAGCCTGCTGAGGAAACTTCATACTATTTTCACAGTGGTTATAGTACCCTCCAATCCCACCAACAGGGTCAAAGTGTTCCTTTTGCCCCACATCCTCTCCAGCATTTATTATTGTTTGTGTTCTTGATCAGCCTCATTTCTGAAATCAATATGGGGGGATAATAATACCTTCATGAGACTTTTATGCAATTTAAATGAGTTGATTTCATGATCATGATAGTGTTTGTCTCCTACCTTTCTGGCCACAATTCTTCTTTCTTTCTCGCTGCTCCTGTTTGAAAGAGGAGTTCCTGTTCTACATGTCCTAAGACTCCAGGTTCCCTAAGGCTAGTGCTAGGGCCAAACCCTGTCCCGGATGGGCCTGTCTGGCAAGTCCTCTGTTCTTGGTACCAGGTTGTCAGAGAACCGAGGTGCGGTCCTCCACTTGGGGGCAGTGGGACAACACAAAATTGTCACTGAATCCATTGCCTTCTCTCCTCTTCCCACAAACATGGGGCAGGAATACCAACCAAATGAGCTTTCTTGTTTTTAAAATGTACAGAGTAGAATCGAAGTACCATAATGATTTGAAACTCAACACAATCTACATGAAAAATACAGAAACAGATTTAGTTTAACACCTGCAAACCTGGCATTGTCCCTTTTACTCCTCAAACTCATATTTCACCCTTCATTGTATCCTACATGATATTTTTAAAGTTAACATTTAAAATGGATTAGCCTTTCTTATTTTTTTCTACAAAAGAAGTTTCCTCTATGCATTGAAATGAATTCCAGTGACTGTGTCTATACATTTTTTTGGTTCCTAGATGAAGTATTATAATCAGTATTATCATCCAATCACCTGGGTTTTTTTGGTGCTGGAAGGTTCACTTGAACATGAAAGCCCCGTTGAGCAAATGGCTGCTGCCTCCCTGCATGTCTTGCCTGAGCTGCAGTCAGAGGGATCTGAGAAGGGCAGAGGGGTCACAGAAGGGGTCTTCCATCAGGTTGCCTGGTTCACCTTCTAAGGGAAGTTGGAAAGGCAGGTGACACCTCTGCATGTTTAAGTTGACATTTAATTTAACAAGTTGACATTTAATTTATTATAGTTACTAAGGATATACTTCTCAATGCATTGTTAAGAGTACGAAAAAAAAAAAGATCCTCAGACTGACTTCAGCAGAACTTTTCTGTAATTTATAGCCCCCGCTATGATGTCATGAGGATTCTTGGTAGAGTGCCCCGGTAACTTCCGCACAGGCTGTAAAGGGATTAAGAACTGTTGAGAAGTTTGGGTTCTCCTACCATCTGCCTTAAGCACGTCTCCCGGGCTCCAGCCACACCTCTGTTGTGCAACCCTTTCTTTCTGTATGTGTCTCTTCCAAAAGAGAATGGTGGGATTGGCTGGCTTTCTGGGAGTCTCTTTCCTTGAGGCTGCTTTGAGATTAAACTTGACACATGCTAACCAGAAACATGTCTGAGAAGTTGACAGTTGACATTTTAAAATGTATGTGTTATATTCCTTTTTAATTGTATTAGAATCCAAATACCATAATGAAGTGATACTCAACATTAGCTTCATGAAGAATACAGAAATGAGCTGTTTCTGTTTTCTTTGGTAAGGACTGAAGACTAGACAGACCCAGGGCAGTTCTACATCCTGAGATCTTCATATATTTTATTTTGAAACAAGGACTTGCTTATTTGCCCAGGCTGACCTCAAACTTGGGATCTTCCTCCTTCAGCCTCCTGAGTTGCCAAGATGACAGGTGCGCACCATCATGTCTAGCTAGAAATGAAATATTTTTGAACTCTAGAAATTTTACATTTTTCCTTTTTTCTTCTCAAATTCATGATCCCCCCCCCCATTTTGTCCTAATAGGGTTTTTTTTATTACTGAAAGTTTAAAATTAATTAGCTTCTCATGATTTTCTAGAACAAATCTGAATCTTTGTGAGTATAAGGTTTGCTTTTTTTTTTCTGGGTGGAGCAATAATTACAATTATTTTTACCCAGTTGATGCAATGCACAATTATGATAAATAATTATAAATATGTTTAAAATGTTATTGGAAATGCACCTCTTAATGAGATGAATGGAGCTAGTTTATCTCTTCACCCTACAGGACACATCTCCATAAATAGAAATTATTGATAGAAAAAATGAAGGCTCACCATCAAATCTATTTTTGCTTTTCATTGTTATGGATATTAGCTCTGAGAAGCACTGTTCATATCATTAGTAGATGGAATTGGAAAGAGTTTTGCTATAGTGACCTAGCTTGGCTCTTTGAACTCCTGAGCTATATTATAAAATCAGTTTTACAGTGAGACCTTGTCTCTAAATAAAACACAAAATAGCACGAGCTGGGAATGTGGCTCAGTGGTCAACTACCCCTGAGTTCAATCCCCAGTGCCAAAAAAAAAAATCACAGTTTTTAAATATCCATAAGCTGACTTGGTTAGGTACCATTGCAACTCTGTTGAAGACAAAAAATTAGAAACAGTTGACTCAGGGATATGTGCCCCTGACATCAGAGCCCCAGGATTTCATACCATGCCTTTTGGCAAGCCAAGGGTTTTAACCCCATAGTGTGCAGGTAAGTTGACTCTCCAGGTAAAATAGAAAGAAAAAGAGCTCTGCCTTGCCTCCTCTGCTCACTTCCATGGTGTGACTACTTGCTAAATACCAGGCTAACTTCAAGCCTCCTCTGACTTCACTGACACAGAGCTGTGAAGAGATGTATGGTTTTCTCCCAGGCCTGACCCAGGCTTGGTCAGAGCACTGCTGTAGGGCCTAATCTTATAGCAAGGCTTGGGGCAGTGACAGATTGTGATGGCAGGGGGTCAGGGAGGCTATTCTGATCTGAGGTGTGTTGTTAAGGAGGTCAGTTTAGGAATATTACCCACGGGTGTTAAGAACATTGATTCCTTGACACATCCCCTGTCTGGGTGCCCTTTGGAAAGGTTGTGCCCCCTTGGTCCATGTGCAGGGATTTGGAGAACACTGATTTAAAGAAGGGATGGGGCACAGGCCTTAGAATCAGCCAGACCAGGGCTCTAATCCTTCCTCTCTAAGTTACGATGACTGGGAACATGGGCATATTGTTTAACTTCCGAGTCTGTTTTCTCTTACAAAATAGAAGCCGATGCCTACCTTCCAAGGTATGAGAACAGGTGGCAGTTTGCACCTGGCGTTCTATCCAGCAGATGCTGAACAGGTGGATACTACTCTCAGAGTCCTTTCTAATGAAGTCAAAGGGAATAGACTCAGAGGGTAGAGGCTCAGGATAGCAGGACCCAAACATAAGCAGGAAACGTTGGATCCCTTGCAACTTAGGGTTTACATGGGCCAAAGCAAGTGGCTGCTTTGGTTGCTTAAAACATTAGCTTCCAGATGGAATGTGCAGCTAGCCTCCCTACTTTTTATACACTCCTGCATCTTATGGAATGCAGAGGTTGGAATCTTTAGTCCATATGGAAAACATGTCAACAGTGACAGTAGCTCTCTTGGGGAGTAGAACTCAAGATCGGTCCATCCTGGTCCTAGCCAGGATGGGTCAGTGACCAAGAAAAAAAAGGGGCTCCTTCTCAGGTGATTTCACTGGTTGGCTGGTCCCTGAGGGCTTCATTAAAGTGGGGTTCATGATCCTTCTAGAGCTTGTTAAGAAGGCTTTCCAAAGTTTTGTTTAATGAGGATGAATGGCAAGGAAAAATCATATTCACACTTTATAAACAATCTAGGGCACAACCAATATCTCACACTGTACTTTATTTTTCTTCACAACATTAACTAGACAGACAAGGAAAGTTGAATAGCAATGTGACATTTTCCAATAACACAAAGTGCCATTATATTTAATGGTAGCCAACTGGAGACTTACTTTACCTTAACTATGTAAAGTTTGCTTATCATATTTTTTTGTATATACAGTGTTGCAGATATCAGCTACCTCTAAAAAATATCCATCTTAAAAGCAGCCCATGAAAGGTAACAGTATGGAAATCTTGATAACAAAAGCTTTCGATACAAAAAACTTATTGCATACTTATATTACTTAAAACAAAAATAATCCCAGTAATTCCAAACAAAAGTAAAACTTGGCTGAAAACAAAGATATTATAATAAACACAACCACCAAAAAAAGCTTCCCCAAAAGAAATTTAATCAGCTGTCGATTCTTCAAATGCTACCTTGGAGGAGGAAAACTTAATGAAATGAGCTAACTGGAGAGTCCACTGTAGATTTCCCAAATGGCAAGGTGCACGGCCTTACAGAATCTACAATATAGTCATAATAGTTAGCAGTCCTGCGATTTCCGATGAACTAGCCCTTCCATCTTCTGTGAGTGTTTTCATCTTTCATGCTGAGTTTGGTACTCAGAACAACCTTGTCATCCATAGAGCTTTGGCTTGAAGTTATTTTCTGGGACAGTCTTGATGAACTGGTATGGTACCATCCTGATGAATTATGTGGTACCATTTGTACTCCATCTGGTTGTCCTGGTACCCAGTAAGATGCATACTTCATGGTTGTCCAAAGACATGGAATAGAACCATACATTGAGTGAGGCTAAGGGACTTATGTGATCATTTACCCAATTCAGTTTCACTTAATTTTATTAAAAAAATTTTCTTCATTGTGCATAATAAACTCTTAGAAACAGGTGTCCCTACCAACCAGCAGGATGTCATTAAATATCCTGTTGGTTAAAACTGTAAATTTATTGCTTAAATACCTGTTGGGCATATCCAGCTTGAAATGTGTACCCCTGTGTTGCTGAACTGAGCTGGACTTTGAACCATGCTGGTGTCCCTGGGATCTAAACACCACAGAACTGTAAAACTGTTTCTCATTTGCTGCATTAAGGACCTTTGATGAGACATCAACTGACCCCAATAAAAGTGCCTCATGCCCCACAGTTCTAGCTGTTCTGAAAAACTCTACTCCCTGGTCCAATCTTGGGAATGTTTTAAAATTCTTCTTTCCTCCCACCCTCACAACAAATGTCCTTTGTCTTGTAGTAATAATAATTTTTTTTAAAAAATCCCTGAAAGATCCAAATTGAATAACAATACAGATCTGATTGGAACCTTCAAAAGCCTGACAATGAGAACTGTATTTCTTAAAAAGTGTGTAACCACATTTGTCTGGACTGCAAGAGATACCACAGAGTAAGATCAGATAGAATTTCAACTGACTCCCTAATTTCCTTAGACTGGCTTGTATTTCAAGCCCTTCCTGTTTTTTCCTGATAGAGTGGGTGTACATTACTAACTATAAGTGATAAGAAAGTATAAAAACAGCCACTAACTTCAAAGTACAATTGGAATTAGAGTTGAAGGTCACACTAATAAATTATTTTAGTAGAAGCTGAATTCTAAGAATAGACACCTTGCACTTCTGCCCATCCAGTATCCTTGATGTGAAAGCTAGACTTGCGCTGGGATTGCCATCATTATTTACATTTAATCTTGATTGTTATAACTCCTCTTGATTTATAAGCACTTTCTAATTGTTCCCACTGGGTCAGAGCCAGGCCTCTAGATGGTAAGCAATACACATTTACATAAAAGTCACGTATGAAGGAAGGCTACACCTGGACATGCAGAGACAGGTAAGCTGGGCAGAGGATGTTGGTATTTTGCTTAAACTATATAAAGGGGCTTCCTTATTTCTAAAATGTGACTTTAATCCAATTCTTAAGCCTACAAAAATTTCAGCTCCTGCAAAATCTTCTGGGTGAACTGCTGGCTACAGAACATGCGAGGTGTCCTTTGGGTCTCTCTTTCAGAAAGAGTGCCTGTGCAGGAAGGCTTCAGGGGCCCTGGGAGGTTCTGGGATCTTCTTGTGGCTTCTTTTTAGAGCCCTGGACCCCATTTTGGGAAATGTGTGCGTTCTATTTTACACTGACCCTGGGCAACCTAGAGTACATTCCTTCTCATGCAGAAAGGGGGGTTAAGATTGAGGTGTGAATCCCTTCTTGACATGAAGTGTGTCAGAATCAGTCTCTGTTGCTCATTTGCAAAATAACTGAGACAAAAAACAAACAAAAAAAGAAGAAGAAGAAATTACTAGATGAGGCTTTCATATACATTCATTGCTTTCTAACATGTTTTTAACAATAAGAAAAATGCAAAACGAGTTAACTACTCTTTGAGTGAGTTTAGCTGCAATACTGTACATTTCTGGGGTCAGGTGGCTGGGTATGTTTACTTTTAAAACCAGATGACAAAACCCCAGAGCCAAAGGAAACCAACCAAAGTCAAGCCTTGTAACCCTTTTTTAATATATATACACATTTTTCAAATACTCTGCAAATCCTAGGTTGAACAATAACAACAACAAAAGACAAACAGGTTTTATATTAAAAATGTCCATGTTCTTCATTGTTACTTCTAAAGCAGCTCGGAGGGTCTCACCACTTGGAGTATGCTGGAAACAGACTCCATTACTATGCTCTTGGCAGGGTAGCAGCACAGGGTTTGATTTTCCATATTCATCACCTTGAGAATGTAAACCTTTCATAAAATAATATTTTGCTTAAAAATTAGAATCATTCAAAGGTCTGGTCATCTTGTTCCCTGAGGCCCACCAGGGAGGTCTGGCTCCACATCACAAGTTTCCTGCTTTCTTGGTGAAGTGTAAGCGCCACTGCGTTTCAGGATGGGCCTGAAGGACAGCCACAGAGAAGGGCCCCGTGGAAGGAGAGCAGGAGGGCTTTGGGTGGGTCTATGTTGAATCAGGCCACATAAAGCAACTCTCTAAAGGTCAAACTGTCACAGCCAGATTTTAATCCTTTTCTCATTTCCCATCTGGATTTTCAACTGAACGAACCCTCTTGGGTTCAACCAAACATGCATGTGATCCTAGGTAACACGTGTCAAATGCCGAATTGCCCAGGAACAAGTCAACCTTCCAGAGACAAGGTCAAAGCAACAACAGACCTCTCCACCAGGATAAATGATTCTGTCCACAGAAATGGACATGTCTTGGTGAACACCAAGCTCCTCGGTGCCAGTGACGCCTAGGGGTTCCAGGCAGCTGAGACTCAGGCTTAGTCTACCTCTTCACAAGAAGAATCAAAAGACAAAAATCTCAAATGAAAAATTACCGCTTTTGCTAACAGAGGCAATAACTAAATACGAGTTTAAAAAAATGCTGAGATGCATGTATTTTCTTAAAAAGCAGCTTTCAAAATATCAACCATAGCCTTAAATATTGAAGATAGTACATTCCAGAGTTGATACAGATAAATGGTATATAAGTGATAATGCCACAAAGTTATTCCACCAATGCCTCTAGGCTGATTCTAAACTTGGAAAAAAAATATTTTCTAGTTTATTAACCAGAGATTTCACTTCTTTTGCTACTTCTCTATAATTTTCCACCTTTGCTTTTTTTTCTTAATTTTTTTTTCTTAATATGCCCCAGGATGTACAGATAATTCCCACATTCTACACCTGGAACTCCCCTCCCCACCCCCATAAAGTTTTCAAATAAAACCAAACTACAATGACAAGATAATGTTTTACATGTAACTCTACAGACATAGGTCAATTAATCCATGACACCTCTTTTCAATGCTTCCTTTAGGATTTATGACCCTCCCCAAAGTCATTTAAAGCCTTGCTTTAAACCACACAGACAAGCTGGGGCTGCAGCCCCGTGCACAGCAGCCTAAAGGGCCTCAGCCTTTTCCTTCCCTCGCACATTGTCGGGCTGTAGCTCCCTGGCCCTCGCCACGTCTTTCTTCTAGGAGGCACAGGGCCTGTTTCCTTCCCTCCACAGGGATCAATGTCTTGAGAAGGGCTGTGGCTCCCAGGATCCCCTTTCCATGCTCCAGGTGGAAACAGGCCAACCGGGAGGGCATGCGGGTACCAGGCCCCGCTGGTCCCACTACTGCTCTTTCTTGAAAGCTCCATTAGCTCCCAAACATTCAGAGGCCAACACCTCCGAGGAGGCCAGCAAGTGCCCAGGGTCAGTCCCAGGCTCAGGCCTCCAGACTGGGGCACAGAGGAGGTTCTGCAGGAGTCAGTCTCTTAAACACAGGCACTTGTGGCCGCCTGATGCTCTGGGTGACTGCCGCCTTCCTGATGCCAAAGAAGTCACCGAAACATCCACTTCCTTGAATGCAGAGGATTCTGGTTCCTACTCAGAGCCAGTTCTCAGAGGGGACGTGTATCCAAAATATATGAATATACAGAATCAGGGCTTAAGGTACTGGATGATACTGTATAAACAGCTAAAATGCTTCTCGGCACAATTGGTAGCTTAAAAAAATACTTTCCTATGGTTTAAGGGCATGTTCTTCATCACTGTCCTTCGGTGGGGAAGTCTCAGTGGTTACCACGTCCATCTAAAGTTCCTAGTTTCTGTCCTCTGACTGGCTATGTACCATGTGAGTCACATGCAGTGTCCTTCTTTAGGCCAGGGACAAATGGACTTCCTTCTAAGCACCCTGCCTCTGTAATGTCACAGGCCCCCAGGACCCAGGGATGTTAGTCAAATGAATACCTTTGCCCCAACCTCCAGCAGCCAGAACCCCGACTTCCCCCGCAGTCAGTTCTGTGTCCAGTCTGTTTGCTCTTCAGGTGATGGGCTAGTCCAGTCAACACGGAAAACCAATCTGGTTCTTGGGCACACCAGCAGGTGGAACCGTAGGAAGTGGTCCTTGGCAATTAGTGGTAAGGTTACCAAAGATGGGAGTTTAGATGGGACTGTCTTAAATAAATAAATCTTTTTTTCTTAATAATGTAAAAAATAAATGATATTTCCCTTTGGCAGTAAATAGCTGATTCGACATTTTGCCTGAAAGCTGTGTGTGTGTGTGTGTGTGTGTGTGTGTGTGTGTGTGCATGCGTGTGTTGTGTTTTGCTATCTTTTAAAGATACCATAACTTCACTTCATGGTACATCACTGATAATGCATATTATTTCTACTGCTTTAGTGAACCTTTTGCATATTAGTTTGGGGAGGGCCTGCAGACTTCACTTGTGGCCCAGGTAGGCACCCAGGGTGATGCAGGCTCCCACCAGGGCCAGGCTGAGCAGAGTCTTCAGAGACAGCCAGGAGAAGTCAAACAGGGGCCGCACGCTGGGGCCGTACAGTTCCACAAAGGCATCCTGCATGGGGGAGAGGAGGGAAGGAAAAGAAAGAACGTTAGAAAGAGAGAGAAAGTGCAGAGAACACCACCCTACAGAGAAGAGGTGTCTTGCCAGAGTGGCCTGGGCATCCTGAGACTGGTGAGAGGGGAAAGGAAAAACCCTCTGGAGGCAGTGGTTTGGAAACCACTTTTTCCACTCATTCACCAAGTATTTTACTGGGACCTGTTTACATGACCGGCACCTTGGAGATACGGCAGTGCATACAAAAGGCTAAAAGTTCTACCTCATGAAGTTTTTTTTTTTTTTTTTAATTTTTTTTTGGCACTGGAGATTGAACTCAGGAGCACTTGACCACTGAGCCACATCTCCAGCCCTATTTTGTGTTTTATGTAGAGACAGGGTCTCACTGAGTTGCTTAGCGCCTCGCCGTTGCTGAGGCTGGCTTTGAACTCATGATTCTCCTGTCTCAGCCTCCCTAAGTCCTCATGAAGCTTTTATGTAGTGGAACAAGGTAGACTCACACAAAAGAAATATCACATAGCATATGAGGTACTGGAGAGTACGTGGTAAGGAGAAAAGTAAAACAACAAAGACAGAAAACAATGGAGGATCTGCAACTTCAGCTAGCATGGCCATTCATGAAAATAATAAAACGTAGCAATAGCAATGACTACCACACTCTCACTGAGTGCTTGCTGTATGCCAGGCACTGTACCAGAAGCCTAGCATACGTTACTTGTTTTATTCTTCATACAGATCTTAATTTCACGTTTTCCTGTTCTGAAGATAAAAAACTGCTTGCTTTTTGTAAAAGGTGTCATGAGTCACAGGGCAGCCCATGAGGGACAGAATGGCCCAGGACAAGCCCTTTACGGCTGCAGCAAGCAATGTGGATGGTCAACTAAGTTCACTTCTAGAAATGTATTAAAAATTATAACTGAACAAGTAAATAGGAATTTATGTAGAAAAGTTATATATCATAATTTTTTTATCATGAAAATATAAACATTTGCCACTCACAGAGGTTAAGGTGCAAGTGTTATAAATGGCAGTGCCAGGGTTTGAACATAGGTGCAAAGCCGTGCCCTTGGCTCTGCTGCTCACGTCTGGCTGACAGTAGCTCTGTGAGTGTGCTTGCTTGGGCAGGCGGCTGAGTTGGTGGACACGGGCCGCTTGACCAGTGGGTGCTGAGCATCGAGATACAGTGAGGTTCTCCCTGGGAACGGAAGCTGTTGGGGGGTTTTTCTCACGGGTGGCCGGACGGGACAACCACAAGCCTATCTTTAACTCAAGTCATGAGGTCCACAAAGTATGGGTCAGTGGCGTGTCACTGGATACATGGGTCCCAGGGGAAGACAGGGACTTGTCTTCCTCTCCTGTGGCTGAGCCTGGAGTCTACACAGTGTTGTAGCAAAGCTCCCTCTCTGGACTGTCTCAATGAACAAATCATTGAATGTTATTAGATGCTCACTTCCTGGATTTGGGGAGGATTCTGTTCCACATTTGGACTCAATGACTATTTGGGCAATTGCCTGAATAAACATTTGGATAGGTAAGTCAGTAAATAAATTATTTTCGCTTGGTGTCACTTAATCAGGTCTAAAGACATGAAAATGGGACATGGTTCCACACTGATCCCAGCAACCTTGAATCAAAGCCTACAATTTTGTTACAGGAAATAGTAACTGCCTTGACTTTGGGCATCACTGTGGGGAGGAGGTTGTAACAATGTTGAGTCTTTCTTTGTGGGGACCAGTATTGTTGTAGGGAAACCAGGGATCATCTTTGTCTCCTCTAAGACCCTGGATACATTGTAGAAGCTTAGCAAATATTTAATTAATGATTAATGCTTTCTGAATTCAGTCTTTGGTTTAAGTTTGGCCTAGCACTTCACCCAGATGCATATTAATCTGCAATTATTCCTTCTATATGTAAGAACCGCTGGGAATCCAGGAGAGGTCTTGAAGATTTAAGACATTATTATGGGGAACTTCTTGCATCATTAAATATAGATTTATGGTTATTTTTCATGAGTGTATAATATTCTGCCATTTGCTCATATATATGCCATACTGGGTTTTTTTTTTTTGCGGGGGGGGCGGGATACTGGGAATTGAACTCAGGGGCACTCAACCACTAAGCCACATCCCCAGCCCTATTTTGTATTTTATTTAGAGACAAGGTCTCAACTGAGTTGCTTAGAGCCTCACTTTTGCTGAGGTTGGCTTTGAACTCGCGATCCTCCTGCCTCAGCCTCCCTAGCTGCTGGGATTATAGGCATGCACCACTGTACATGGCTTATATGCCATACTTTTAACACATTTCTTATTTAGGTTGTTTTTAACTTTAGCTATTGTAAACAATATTTTGATATAACTTTGTACATAAATTGTTGTCTATCTGTTTGGTTGTGTTTTTGAAGCAAATTCCTAGAAGCGAACTCAGCTGATCATTCATCCATACTCAGCTGATCATCTCACCATCCTGAAGAGTTTGGGCCGAGCCCTCCTCCCTTTCTCATGGGTTGCTCTGTGACCCATGGCATCTTTGACATGCAAGGGTCAGGATGGTGGGTCCCACGGAGGGTGATACTGCTCTCCAAGGGACATTTGGCAATGTCTGGAAACGTTCTTGGTTTTCATATGGGTGGGGGAGCTACTTGCGTTTGGTGGGTAGAGGCCAGGGATGCCGCCCAACCTTCATGACGCACAGGATAGCCCACCACGAAGAATTATCCAGCCCCCAAAGCCAATAGAGTGAAGGCTGAGAAGCCTCAGTTTCAAAGAAGCAGTGTGATCATGGAGCACAGATGAACGGATGGCCCTCTGGTGTGTCCACAGTGCTGGTCAGCAGCAGGGAGCTGGAGGCAAGAACCTGCTCAGCTGCTGGCAGCTTGGGACCTCTGGAGGTCCTAGACTTTGACCAGGAGAGGGCGCAAAGGATTCCTTCTTCTTTTATGTATCAACTGTTAAAAATGTCTAAATTTGAGTCCTGGAAGAGCCAGGCCATGAGCAAGAGTGAGGGGTGCACTTAGTGCTCTTGGTGTGCGGCTGAGGTGCCACCGTGCTCATCTGCAAGGAGCAGCCTTCTCCAGTTGGGCACTGCTTCTCACAAGAGCACCCAGGCGGGCAGGCAAGGCTGCGAACAGCTGCTCTCCTCCTCACCTTCTTCTCTTGGAGGGAGGGACAGACAGGGCAAGAACCCCACAGCCCAGCCAAATGTCACTTGATTTGTTCAGGGCACCAGCATGGCCGTCTACAATCTGGCTTGACACTGAGAACGTCAAGGTTGGTTCCTGAATCCTTTCGGTCACCAATAGAGTTTTCCTTGACAAAATGAGACTCGGACTAAGCCTCTGGCCATCTGATTTTCTTCCATATGGAGGCATCATGCGAAAGCAGGCACAGACTGTAGGTGGCATTTTTCCCCAGTGTGCCTGGTCTACAGTACTGGGAGGCTAAAGAGATGCCGTCCCATGTGCCCTGGCCTCCCAGAGCCAGGTAACTCCCTGGGGCTTCACGCCAACCACGGACCGTACAAGTTGTCTCTCCCACACTTTACAAAGAACAATGTCATGTTGGGCATGAGAAGAGCTAAATCAGTATCTCTTGACCCAAAGAATGGCACTTAGATGTTTTGTAGCCCAGGGATCTGGGAAGGTCCAGGCAAAAGGCAGGCTCTGATTTTTATGAATTTATGGCCTTGAGCAAATTACCCAACCTGAGCCTTATTTACTTCCCCAATGACCATAAAATTGGTGGTTGTGAGGATTAATGTTGGTCGCTCCAAGCCATCTGTCACCGTGGTCCAGGATGGGAACTAGTGAAGCATTAACAACTCGCTGTGGAGCCTGCCCTCCGGGGATCAGCTCTACACCTCCTCCGCCAGCCCTTCCCCTCCCAAGGCTGTGGCTCTGACCATGGTTGGTGACTTCTAAAGAAATGATGAGTTAAAACGCACACGTTCCATGTGCTGGTTGAGGACGGGAAGTGACAGTGAAGTCCTCTGTACGTTGTGGATTACCAGTCCAGTTGCAGGATGGGGGTGGTGGTGAACCATTTAGTCCCTGGAGGTTGAGGCCGGCCCCTAACTTTGCCCTCATGTGATTCCAAGGACACAAAGGAGACCCTGTGGTTTCAGGACTGAACATCTCGGCGGCCACTTTCAGAGGGAATCTTCTTGCTTTTTCAAACATCCTGATCAGGGCGATTTCCGAAGTCTGTTTGAACAGCCTGTCATTATTTGTTTAAGTTTGAAAGCTGTTTTAAATAAACACAAGCTCATTTTATGTATTAAAAGCAACAATGAGAGGAAAAGAAAACCTGGGCCATCATCATGTGATTCGGACAAAATCCCTGTCCAAATATTTAGGGGCGCGGCGTGCCTTGCTTGTGTGAGGGCTGGCGAGGGTCACACCACCTCAGGGATGTGCACAGGTTCCCACTGGAGGGTTCCTTTGGGCCCTTGTCTGGTCCCCTACCTCAAGCTCCGGCTCTGGGAGCTTTTTGGACAACGGCTTCTTCACAAACTTGAAATTCAGAGGCCCCAGATGGTCTCTGAATTTCACTCAAGCTGGCCAAAGGGGAGAAATTCCCAGCCCCAGATCCTTGCTGTGGGGTTGGCAGGAAGCCAAGGGGGTGTAGACTGAAACAGGTCAGTGCCAAGACTCCTCAGCTCACAGGGTCCTCCTCCCTCCTGCCTCTGGACAGTCGTGGACCATGGTGGGTCTTTCTCTCGGTCTCCTTTCTCTTGTCTCTCTCTCGTGCACACACTACACCACCTCCCTTGAGGAAGCCCACCCCCAAATTTTCCTTTTCCACTCAGAACCCTTCAAAGAGCATCATCTAAACTTGATTGCAAGTGAAATGAGATGAACCAATCAGATGAACCAATCAGATTCAATTCTATGAACCAATCAGATTCAATTCTATGAACCAATCAGATTGGTGAAATGGAACAGATGTAATACTGGAAGCTGAAAAGAATGGGTTGGGCTGGGGGTGGGCAGCCGGGCCGCGCTTACATAATCAAGGACATCCATGGAAGGGTAAATGGAGAGACCCTCTAAATTTGGTAATGTTTATCAGAAGGATTAAAAATATTACCTCTTTATTAGGAATCCCACTTCTAGTTATTTACTTTGAAAAATAATAAAATATCCATATTGTATATAATACTAAAACCCTGGAAGCAACTTTAAATACCTGAACATATGATTGACACATCCATTCTACTGAATACTATTACTCTTTATGAAATCACTTTGATATACACTAGATTATAATAATGGCGATGTATCATATTCTCACTGACATGACTCCATCCCATGACGAGCCTCAGCTGGGCTTCCTGGTATTGCTAGAGACAATCACCGGCCACTGGTATAGTCCTAAATTCTTGGTTTCCAAACCGCTGAGCAATTCCTTAGCCTTGGTCGTATCTCTTCTGTCCCTTTCTGTGACTACTGCACACTGCCACCACTTTTCTCACACTTCCTCCACATCTCCTAGCAGCCAATGCCACCTTTTTCTTCTCTGAGCAAACGGGAGCCACTGGGCATAGTTACTGAGCTCCTGTCCTGGCCCACCCGCTAAGCTCCACCTCCCCCAGGGCTTCACCGCTCCTCCCTACCCTTCGCCCTGATTCCACTGGCTCCCATTGCTTCTGGAACCTTCCTTTACCAACGGCCCCTGCTCTCAGCTACAATTTCAACCTCATCCTTCCTCTGTCTCTTCTTGAATGGCATACACATGTTCAACGGTCCTAAAAACGTCTGTGCTGACCTGCAAACCACCCTAACCATCTCCTTGTCTTTCTCCTTGCAGGCAAGCTTCGACTCTGCTCATTAGCTCCCTCTACCCCACTGGAACCCACCCAATCTGGTTTATTCCTCTGTGTGCCTCTAAGACCCCTACAGAGGCCACGAATGCCTTCCCTATGGCTAGTTCCTCCCAGTGCTTTTCAGGTACCTCGCTGGGTACCTGCCCCTGGCAGTCTAACAGGACTCTGCTCTCTTCGGCCTCCTCCTCCAGCCTCCTGAGGAATTTCTTGACTGTCTCCTTCCTGGGCATCTCCTCTGCCTGCCCTGATCTGATGCCCCTGGCTTCTGTCTGGACTATCTTCTCTCTCTCTGCCAATCTCTTCCCCTCTCCATATTTTAAATGCTGTCCCTATAATGAGCTCTCTCAGATCTTTATATCCAGCCCCACCTTCCACTCTGACCGCCAGATTCCCCTTCCAGGTGCTTTCTGAGATGGCCCACAGGAAGTCACACTTGGACTAGCACCGCCCTCCCTGCCAAGCCCTCCTGCTTTCACTGTGCTTGTGCCCCTGAGTAGACCTGTGCCCTGAGAGTGTTCTGGATGTTTCCCCTTCCTCATGACCACTTCACTCATCAGGAAATCCCACTGCTGAAGGTTAGGACCCCAGACCCTAAAACAGAGATTGCATGTAAGCAGTTTATTTAGGAGATGATGCTAGGACACCATAGCAGGGGAGCGGGGAAAGAGGAGAGAACAGGGAAAGCAGCACCCAGCAAGTTACTGCTGCTGGCACTGGGCTGAGTCCTGCTGGGGAAGTCTGGCTGGTGGAGGACCTGCGCCTGCTGTTACCCCTACCTGTCCTGCGCTGGCTGAAGTCTGGCTGGTGGAGGACCTGCGCCTGCTGTTACCCCTACCTGTCCTGCGCTGGCTGAAGCTGACTTCAGCCCATCCCGTGCACAGGGGCGCAGGCTCCAGGGGTCAGAGGAAGCCAAGGGGGAAGAGATGAGGTGCCATCGCTCCCTAGCTGGAGGTGGAGTCAGTGAACACCGCAGGGTAAGGGAAGGGGGCAGGCTGGAGAAGAGGGCGAAGGAGGGAGGCACACACCCCACCGCAGAGTGCTCTCCATGAGGCCAGGGACGTGGGGACTTGGCTCTGAGCAAAAGGGGAAGCGAGCACGCGAGGAAGTGAGGACTTCGTTCTACCTGCATCGAGCAGCTGGTGAGGAAGTGACTCCATTTCCCCCTTATCACTGGCTGGGCAGGATTTCCTCTGCAGCCACATTGTGCTGAGTGAGGCTTGAGGGTTCCGTCTGCAGGACAGAGTGGCTCTGGCAGTTGCTTGCTTGCTTCTGTCCCCTGCGATTCTTCCTCTCGCAGTGTACCCTCCCTTTACTCCCAAAATACTGATTCCAGGTTTAAGGGAAAAGGAAAGGGAAAAAATAACCCTTGAGCATATATCTGAAGGCCACACAGCTGTCTGGCCTGGAGGTCACCAAGAGAGCACCTCTCCTGGCCCCCTCCAGGCTCCCCAAAGCCTTCCTCCATGAAGGGGTTAAGAGGAACTCTGAGCCCCAGGGGGGCGCTAGTTGAATCACAGGCCAACATACAATGAAACCTAATCTAAGTGTCATTTGGATGTAGCCAGAAACCTGCTGGACAAATGGCAGGAGATGAAGAATCGGAACAAAACAAAAACAAAACTTGTCTGCCTACCACAGTTGGTCCAGTGAAGTTTTGGTGTGTTGTGTTATGCAAATTTAGTTGAGCATGCAAATAAGGCAGGGGACCTGGGAGGCAGGGAGGTTGAGAAGTGAGAAGTCCGAATGGCTGCTTCCTTTCTTGAGCAGGCCAGTTTGAAAATCGTTTGCAAAGCTGTCTTTGATGCTCCACAGGATCTGCAGCGACAGGGCCAGACCAAAGGATAACTGGCCATGTCCACCCGCTAGAGGAGACTTGAGCCCAGAGATGGTCAATCCCCAGGGCAATCTCAGAGGATGCCTGAGCCTGGTGCTACCCAGGCAGGAAGTGCTGCCCAGAGAGAAGCAAATTCCCTGATGCTGGGGGAGCTATGCAAATACCACAGGGAGGGTGACCCAGCCACCTGCAGGCTCAGGTCCCTCCCTCAAGGAGGCCATCGGTCCAGGACCGCAAAAGACACATGAAAATAGGCAAAGAAACGCACTTCTAGCACAGTGTGCGAAAATGTTAATTATGCTCTTTGACTCATCAGGCTGGATCAATAACCCTCCACAAGAGCCGGAGGCCTGTCTATCAGTACCAGACCCAAATCCCGTTTCAGCCTGCCTATTCATCCAGTCACCACATAGACTCTTGTACGGCACCCGAGGAATCTTGATGCTAAATAAGACACGGACCTGTCCTGCGATACTTGATGGGTAATACGCTAATACTAATACTCCGCAGCAGCGTTAATGGGTGTGAGTTTCCCCCCTCGGAGAAAGCACTGAGCAGACACAGGCATCCTGCAGGGCCCTCGCCAGGAGGGCTCCTCAGTTGACAGCAGGCTGCTGAGGCCTGGGGAAGGCACTTTCTCTGGCATCTCACGCTCATGGAGGCCCCAGGAACCTGCCCTCCAGTGTTTTGGCATCAGAACAAAGTTTCTTCCTTTTTCTTCCTTACCTTCCTCATTCCACGGCCTTCTTTTGGCGAGAGCCATCAAGTGTCCTGCACTTTCTGGCACTCAGACCTTTCTTGCTTTGGGCTTAGGATGTTTCATTTGATGATATTGTATTGAGTATGGAACCATGTGGAGCAAAGAGCAATTACAACTCAATGACTAAAAGGGTAACTAGCCCAACTGAAACACGGGTGAGGCGTCTGAATAGACATTTCACCATGAGAAGATGCTCAAGATCATTAGTCATTAGGGAAAGGACCATCAAAGCCACAATGAGATATCACTTCAGACCTAATGATTATAGTTGTCATTTTTTTAAAAAAGGACAATAACAAACGTTGGTAAGGATGTAGAAAAACTGGGATCCTCACATTGATATAATGGTACAGTTACTATAAAAAACTGCTCAAAAAGTTGAAAACAGAGTTACCATACGACCCAGCAGTTCAGTTCCTAGATATATGCCCAAAGTAATTAAAAATATATGTTCACACAAAAAACTTGTACATGGATGTTCACATTAGTATTACTTGTAATAGTCCCAATGTGGAAATGACCCAAATATCTTTTAACTGGATAAAAGAACTAATAAAATGTGGTCTATCCATGAGATGGAATATTATTCAGCCATAAAAAGGGATGAGGCACTGATAGTTGTTGCAACTATCAGTGACCATTGGAAACATCATACTGAATGAAAGAAGCCCAGCTCAGAAGGTTGAATGCTGCATGTGCCACTTGCATGAAGCATCTAGGTCAGACCACAGAGAAAGAAAGCAGAGGGGTGGTGGCTGGGGCCTGGGGAAAGGAAGATCAGGGAGCCACTGCTAGTGGGTGCAGAGCTTCTTTTGGGAGTGATGAAAAAATTCTGGAGTTAGATGATAGTGATGAGATTCTTGTGAATAACCAATGAACGGATCACCTTACATTTCCATTTGTAAACCTTAGTTATATTTCTTACACTCCATGAGGGGAAGGCTATTTTTACACCCTGTGGAATTGGACATAATGCTAGCTGCTTCTGTAAGCCCTGCTCCCACGGGCATGGGGGAGGGGAGTCCTCAATTAGAAACTTTGCCCCACTGTCATCCTCAAACAAAAACCAAACACCTGACAAAGAAAAGGTGGTGGCATGGAGGGTGAAAGTGACCTGGACAAGAACTCGGCAGCCAAGTGCCTGTCTGGGCCCTCCTCCGTGTGAGGTGAGCTGCTCTCTTTTCCTCCTGGTTGTAGATTTCCTCCATCTGAAAACTGCTCCGCCGTCTGGGTGTACGCTGGCAGTCTTGTGCATCCTCTGGGATGGTTTGGGAGGTGCTCATGAACATCAGGAACCGCGCTTCCATTACTGCTGCAGATGCAGGAGCTCCAGTCCCTTGGGAGTTGTCCCCTCTGCCAGTCTCTCTACAGTTCTCCTTTCCCCCAAACCCACACCTGGCCTCTCACCTTCCTGTGCTTTGGCGCCTCTGCTGGGACTTCTGGTTGGAGTTCCTCCTCTTTCCAGCAAGGAAGCCAAGCTGCTGCATCCTGGGTGTGCATCTGTGCTTACAATCTCTTTGCTTTATGAGCACAGCCAAGTCATTAATCCCACAGGCCCTTCCCTGGACGCCCCCACTCCCATGTTTCTACAGAGCCCCAAGTCTCTCATGCCAATTTTTGGTTTTAAGTAATAGGGTCTCATTATGTTGCCCAGGTTGGTCTTGAACTCCTTGGCTGTAGGGATCCTCCTGCCTCAGCCTCCCTAATAGCTGGGATTACAGGTACGTGCACCATCATGCCTGGCTAATTAGAACTAGAGCAGCCATTGTGACTCGGAGTGGAAAGTAGGTGGGAAGCTTTGCTCATCCTCAGAGTCAAACAGGGCTCCCCACAGCCTGGTGTGAGCTGGGGATTCCACTCGCAGATCAGCACTTGGAACAGCTTCACCAGCTGTCGCTCTTGGGATCTGGAGCTACAGGTGTGGTTACCCTCAGTGCCTGCTCATGGTGTCCAGTCCTGTCCATACCTGTATGTGAGCATGAACACAATCACTGTGCACTCTGTGTGACTGGAGTATGGCTCAGGGCAGGTGAACGTGTTTTCCCTGTAGGTCACTATTTGCGCCTGGCACATGGTGCCCCACTGTGCCTGTTCTGTGGCCTGCTCTGTGTGGCGGGGACCAAGCCTACCACCTCTCTGGCTGCTGCTGGAAGAGTTAATTCATGAAAATATGCCAGAAATGAGAACTGAAAGCAGATGCTTGTTAAGTTCTGCAGCCTGGCCTAATCGCTGTCATCAGAACTGCGCTGCTGGGGGCGCAGGGGAGGGGCCCCTCGGTGATTAGACCTGGAGGGCCAGAGTTGGGCCGAGGTCCTGATTCTCACTTATTTAAATCAGCAAGTGTTGACTGAGGTTGGCGGTGGTGGGGAGTACAAAGAACCTGCATTTCCTAATAGGAACGTGCTGAAAGTGGCTTCAGTCCTGTAGGGGGACATGTTGGCGTGAAAAGAGCAAAGCAGGAGGCATTTGAGTAGGTGGCACCTGCAGCTAGCCAGACACCGGCAGCTTCCAGCCATGTCTTATCCTATATACTCTACTGCAAGATCATAGCCTGCTGATATCCCACCCCGCACCACCCCAAGACATCCGCCTTAACACCCATCTCCTATTCTGCAGCCTAGTGAGCCCTTCATTCTGTGATGATCAAATTGATGGAGATGATTCCTCAGCAGCCCAGGGGAGAGGCTCCTCACCCACACCTTGGATCCAGCCAGCCACCAGAGGAGAGCAACAACATCCTCTGCACACAGTGGGAGGGACCGGCAGACACTGGTGAACTCTCAGTGTGCGCCGTGTGGGCGTGCTAAGGAAAATCTGCTTTCATTTTGTAGTTTATGATTTAGTTCAGTTCACCTGGAAAGACTCGACATGAATAAAACCAGATGTATTTCAAGGCACACTGCCTGGCTCTTTGACAATCCTCTTCCTTCCTCATCAGACAGTCTTCCTGTGCCCAGAAAGGACAGCAGACCTCTCTATCACAAGGAATAGGCCAAGTCTTTGTCAATGGCAACATTGTACGGGGACAAGCAAGCGCCCTATGGGGTTGGGTGTAGCTCTGGACTTGAGCTTATTACTGCATGAGCAGATGTGCTGCCTCTTTGAATAAATACTTATGAGAAGGTGTCCTACAATACGCTTCTTGCTGCCAGAACTATATGACCATATACTATATGGGGGGGGAGGGGGAGAGAGAGGGAGGGAGAGAGAGAGGGAGAGAGAGAGAGGGAAGGAGGGAGAGAGAGAGAGAGGGAGGGAGAGAGAGATTCTGAAAGCAATCATGGATGAGCTTTAAATGAGAGAAGGGGAAAAATCTTCCATCAGCAAAACCTCCAGGGGTGCAGTTGACAGCTGGCTGACCTGACACAAGGACACTCTCTCACAGTGAAGCGAGCCTGCTGTGGACAGGAGCAAGGTCAGAACACTACACATGCCCACCGCACAAGGCCTGTCGGTGGTATCGGTAACGGGCACTTAAAGCGAGTGCGGCCAGACCCTGGGGAGCTTGACTGCCACAGCAACATGGGCTCAGCGTGGGCCAGACACATTAGCAGCTCATGAGGGAGGCTGCGGGGTCCTGCCTGCAGAAGGTGCTCATGTATTCACTGGCGGGACTTGAAATGGGATTTAATCACGCCACTGGGCCTTTGTGCACCAACCACTCCTGAAGCAAATGAATGAGGCTGGGACTTTAGGGCTGGACTGGAAGGTCAGTGGTTGGTGCCTGTGTCTCCTTCTGTGTATGATCCTGCAGCAGCTGCCACTGCTCAAACCCTGGAGCTGGACCACTCGAGTCAGATTCAGTGGTGCAAACGCTTACCAAACGCAAGCTTTTTGTGCACAGCATTGTGCTGCATGTTCAGTGGGACTCAAGTGGCCATGGCTCTGTGTGGCAATGAGCTCCTCCAGGCAGGGCTGAGATCATACTCATCACCAAAATCAAGTACTCAACCAACACTATTCCAGTGAGATGGGTCAGCGACGTTCACCTCTAAGGTCTCAAGAAGCAGCTCAAGTTTGAGTGAGTGAAAGCTTCAGGATGGACATCAGGTATGGCAAAGTGCTATTTCCACCAGGGAAACAAACTCCTTGGCCAGTCTTGGGTCCATGTGCAAGGTGCTTTTCATAAAGAATAGGTGCAAGTTTTGGATGGATCCTCCTAGCACAGCACGGCTCTCCTCTCATGAGTGTGGCCTTGTTCCTTGCACTTTGATTTATGCTTTAGACATATGTGAATCAAGCAAGCACACTGCAGTCGAACGACTCGTCAAAGTATTTATTTCATGTATACTCCTGGCCAAACGCTTACTCGGAGATGTGGCGAGAGAACCAACCGTAGTGCCTAGCCCCAGGAGGTGATTTTTATAACCAACATGACAAAAAAGGGACTGCCATCAGAAAGTCCCAGGACCTGCCCAAAGCCACACAGTTCAGAGTAGCAAAGGTGAGACTGAGTCCAAGACTGCACAGCTCCTAGGCACGTGCTTTTTCAACCACGCTCACTCTCTGAGGCAGAAAGATGTACAAGATCCAGTCCTTAGAGAGTCAAGCCATCAATGGGAGAAGTTAAACAGGAAGTCCCCAACAGTGAAAGGGAAGCCTGAATAAACGCATCAAGAGTTTTAAAGATGGGCTGGAGGGGACAAAAGGTAAGACAGGCTGAGGCTTAAGGATTTCAACTAGAGGAAGAAAAACTGGGGATGGCATTTCAGAGCATGAAATTAGTTGTGGGAGTCTGGGGCCACCCTGTGCAGGTGCCAAAGCCAGCTGCTGTATGCAGGCAGAGGCAAGTCAGAGGGAACAGGGCTGCATTGTCAAAAAGAAGACCCTGTGACCATGAGGGCCCACAAGTCACAAGAACCTCCTCACTGCACCCGCCCCGGGCATTCTGGAGAACTCGATCCCACGGGAACGTGTGTGGCACACTCTGGAATCCCCTTGGTCTGTGGTTTGGCAGATGCTGCATGTGCCGTCTCAGGAGGGTTTAAAAAGGCTGTAAGGCACAGACACAAATCCCCAAGGAGGAATTCTTTGCATATAATTCAGGATAAGCCCTCCTACTTACATGGTTGCTTCCCAAGGAATTCCTGAGTGTGATGGAGAATAAAATTTCCCTAAGTCACAAGATCAAATCCACTCTGATGCCTGTTTAGGATATTCAAATAGGTGACCCCAAAGCTTTCACACTGGCATCTGGACTTGTGTGCTCTCAGGGGACCAGCTCAGCTGTTTCCACTGAATTGTGTCCATGATGTGCGAGACAAGGACAGCTCCCACCTCACGGACGTAGGGGCCAAGGGAGGCCCCCCTGGGCCGACCAGCCGTGCTGTCCCCACCACACCTGCTCATTGAGCTCTTGGTCCAGCCTGCAGCGCCACTGTGTTTCCCTGCAGCCGTCTCTCATGCTCCTTGTGGCCAGTAACAGTGTTCTCTGCTGACCTAAAATCCAGCATTCTTCACCATTTCACTGAGGCAGAGACCTTGGAATTCCTGGGACCCCGGCCACAGAGCAAGTCCCAAGAACCCAGGTGTGCTCACTGAGCACTTAATCCTTTAATGTTAGGTTTGCTTCTGGAGGGCTGGAAGGTTCTACGGCAAGTCAGTGGTTGTTGCATTCTGACCCAACAAGTCAGAGGTACTTCCTCTCTTTATCTCAGGAGTTTCATGCTGAAAAAGTTGAAGGTGCTATTTCTATAATGTGCCTAATGGAAGATGAAAACATGGAAGCAACATCTCAGAGCCCAACAGCTGTCATCCTGTGGCTGGGGAGCTCAGCTCCGCCTCACAGGGAGGCCTGCAGCCTGGCTCTGGGGGTGACCAATAGCCAGGTGTGTGGGATACGGAAGAATCTGTGAGCGGCCAGGTCCTTGGAGACCTCCTGACCTGGCTTCCCCAGCCCCCACAGGACTGGACAGGCTGTCTCTCCATGCCCCATCCCTTCCCCTGCTCCAGTTTCCTGTCCTGTTCTCTCCTCTCTTCTCCATGTGTCTGTCCTGGTCTAGAACTGGCCTGCTCTGGGCTTTCTTGGAATAGAGCAATTCTCCGCCCCTCAGATACAAAAAAAGGGTAAACGCTGGCCAAGGGAACAAGCAGAGCTCTGCCTGCCAGGGAAGGCCCTGGAAGGCCCTGAAAGGCCCTGGCCGTAGCTGCCTGGGACCTCCCGCCCTCCTCTTGGTGCAAGGGCTCTGGGTGTGGGCCTGATGGCCAGGCGGTACTTGGACCCCAGGAAGTGGCGTGATGCAACGTGAGGCATCCTCGTGCCATCCCTTCGACTAACCATGGAAGGCGGAAAGGATGCCAGGTTTGCGATACAGGCTGCGTCAGCCAGAGGCTGGTCCTGCAGACCCGCATTAACCCCTGCGGAGCTAAAGACTGGCGATGTAGCTTCAGGAGTGCTGGAGAGGGATTTGTGTTAGATAAAGGAAGGGAGCAGAAATGTCCAGCTCTCAGGATTTCTTTGTATGTTTTCACCTCTGCCAAATTCTTGAAATTCTTCAGTCTTACAATTTTATGTGCTTTTCATTTCCGTTTGAACCTGAAAATCATTTAAATGCCTTTGGAGGTAATCTTAACCTATTGAAATACTCTGGAAAACTGTGAAAAAATATTAGGGTTATTCCATACACACCTGGAGGGTTTTAAGAGAATTTGACCCCCAGGTCCAAGTTCATGGTTGATGGATTACAGATTCAAACAGGTTTGTTTTATTAACCTGGTGTATCATTTGAAAATGGCGATTTTATTAAGGGTGACTTAAAATATTAAACAATTATGATTTCATCGCCCTTATGTCTGTAAAAACTTCTGGAGGGAAAGCAGGAATGCCGAGGTTTTAATGTCGGGCAATGCGCACAACTTTTTGAAGGCAGGAGCCTGAACAGGGCTGCAGCCCTGGCTCAGCAGCTCCTCGGTTATCCCAGACACATAACCGTGGCTGCTCTGCGGCCCTCTGTTATGTCACAGTCCCCAGAAGGGCAAGCTGCAGGGACTCAGTGTCAATCACTGCTCTCAAAGGCCCTCTCCTTGCCCTCCAGGGATTCACCTCTTTGGGTTTCAAGAGCCCCATTTGTAACAGATAAAAATGGCCCATGTCCTGTGACCGCCTGATGGTTCTAAGATGGTAGAACTAGATTCCTGGACTCTGTCTGACTTTTGGTGCATAAAAAGTAGGGAGGATGAAAGGGCTAAGCAATTGGAAGATGGGGAACAGGTTACCCTGTAGCCCTCTTGGTTCTCATTAAAAGTCACAGAGTAGCCATTACATCCATTACTGCTGCAAACAGAGGACTGGGTCCTAGAGGGGGTTTTACTAGAGAAAACTGGACATGACCTACTGTAATGGAGAACCCAGGAATGTGCCTGATATTCCAGACATCAAAAGAAGCATATGCCAAAACCTTCAGGGCACCAAAATTAGAATCATAGGCAGGGTTTCTGAAGGCCTGAGGACTTCTGCTTGAGAATCCACACAATGGCTACTTAAGACCACAGTTCAAATGCAACCAAGACCATTAATGCTGAGATGATTTCACGAAAAGTTAAAGGGTGCCTTCCTGAGATGTGTCCAACTTACCAATTATAATAATAGTCTCTGATGGTAAGTGAACCTATCAACCAGAGGCTCTGTATGGTTTCCCTCCTGGTTTCTCAGGTAGTAGAGCTATTTGTTACTTGAGATTCCTTTCTGGCCCCTCAGGTGGTGGTCCTTGTATATTTTCCAGCATCGTGTTGAACAGAAACTCTACTTCCTACATCTTCTCTCAGGAATTTCCTTCTCAGTCTGTACCACCCCACCTTGGCCATTGGAGAAAAAAATCCATCACTCATTTGTGGATTATCAGACTGTGGGAAAGTTGTTTTTTGAACTTCAGAAGATGGTTGAGCTGCTTTTCTTCTTTTTTAAAAAATTTCAATAACTCAAAACTGGTTTGGATCCATTACATCAACCTTGGCATGTATGAAGAATGAGAAAAGAAGGCCTTCCCTTGTTTGAAACCAAAAGAGAAGAATATACGCTTTCTCTCTCACTCTTTTTCCATTTTTATTAAGACAGTATTTTTTCCTTTTAGCTGGATGATGTTATAAGTAGAACATTCCAGGAAAAAAAGTGTCAGTGATATGCAAGTCATAATAAAATTTAAAAAAAAGAAATGCAATTACAAGAGACAGGGAACTGCATCATTTTTAGTACAAACTGCCCAGAGGAAAATCTAATTTCAAAAATTACCAGCACCATATAAATGAGATGAGAATATAACAAAGATTTGTTATTTTAAAAATTAGCTGTATCCTTAATCTTTCTGGCTCTTGGACTTTTATCTTGTTTTTTAAAAGCCAAAAGTTGGCATTGGTGCCAGATAAGATATAAATCTCTGAAAGACACTGTCACATCATGAAGTGGCAAAAAGCTTCCTGGCCTCTGGCCTATTGCCTGGAACACAGTAGGACCAAAACATGGTTGTTGAATAAAAAAGAGTGAACGTATGTTACAGATGAAATGATGACCTATTCTTTCCCATTACTATAGCAGAGACAAATCCTCCTGGCACACTGCAGTTGATAAAGTGCTTCTGCATCTCTCACAACACAAAGGTAAGTTATCGTTGTCACCCCCATTTTACAGATGCCCTAGAACATATGAAACTTTTTCAAGGACACACTGTCAATCAATAGTGAAACAAGGACTCAAAACCAGAAATTCCAACATAAAATATTTTCCTGTCCACTCTATCACAAGATCTCCCTAGACACAGCTGTGCGTCCCAGCTGACTGGGTCCAGAGATGAGATGTCACAGGCTTGAATACAGTAGTGACTGGCTAATTTATAATATCTGTGTCTGTTTGATAAAGTTTAAGTTATGAGAAAAAAGCAAGCACATTTATATTATAAATGCTGGCTGCCACAGAAGGACTTTGTCATACTTCTGGCTCAACAAGATGTGAATCTGCCACCTTCAACCCGAGTGAAAAGTTGGAATCGTTCATATATTTGTAGCAAGAACCCAAACAATAATGCAGTAATGCAGCCTTCCTTTAAAAGCATTTTCTTGATGGGGCTCTCCAATTTTCTTTTCAGGCATGAAAATAACTCACAGTTGTGCTGGTGACCTGGCAGGGGGTCAGCAGTGAGGAGGGGATGTGACTAAAGATACCGACTTCTAGTCCTTCATAGTCCTTCTAGTTTTTGTTTGGAATCCAGCACAAGGCTTAACTCTATGGTTCTCTGAAGAAAGGGTTTCCTTGACATACATAAGGATTTTAGACGTAGGGAGAGAAGTTTGCTTTGTCCAGATCCAGTTGCCTGCCATTTTGCTTGAGTCAATCAGAAAATGAAAGAAGTGGGGACGTGGTGGTAGGATCGCTACAGATAGTTCTCCTGCTCAGTGACGCCTACCTCAAGAGCGGGGCTCGCCAAAAGCACTCTGCTCTCACCTTCCAGAAATCATAGTGGATAAAAAAATAAAATGAAAAGAAAAAAATGAGAAATTGTTGTGGGCCTGGTAGGGCCCAATGAAAAACAGAAAAATCACTTCTCAGTTCACTAGGCATTGCGATTATTTTCCCTTTTACCGTGATGTATAGCAACTCTTAAAATTTCCCTATCCCTTTTAATTTGCCCCCACTTTCTCTTAGCACGAGTCTTTGCCCCATCAGTCTTTTCTCGAGTTATATTCCCTGACCCTGTGAAACCATCCCCATAGCCTGTGCCCCACAGCCTGCCACAAGTTCTAGACCCGGACTCCTGCTCAACTTTCCTGTGAGCTGTTTAGTCTGATGCTCCAGCCGACGGCATGTAGGGATGAAGAAGTAGATTTAACTAGGAGTTCCTAAAAAAAGCCGGAGCTTAGTGAACACATTTTTGGAGAGCTTCTAGCAGTAAAATTTCTAGGAATGTTGGACTGCCACTTAAAATATGATGCTTAAGAAGGAGTTTTCCAGGTTGGAGCTCCAACCCCCACCAGGCAACTCTGTCATATTTTGAGTCTGACAGATTACTAAGATTACTAAACTGTCTCTTCACCAAAAAAACCAAATGAGCCTGTTTTCATTCTGACTATATGGAGCTCTCATTGTAGCTTCAACAAATGAGTTCTTAAGCCATCTTGATTTCCTCTTCTGTAATGCAGTGGGGTATTCCCTGCCTCTCTTTCATCTCTCTAGTTGCCAAGAGGGATTTCCCCCCTCCTTGTGCTTTTTCTACAAATTAGCCCTATAGATTAGTCAAATTAATCTATTCAGATTTCCCCCCAAAGCTCCCTTCCCCACACTGTGCAGCCGGACACTGTTTCCAGCCATGGCTCCTCTACTTCCCAACACCATCCACCCCCCTCTGACTAACGCCCATCCCAGCAGTTTGTGGGGCATCAGTTTCACGACAGGCATGACCTAAACTCTGGAATGGACTTCAGAGGAAAATACAACCGTTCCTCTTCCTCTGTCGGGAGACAAACCTGTGCGAAGCTAGGAGGGAGCAATACAAGAAGAAATGTCTTTGAGGCAGAAGGTGTGGCCCAGATGCACTGCATCAGGATCCAGAGAAGGACTAGTTCATTCGGGAAAGGGGCGCGGGCTGGAGGGGACGTTGGAAGATGTGTGCCTGGGGAATGCTCGTGGCCTGGCCTGACTTTGTGAGTTTCAAAACAAAATCTCAAGGAAAAGATAATTGAAATGAAAGTTGGAGCTTATTAAATTTCTGTAGGCCCAACCCCATTTCTCATAGATCCCAGGCATGTGGATACATGCTAATTTCCTTGGCAGCCTGAGATAAAGCTCTTAATGTGATTTGAGTCCCTTAGAGATTAGCACTATTATAAATATAAGTGTTCAAACACAAGCAAGTTGAAACCAAATGCCCCCCAAACACTGGCTTTCTGTTATATGAAGGTTTGCAGTGTGCCCTGAGTCCTTGGAGGAACGGTCTAGAAAGCACAGCTCAGTGGACTCACTGGCAGATGCTCAAGGCTGGGCTCCTCCACGGGAAGGAGCCAACTTAATGGTTGCTTATGTATGTAATCTACAGTGGTTGGCAGGACAGCTCTGAGAAATACTAATTTGGAACTTCACGCAGGGGCTTGGGTAGGGGACCCAGGGACCCTGATCCAAACAGATGGGCTCTACTGAAGAGCCAACCGCAAGGCATCGCCCCATGCTTTCAGGGCTTTGAGCTGCTTATAGGGCACTCACTAGCAAATAGGTATAAATAGACATCAAGGAGTTTGTTTATCTAACTAATAGAAAACAAGGTTCAGTTCTTTTGAAAAACGTATTTGATACTAAACCAGTGTAGGTGATGTGAAAGCCAAATTGGAGTGTGACTCCCCAAGGCTAGGGTTTGATGTGCTCATGGCTCCTACAGGGGAGCCTCCACCTGGCAACACCTATGCTGGCCCAATTCTAGGTACGTGAAATTTTAAAAACGTATCTCTCATAAGAAAATTCTACAATGAAAGATTTTTTTCCCCTTCATTCATAAAAACTTTCCCCAAAATTAGTCTAAAATGCCTGATCCAAAGTTACTGGATCATTCTTAAGTCAGATGTGGACAAAAAGACATTGTAAGTGACCAGATCTATTCTTTGATTTTTCTAACATTTGTGAACAAAACTAACCAACCAACATTCCCCCAAAGTGCTATTCCTAAATGTGCTACTATTACAAAATGAACTCTCAACTATTTCCAGAAAGCGAAAAACTAAGAAATCACATGCATCTCCCGGAGGTTCCTTTCCTCCTACAAGATGTCATTTCTTGGGTTCAGTGAAATGATGCAATATCCAGTATAACAGGAATGCTGGGCTGGTCAAATGATACTGCTTCACTATTTCTTCAATTTTAGCATTTCCTCCTATTTGATAATGGTGCTTTCAGCAGAGAATAAAGGGGCTGGTAAACTCACATAACGTCAGCTCAGATTTCAGAAGGCATCCAATTCGCTTGCATGAATATCCCCTGCCTGCCCGCTCTCTCTCATCCAAGAAACTGTTTTACTTGACCTTTGATTTTGCATCTCCACCTCAACCCCTCTCCAGAGGGCTAAGTTCACTGCTAGAAGACAGCAAGATGAAAAGAAATGGGGGTCCAGGAGAGAGCACAAATACTAGCCAATCTGAGCAAGAGCCTGGACTCTGCAAATGACTGTCTGTGTCAATGAGTTGCCTAAGTTTTCTGTTCTCCTGTCCTTCCCTGGAATGTTACATCTACCTCATGTGAGTTCTTTAACCTCTCTGAGCCTCAATTTCTTAGTTCATAAAACAAGGAAAATAAAAAGACTCTGGCAATAGAGTCATCATGAGGACGAAGTGGCTTCTGAGAAGTGCCTGGCCCAGTGGCTGGCATTTGGTGGTGGTGATTCCTTTCTCCTCCTCTCATTTTTCCACTGAGCAGTCAGAGATACCCATTTCTCTTCCCTAAGGGCCTTCTTTTTTTTAATTTTTATTTTTTATTGGCGCATTATAGTTGTAAGTATTGGTGGGATTTGTTGTTACATATGTGTACGTGCACACAATGTAACGACATAATTTGGCCAATATCACTCCCCAGCACTTCGCCTCTCCCTCCCAGTCTCCCACCTTTTGGTGTCTTTCCTCTACCGACCTCCCTTTGATTTTTAAGAGACCTATCCCCACCTTTATTTTCCTTTTTCCTCTCTAGCTTCCCCATATGAAGGAAAACACACGGCCCCCAAGAACCTTCTTTAAGGTGGTTGTAGGTAGGGAATGCATGTATAAAGAGAGCAGGGCTAAGTGTTTGAAGCTGAGGAAGGTCTTTTAAGTTTAGGACCTTATTTCTTACCATGAGTAGTCAAGGTAAATTCTTCAAGAAAATGATTCAAACTAGACCGGATATCTGTGAGCTATCAGCTGTGGGCCTGGAAGAAGAGTTCTGGAGCCAGTGGAGCGATTTCCTGAAGACCTTGGTGAAGAAGGCCAGCCAAACGCTAGGCCCCATCTGGAAAGGATTTCCAATTCATCAGAAAGAACACTGGACCTTGTACTAAGCCCCGAGGCGCCCCTGGAGTGCTCTGAGCAGAGCTGCCTACTCCAAAAGGCCAGCGGCAGGTCCAGAAGTGGGTGGGGAAGCAGAAACAGTCACTGGGAAAGGCGACTTCCACCAGACAGGAGTATTTAAAAATTAGACATGGTCCTGGAAAGGGGATGCCTGGATGTGGATGCTGGAGATGTTCATGAAACTCTTAGGGGCAGAGGAAGGGTTAAAGTCATCTCTATTCATCACATTCATACACCTCCCACCCCGAGCCATTTCTGTCAACCTGGAGAAGGTGGTTTAGGGACAAAGATAAAGGCACCAATATTCCACACAATGGGATAGGTTTATAGACCATCCCCCTACAGAGTAGAGACCTCAGGTCCTTTGACCTCAGCCTTGTTATGGAGCCTCTAGGCTGTTGGCTCCCAAACTTCTTAAGTCTCAAATCCCAGGTTGCAATCAAATGTGTGCACATCGGGCTGGGATTGTAGCTCAGCGGTAGAGCGCTTGCCTTGCATGCGTGAGGCCCTGAGTTCGATCCTCAGCACCACGTACAAAGCAATAAAATAAAGACATTGTGTCCATCTACAACTAAAAAAATATTTTAAAAACAATAACAACAACAACAATAAAAACGTGTGCACATGCCTTGGGTACCGCAAAGCCAACACACCCCAAAGGGAACTCTTCAAGCTTTCCCAAAATCTGCCCCTCACAGTCCATCAGCCCCCTGCCTAGCTGGGAAGCTGGGAGTGACCCTAACTCCTCCCCCTTTTCTTCTCATCCACACCCCATCACTGTCAGCCCAATCTCTTAGGGATGTCACCTCTTTTCAGTCCCACTATTGCCAGTTGCATCACCTCCCTGCATCGCCTGCCTGGGCAATGGCAAGAGACTCTTAACCAGTCTTCCCTCATCTCGCCCCATCTGGAACCCTGCACTACATCTCCTTAGTGACTGTGTCCCTGTCACCTAAGTGGCTCCCATTATCCACAGGACAAGTGATCCTGACACATGCCCCAGCCTCACCTCTTCCTACACCTATTGCAGGCCTTAAACTTTTCATGAATACTGGTAGGATGGAAGGGAAGCCTACAGTCCCAGGTGCCTCCTCCTGCCTTTTATAAGCCTCTCAAGACTAGGCCCAAATGGCACCTCCTCTGTGACGCCCTTCTCTGCCAAGCCTCTCATCCCACCATGCCTCTTCTTATGCTGTCCCATCTTGACTCATCATCAGCTCTTACGCTCACTGCTACCTGTCTCTTTCCTCTCCCAGGGTACTTCCTGAATCGCATGTGTTTCTGTTTGTCCAGGTTCTAATAATGCCTGGTACCTAGGAAAAATGTGGGTTTGCAGAATGAATGTATCAATGAATCAAAGTGAAAACTATTTAAACAGTTCCATAAAAACCGAGTTATGGTCAAGGAAGATGGACACATTACACATTTTAAGAGTCTCGGAACTGTCTGGGACTGGGATGGCCACAAAGATGGTGAGGAGTCTGGAAGGCTGAGTGGAATCTGCTACTCTACCACTTCATAGCTTTACCTTGGCCAAGATCTCTAACATCTCTGACCTGCAATTTATTCTTCTATAAAAATAAAAGGATGGCACAGCGTGGGCTGTAAAGCCTGGAGTGAGAATTATTTGAATGGATGAATGCCAAGCATCAGTGCAAGTGGGCACTGCGTGCAGGAAGCAAGTGGCAGCGCCCACCTTCAATCAAAAGAATGGAAGAGAGACTCTGGGACAGGCACTGGGCTGGGAAACAGTGGACACTTGCCTCCAGGGATGGAGAGTCAACCTGAAGAGGTGACTCTCCTCATCTGGAGAGTTGAGAAGCCATGCAGCAGGTCCCAAGCATCAGTTGGGTCCCAAGGAGGCAGCCCAGGATGGAGAGCTGGGTTGGCACAGATGTGCTGTCTACTAGATGGGGAGCACTCTGGGGCAGTGAGCTTAGTGGAAAAGGAGGGACCTAGAAGGTGAATCTGCTGGGGTACAAGCCAGGCAATGGTTTGTGCGCTGCAGACTCGTCTGCTGCTCTCTGCTGCCCCCTCTTGGCATGGAGGGGGAAGAGTAGGACCGAAGCAGGTGAGGCAGAGGCTGGCAAGGGAGCCAGCAGGTGGTGGAGAAGAAGGGCTGCTTGGCCAGAAACTGGGCACTCTGCGAACTGCAGGTCCACCAGGCCTCATCCTGAGCTCACCTTGAGCCCTCTTCCTTTCTTTTTCTAGAATATTTATCCCATACTCTTCCTTCTGGGCTTCCCGTCCTTGTTGTCTTTGAAAATCAGAGGTGCATCCTCCCTCTTCCAGGACCTCTGCCCAGGCCAGTGTGGATCGAGGCTGTGGCCAAAGTGAAGGGCCCTTGGCTTTCTTGGGACTCTTATTCTTTTTCTTGCCTGATGGCATTTCTCCAGTAGGACCAGAAACCACCACAGTCGTGGAGGCCTCAGTTCATGAGGCTTGTTGAGAAGCAAGAGCCAACAAGGCTGAGGTGGCTCCAGACGGGGAGGGGCGTGGAGGCAGAGAGAGCAAGTGTGCACGTCAAGTTTTATCCAGCCACAGAGTGGAACAGAGCGGCAGCCATTATCCCTTGGGGAAAAAACTGCAAATAACTCTTCTCGTTTGTACCAGGCCAGTGCTAGCAACTTATAAAACATTACTAGGTTTCAGAACTTAGATCGATTGACCTTTTAGATCCTATAATTCTTTGCTAAGGGAGAGGAAGGGCTGCCCTGTGCACTGCAGGATGTTTAGCAGCATCCTGGTTTTCTGCCCACTAAGGGCTAGTGGAACCCTTGTCTAATTGTGACACTAAGAATGTCCCCAGACCTTGCCAAATATCCCTTGCGAGGTGAATCGCTCCCACTGAGAACCACAGCCTTAGATTACTATTAGTCCCAACCAAACACCCAACGGGTAGCTCCCCCTCCCATCCCACTCTTACCTGGATGTTACAAGAATGCCATGTGCTGGCATCCACCCACCTCTCCGTTTGATGTTCACATAAAAAACAGAAGCTTCTTTCAGAAAGCCAGGAAACTCTTTCCAAGTTCAGATTTGGGGGCTGTCTTTTGCTGTGCATCCCAGTGGACTTCATAATTGCCAGGAGGACTCCATACCCAGAGTCCTGCCTCCCCAGTTTCCCAAACAACCAGAGATTCAGGTAAGTGCTTGCCAAGAAGCTGGCTCGAGGGGCATGTGAACCTTGAGGCTTTGCTCTCCATTTCCCTCCCCCAGCTCTCCTCCATTTCGTCTCTCCTGAGCTGAGGCTCAGCAAATAAAAGCCACAGCAACTGCTCTTGTGAGCATAAACCTGGGGTCACATTCTTTCACATTTAGACAGCAAGTCCTAGAGCTAAACAGGAGAGCCTCTGCACAAATAAATGATTAAGTTAATTGTTTATTAACAATTAAGTTAATTGTTTAAAAATATATGTATTTTTTTCCTGAGAAAATAAGTACCATTGGGGTTAGGCTTCCAGGCTGTTTCCATTTAAAAACCAGAACACAAGGAGCTGAAGGAGTAGGGTCCAAGTCCCTCATTCTTAAATCAAGGACACTGGGACCAGAGAGGTGAAGCCCTGAGGCCAGGAGCAGCACTTCAGGATGCCCTGTTCTAAGCTCAGTTACCCTGACACTCCCTCCTGCCCAGACAGGGACCAGGGACATGCCCCAAGAGGGTCGTGAAGGGTGTCCTCAGAGCCCAGTTACTGTGCAATTCTGCACCCCGAGAGAGGGCTATTTCATGGAAACCCTTTGCTTGGAGCTGGTTCATAAAACCACGGGAGAGGCGATTGAAAATGTCCCCTGGAGGGACACCTATACCTCGCTCTGTGGCATTGTTTCCACTGAAAATTAGCATGAGCTGTTTTCATCTTCAACCTTAAACTCCAGCTGGCTTTTATCTCCTCTCACTTATTCTAATTGTAACGCAGTGCACCGGGGAAAGGTCACACCTGTGTTTATATGCCATATGCCATCAAAATACCATGAAGAGAACACTATGTGGTCCCCATCAGAAGTTCAAAAAGGATGGAGCGAGAGGCAGGCCTTGCTCCTAACTCAGCCTTCCATCCCCTCCCGAACACTGACATAGGCCCAGGGACGCTGCTGCTACTGAGGAGTTTACTTCTGGGCCAATCATGCGCTGTTTATCGACAGAGAAACAAATACCGCCCAGCACCTGTCCGGTTTCAGGGCGACTAGGGAGTTTCCAATCTGGATATGAGAAAACTTTTACACTGTACCCAAACATTCTTTTTCTTTCTTTCTTTCTTTTTTTTAAGCCAAAATTAGAACAAAAACAAACAAACATATACAAGGCTCGGTGTAGCAGGAAAGAGAAGCTCAAAAGTCAAGACATTTCATAAGAAAAGCTCTGACTAGGTCTAAACACAACCCACCTGGCCTGGAAGCTTGGGATGCCCCTGACTGGGGAAGCGAACAGGCTGTCTCCCAGGGGCCTGTCCTTAGGGGACTCTCCAGGTAGGAGGCATCCCAGGCCAGAGGAGTGGGCTGTGAGGATGGTGACGGAGTAAGAAAGTAATAGGAGGAATCAGGGAAGAAGGTATTTTTCTTGTCTAACTTAGTGATGCCTTGAGTGTGATTAATAAGTAACTGCTAAGAGTAACTCCACAGTGAGGCCTTTAGCTCCATCTCCCACTGGCAACGCAGAAAGAACCTGATACTGTTTACCTGGCCGCCAAGTGACCTAACCCAAGCAGAGACTTTTGCTAATTAGCATGGGCCCTGGTAGCAGGGCTTAGAACTGGCTGTCACATGCTCTCTTACATTCCAGCCATTAGTCCTTGCTGAGTCCTCAGAGACCCCCAGGCAACTGGCCAGCCTGTGAGCAGTCAGAGCAGCCTCCCTCCAGGGGAGGCTCTGCAGACCTGTTTACCTGTGTGCCCAGTGGACCTAGCCCAGGACTGCACCCAAACCCCAGGCCTGTGTCCATTTTCAGTACGGCAGCTCCTAACACTGCGAGACACAAGCTTTTCCCTTTAAAGTAACCTTGCACTGTTCTGATCCGAAAACAGATTCAGTTATTCTGAGCTGTTACTGGAACTGATCATATATATTAACATATAAAATGTCAATAGGAATTTATAAAGTTGCTTGTCTGCCTACCCATTTAGGCAGGGGTGAGTCATTAATTCATGTGAGATTTATCAGTTTATAAGTAAGTTAATTATTGAAAATCATGTGAGTAAAGATTTACACTCATATTATCCACTTTAAAAAAAATTTTAAAACATCTATATCGAGCTATTTTCTCCCCAAGGATACAATTCAAGTTATTCTCCCCCCCACTGTCTCCAGACCATTCCCTAAAGATAGCTGGGATCCTGCTTAAGTAAACTGGGCCCAGGCAGAGGTAGGGCTGGCCTCTGTCATTCAAATGACAAAAACACAACTGAAAGAGAACTATTCTTAAAGACTCATGCACCATAAAAGGGGAATTTCCAGAAGCCTCTGAGATTAGCAATTCACCCTTCCATTCCCTTGCTCTCTAGTTTCAAGATGAGAGGATGACAAAAAGACTGACTTGTCAGATGAAAACATGAAACTCCGTATACAAACATGCAAGCATGCAAAGGGACACAGGCGACTTGCGGGAATTTCCACGCCCGCTCTTCTGATTTGCCCCCGAAAGGAGGAAAGGGAGGAAAGATGGGTACTTTTGCTCCATCTGCTGCCCCATAGTCATTAACTCTGTTTTCTTCCTTTAAAATAATCATCACTGCATATTGAATATATGTTTTATTTTTCCTGTTGGGCAAAAAATGAGTTTTCAGAGTAAAAGTTCTGAAATGGAGTTTTCAGAAGCCGAGATAGCTGGGAATTTTCTTGAAACTAGTGCAAGTATGGATTTTCCCCTTTTACTTTCCATTTTTACCTATGCATTAAGGCCCATAGTCACTGGCTAATTTCAACAGAATGTTTCAGAGAGAGCGGAAGCACTCCGTCTCAGTGGGGAAGTGGACATTTATTGGCTATTCACTTTTTATAGGCCTGGATATTAGGTACTATGGGGAAGAGGTATCAAGAAAATAGAAGTCAAAATCTAATTGAATGGGGAAAAAAGCCAGATGGAAATGGACATAAAGATATGGAAAAAAAAAAACCCACCTACAAAACCAGATGCATGTATATAACCAGCTGTAGTTTCTCTGAGCTGGATTGAATTTGCTCACCTTGCAAAGATTTTCTATACTATTGGGACTGCCCACATATAGCATTTCCGTTTCTGCTGGCCAACTCTTACATTTCCAAATCCCTTTAAATGAGGTCATTTATACCGTGTCCACTTTTTATATCTTCCAAACTTCTACTTTCCCGTCTTAAAATTTTTCACTGAAGCATTGTGTACAAACAGCAGAAATGAATACAATCTAGGGGCAGAGTTTGATGGATATTGACAGATGTATCCACCCCTAGAATTCACTCCCCTATCAAGATATGGAGCATTTCCATCCTCCCAGAAAAATCCTTCAAAGCCCCTTTGTTCTGAAATTATTTGCATCCAAATGTTTTTGAATGGAGATTATCAAAGCCAAACACGTGGGGGAAAGTCTAATCATTAATCATCTACTACAAACATAGGTAGTGACTGTGAAGATGGCGCCTGAGCCAGCGCCGACAAGTCTGCAGGGACCTGTCTTTTCATGAAAGTTCCAGGAGCCTTTTCGGGACAGGTCCCCCAACCCCCCCACAGCAGCCCTGTGGGCACTTGACCACCTAACTGAGACTGAGTGGTTTTCTCTTCTGGTTTGTCCTGTAGGCATCAGAGTTTACATGTGTAAACTCTGAGGAGCAAGTGCTCCCTTGACTAGAAGGGAGGCCTCTTCCAAAATTCTATTGCGACACTGAAGGAGGTATGCACATGACCAGGCAATTAGAAATTTTCTCAGAATTTTCTGTTTCCCAGATTTCAGAGGAGCCCTTCAGGGAATGTCTGGCCAGGGTAAGCTCTTCAGGATGAGGGGAAAATTTATTTCTGGGTCCCTCCCACCACCACTGCATGTTCCTCCATGTCTCCACTTGGGCACAACGTAGTCCTCCTGGCCTATCAAGAGCAGCAGGCAGGACTGGGAGGGAAACCATGGCCACATGTGCTTCACTGGGGGTGGGGTGAGGATGTCCCTGCTCCACCGGGCCTAAACTCTCACTGTCCCTCCTGCCAGAATCAAAATCCTAGCAGAGGGAACAGGTGGGCGACCTGATAGAGCAGGAACCAGGTCCCGTTAGACTTCTGGGCATTAGTTTCTTCCAAAACATTGAGGTTATTCACAGACATCTAAATGGTACATCTTCAAAGTGAAAACAAAATGAAAAATGTCCCCAAATATTATGCAGGAAGTAGTTTTTTTTTTAAAAAATTACTTTTCCAAAATGGTACCCCAAAGTGATCCTTTCTTAAATCTCCCAGCAATCAAAACAATGCGGTTGAAAAGTTTACAACTTTCAACCCATGAAAAGGTCACCTCTCTGCCTCACACCCTCTTGAGTTAAGAGCATAACGGATATTTTGAGTCACATGTATTGTTCTTTGTTCATTTGCATTTGGTGAAATCCCTCTCTTGGACCAATTTAGTAAGAGTGCCTTGGGCTTCCTTGGTGATTATTCTCTTGAGATATAGTTTTATATTATTATTATTATTTTATTTAAATATGTATTTTTCCCCTGCCCAAAAGTTTGAACTCTCAACAGATGTAGTGACATCGCAGCCTTTGTCGTTTATGCTTTCTTTTTGTTCAGATGACCTTTCCATTTCTCTTGGGATGGAATTTTCTCCTTTGCAATGAACTAAGACCTCTGGGGCTCATTTGAAGCCTTGTCCTCCAGATGCTCTGAGAACCCTCTTCCTGGGCTTCTCTCTACCTGACCTCTTGCAGAACTGATGTAGCTCTCCATATTTCAGGCTCAGAAGGCTTAGTCTCCACCACTAGACCATGTTATTGAAGGTCTTCATCAAGAATTCTTGTGCCCCTTACAAAGCAGACTGTGAGAGAAAGACAGCCAGATGGCAAATCGATCTCAAGCACCCACTACCCCAGTGCAGGGGTTGCCGTGGATGGTGATCCTCACCTCCAAATACATCGCACAGCGAAGAGGGCTCAGGCCTTCTCCTACAAGAAGCACTGTGCCCAGCTGACAGCTTCAGAGGCTGCCCGCCCTCTCCCATCAGCTCCATGTGTAAGCAAACGGCACTGGCTTTCAGAAACATATTTCTTTCTCTATGAGTAATTTAAAAATGACTCATCCTCAGTTTCACCAGCCGGTACATGTGACCCGCAGTGTTGGTCGAGTGTATCTATAGATGTGTAAACCAAAGCAGTTCTTAGAACACAGATTCCCCCTCCCACGTGCTGTTTATTTCCCTTTGCTTCACAGGGACAGAGCAGTGACAGAGCTGAGCTGTTGGGGGCTGCCCGCTGTGCAGCACTCAGACCTGGGAGGTGCCCCTCAGAGGAAACAAAGGTCATCACCCAGTGACTGCAAAGAAGAGAGGCAAAGGGTCTAATACGCTTATTTAAGCATGAGTAGGCCGTTGGATGCACTGAAAAACCCCTCAAAAGTATAAGAGGATGGACAATAAACCATGCTAAGTTCTGCCTCTTTCTGCCCCAGGAGAAATTTAGACCTAATGAGGTAGAGATGACACACAAACCCACACCCACCAGCGTTTCCTTGTTTTTAAAGCATTTTGAGATCTGCCGTGGTTTGAATAGGGGGCTCGACTATGTTCAAATTTTTAATTTCTCCCAACTCGTCCTTATTCCTCCACCCCTGGAGAATGGTATCGGGTCCAGCTTGGGGACATTGCTGTTGCAGGAAGGCACGCGGGGACACAGCTGCTGAGCACTCTGGAGAGTGTTTCCTACCTCTTTCTCACTTCCTATTTTCTATTAAACCAGATCTAACCTCATTTGCCTGCTCTCTGAAGTCCTTCACAAACTGGCTTCTCTCACCTTATTTTCTAGCACTATGTTAATTGTGCAGTTTATCCTTGGCTGCCACCAGGGCAGGTCTTTGCTGCCTCTCTAGGGAAGACATCAGGGCCCCGCCCATTCCCTCCAAGCCCCTCCCCCTTCCTCATCACTCTCCACATCTTTGTCTTCCTGGGGCTCTCCTACTTTCACCGCCCAAATCTCAACCCGTTTCTCTAATGTGGCTCATCCTACCTGAGAAGCCTTCCACCAGGCCTTACTTGCCTGGTTGTTCAGTCTGTCTTTAAGGTCTACCTCTCCTGAACTTCTCCAAGATTTCATTGTATCAGGTCTCCGGTTAGTTTTGCTGCTTAACATATGAGAGCTGTTAGGATTTACAAGTTCTTTCAGGATGGGCATCCCACAATTTACTCCTGTATAGATCCACAGTACCCAGCTCCACAGCCAACAGGCAAATTGAGCCTCAGATTAAAATTAATAATATTTTATTTTTGCCAGAAAGGTATAATATGCGAGGCCTTACCAAACTTTCAGCCCTTTGTTCAATTTGATAGCATGTCATCTGAAAGATAAACTACTTTTCGTCCTAGTAGGAGGCTCGGGAAGAGAAATAATTTCACTGAATGGGGTTGGGGTTGTTGCTCAGTGGTTAGAGCCTTTGCCTAGCAAATATGAGGCACTGGGTTCAATTCTCAGCACTGCATATAAATAAATAATTTAAAAATAAAAATAAAGGCTGAGGTTGTAGCTCAGTGGTAGAATGCTTGCCTAGCATGTGTGAGGCACTGGGTTTGATTCTCAGCACCACATATAAATAAACAAACACTACATAAATAAATAAATAGAATAAAGGACCATTGACAACTAAAAAAATTTAAAAATTAAAAATTAAAATTAAAAAATTTTAGGGCTGGGATTGTAGCTCAGCAGTAGAGCACTTGCCTCGCATGCATGAGACCCTGGGTTCGATCCTCAGCACCACATACAAAGCAATAAAATAAAGACATTGTGTCCATCTACAACTAAAAAAAAAAAAAAAAAATTAAAAAATTTTAAAAAATCATTGAATGTTCAACAAACTGACAAAAACAGGCAATAGTAATCATTTATTTAGCATTATATAAACACTGATCAAAGCATTTAACAACTACCCATTCATCTAAATTAAACTGCATCCCAACCTAACAAAGTAGGTACCATTACTATTTCTACTTCATTAATGATGAGACTGGAGTATAGAAGGTAATCTGTCCAAAATCAGAGAAAGAGAGTGGTTGAGCTGGGTTCAAACTCAGATGATCTAGGTCCAGAGTCCATGCGCTCATGCCCTGTTCCTCAAGTGTGCTTTCACATGACTTCCTTCATCGCACAAACAGAATCCGGTCTTTTATACAAATACTTTGTCACAGGTACGTGTATCTAAACCTGACATCGCTCAACTAGAGAGTAAAGAAAACTGACAGTGAGATGTAATCTTCCAGGGAAGCTCCAATAAGAAGCGTGGCCATATGGGAGCTGAATAAAGAGAGTTTTCTTTGAAACATATGGAGCAAAAGACCTGCTGGTCTACCCTGGCGACCCTGCAAAATGGCACCACCCATCCATGCTCTGCAGAAATCTCAGGGTAATCATTAGGTAGGTGCTGCAGACAAATACTACTACACAACCAACAGAATCTTCCCAAATCCTTAGTTTTTCTACATAAAGAAATTGAATACAAGCCGAATCATAGCTGCAGTTAGATCCGTTCACCATATTTTAAATGTGATCTTGCAGACCTACAGGTGACATGCTTAAGAACTCCAGATTATGTACAAGAAGAGAAACTTCATCCTGGTGGTCAAATCACGGCAGGAAATGATGCCACCAACAATTACTCATGTATTAGCTGTTGCTTAAGTACCACAAGGCTTTTAGGGGGAACAGACTGGGAGGCAGTGGTTGAAAATGAAGCCCCACTATTAATGGAGTCAAGCTATTCAGCTGGATTCAATAAAATAAGAAGCCCTGCCCAGACCAGTGTCTGTAGTAGAAGACAGCTAAAAGCTGTTTTTTTCAAAATCTGGATTTATTGAATCCAGGCTTTCTACAGAAAGCTTTCTCCTTCTTCTTGAATGGCTGGCAAGTCATCTAGTATATTTGAAACCTTTCAAGGAGAAGCAGACTTCAGACTTCAGCATGTCCAGGGAGAGAACATGATCATGTTCAAGGTGATCGAAACCTTGGTGGCCCGCAGGATAGACTGTCAAGAAAGGCTATTGAATCCACGTCTACCAATTTGGCTAAGGTGAGAGACCATTCTTGGTTACCCACTACATGCCAGCCCCCCTGTGGCACCCTGTGAGGCCCTGGACACCGAGAAGAACAAACACAAGTCCTGTTATGGAGGAATTTACAACCCAGGGGAGGAAAGGTGGTGGTCTCGGGGCTGAATGCATTGGGAGAAATGTTTTGGCAGGGATGAGCATCATTTGGTGTAACTCTGCTGGCCTCCCTGCGTCTGTCCCTCTTCCTGGGCTTGCAGCTGTCCCTCTCCATGCCTCTAGCTCTGTCTTTCATTGTTCTCAGACTGCTTTGTCTGCCTGGGACCTCCCTGCCCTGCAGGCATCTTCTGTCTCTTCCTCTAACCACATCCTCCAGAGCCTGATTCTGTCTCCAAGGCCTATGGGCTGCCACACATGGTGGGGACGCTGGGGAGACGTCTCCCAGCCCAGGTCTCTCCCATGCTGCTGGACTACAAACCTGAGAAGAGCCAGGGGAGCGATGGACTCGTGTGTGTTAAGGCAAAGGGCCTGGGTGTCTCCTGCTCACCTGTGCAGCCAACGTTTACACCACACCAAGGGCCTGGGGGCAAAGTGGGGATGGAGAAGGGTTAGGCGAGGCTCTGTTCTCAAGGACCACAGGAGCTAGAGGAGGAAGAGGCAAAACCTAATCCCAAGGGACCATCCAAGTAACAAACAAGCTGTAAGGACAATGTTAAAACAGAGGTAATTCCCACTGAGATGTAACCAAGCCAGACAATAATTGTCAAAAATCAAATGACTCAAATGGGCAGAGATCTTGCTTTAGATCACCTTAAAGCTGTGCTGTCTATACCAGGTCAAGTCCATTGCCTCTCTGTTATCATGGCCTTTGTCCCAAGTTGGCAATGGTCAGGTTTGCAGATCCGCAGGACACCAAGCCTGGCCCTCAGGGTGGGCAGTTACTGTTGACTGTCCTCCCCAGAAGGGGACTGTGGGCATGGCAGGTGCTCAGGGTTTCATACACTACCCAGGACAAGGCCCCAGAGAGAGATGGCCAACAGGGAAGAGAAGGCCACCAGGAGGTGCCAAGGGGAAAGACAAGAAGGCAGCAAGGAGAAGGAATGTGCTGTGGGAGAGTAGGGGCAGCCTCCACAAATCCTTCCTGTGGATATGGGGAGGCAGGAGGGAGTCGTTCCAGATGACAGAGGTTGCCAGGAGCTCTGGAGGGGCAGGGATGATAGCACATGTCCCAGATGGCCGTGAGTGTTTGCATAAGATTCACTAGTGTTCTTGGGTGAGTGAACACCCTCCAGCTTACTGCACAAGATTGGGACCACACAATAACCCTCAAGTTGCAGAAAATGCACACACATTAACAGTGAGCCCTAGTGAAATACGTCTTTTGGAAATTATTTCATAGACTAATGGTATTGCAATGAACTGGTTTCCTGAGAATGGTGTTAAAGGTGGGTATTGACAAACGCCTCCAACCGGGGAAGATTGTATAATTACAGTGTGACAGCTTTCTGAAAGTGACGGGATACGACCAGCTCACAGGTTCGTTCACGTCGAAGGCATTCAGGGTTACAGCATTAGGAAAGATGCCTTCCTGAAAAGGGCACCATCATCTGGTCTGAGCTTCCTCATCATTATGGTTGACATTGTTCCCTCTGTCCTTCTTTCCTTCCATTCATCCCTCCACGGAGCACTTATTAGGGGCCAGGCACTACGCCAGGTGCTGCCGCTACGCAGAAGAAGAGATGTAACCCCTGCCTCATGGCGCTCACACGCCAGCCAGGGAAATCGACAGCTAACAGATTCTAACGTTGCAACACAATAAGGTGCTATGCTGGAGGCACGTGGAGAATGCAGGGCAGCGTGAGGGAAGGCAGCGTCTGCTTCGGGTGGTTTCAGAGGCCTCCTCTGGCATGTAATACCGTCATACATACGCCTCTTCTGCCAGAAGTCTCGCAGCCACCGATTCTCTCTTCCTTCCTCCCTCCCTCCCTCCCTCCCTCCCCCCTCCCTCCCTCCCTCTCTTTACAATCTGTTCTCTATGATCTCTTTCTCTCTCTGTCCACCGTCTATCCACCTATTTATCCAAAACATTTAGACACAGTTTTCCTTTCTAAGACAGGTTTCTCTCCTCGCTGCAGGGAAAGCCTAGCCACTGCAGATGGTGCTGCCAAGGTACCAGCTGACAAAGGCCGGCGGGAGGATGAAGTACCTTCTCTGGAGGTCTTTAAGAACAGGATTGTTCCCATCTGGCTGAGGTGCTTGGGTGGTCCTGCTTGAAGATGGAGAAGGCCCAGTGGAAGACTCTTTGAGGGTTCCCATACATTCTCATTTCCTCCACTGGCAAGAATCCATTACCTCCATAGACCGAGGGCAGCTGCTATTGTTTTAATAGTGGGCCTGACTACCCAGGCCACAAGCAGAGGTGAGGAATGACAGCCCTGGAGGGCACATTTCTATGGTCCCAGAGATTACAATCACCACTGGCTGCAGTTCTGAGACTGCCAACCATGCACTGACAGTCACACCAGGTTCGTCATCATCCTCAGAGGACATCAAAGCCAAAAGTCCAAGGATGCTTGATGCAGAATTTTGTGATGCAGCTCGCATTTTCTAATGCCCTAAAGCTCTCATCTGTTTCCAAGTGGAGGAATATGTAGACTGCTTCATTACTGGCAAATTTGGCCTCTGTAGTATAAATTTCCAAAGGTTCCCTCATCTTCTGTCCCCCTGGAATGCCAGGGTCTTCTACGCAGTCTGCATGTTGTGGGAAGAGGAAAGGTAGCCCTAGGGTGTGTGTAGAAATGTTCCTGCCTGATGTTCCTGACCTTTCTGGACCAGAATCCAAGGCAAAGGCAACAGCTGCTCAGTATGCAGCACTGGGGTAGCCATATACTGCGCAGGCTCAGCACATCAGCCTATCTCCAGGTCTTAACTGCCTCGGATAAAAGTTGCTTGTTGGCCTAACAACACTGAATAATTAGGCCTAATTCTGAGCTCAGCTTTACTCTCCTGGTCAATCTCCAGTCCCTGACTCTGGAAGTCTCACCGGGGCTTCCGGGTTCCACAGGTTGATGGTGTCTGGTGCCACTTCCTGATTGATTCATCCCAGGAAGGGCTTCTTTTGGCCTGTCAGAAGCAACCAGGCCTTGTTTTCTAAATAGAATGCAGACAAAATAGTTTTTTTACCCTTTGCATTTTCTTTTAGGGAGAGATATCAATGACCCTTGTCAAGGTAATGTTAGTGTTATTTAAAATTTAATCTTTCAGGAAGAACAGAGATTATCTGTTTATGTTCTTTTACAGTTTTCTTTGTACGTATAACAATCAAATTAATATAACCAACAACCATATTGTGATTATAAAATTAGTAATCAGTAAATGAGCAGAAGCCTAACACCATGGTCAAGAGCTTAAATGTGGGTTCAGCTCTGACTCGGATACTTACTACTGTGAGATCTTGGGCAAGTTGCTCAACATTTCTGTGTCTCCGTTTCTTCCTCTAAAATGAGATAATGCCAGTACACACTTCACTGAGTTCTTGTGAGGATGAAGTGAATTACTCTATGTAACATGCTTTAGACAGGGACTGGCTGTTAGCTATTTTAAGATGAATGAATAGTCATTAAACTAATCAACATCAGGCAGATAGCAGCCTCTAGAAACTTGGGTATTAAATGGGGTAAAATAATAGGAGCTTGGAACAGGGTCTAGTGTATGGTAAGTATTCAATGTTAGCAATTAGCAATGTGTGCATGCGGGCCCCATTTTTACTTTGAACCATTTTGCATGACCTTGATTTCATCCTTCCAAGAATTTATGGTCACATTACATTTTGCTTCCTCTCTTCCCTGGTGTTCAGGGAGAAGATCCCGGATCCAAATGACTCCTCCACTGACACTGTAAGGTACAGATTCATATTCTGATTTATGACCAGTAAGTTGACTCCTATGTTTGAATTTTCCCATTTCATCATCCAAGCATCCATCTCTTTATAAGTGAGGCTTCAAATATTAGGGCCATCTGCAGACTTTAAAACCTTCATTCACTAAAACAAATTGAGTGTCCTTAATCTGAAAATCCCAAATCCACAACTTCCTGAGCACCAACATGGCATCAAGGGAGCAAATTCCATGAGATGGGTCACAGTCGATGCAGGCACACCAGAAAGAGTGCAGAAATTAACTTCTGGCTGTGTATATAAGCTACATATGGAACATAAATAAATTTCATGTTTAGACTTGGGTCCTATCTCCATGATATCTAATTATGTATATGCAAATATTCCAAAATCCTCAAAAATCTGAAATACAAATCACTTCTGGTTCCAAGTATTTCAGATAAGAGAGAGTCAACGTGTATCTTTATTCTGCACATATGAATACACAGGTATAAAGATAATGTGAAAGGGGGGTATGAAATCCATCAGTCTGGTCATGGATGGAGACCGAGTTCACAAAGATGTGTGTCTCACACATGTTGCAGTTGGCAGCTGGCTGTGCACTGGTACAAAGATAATTATACCAATGGAAGCCTTCTTTCAAAGACTCAGAGAGGAGACAATACTTTCATTAGATATTCTTAATGAGTAGATTTTTAAATTTTTTTTTAGTTGTAGAGGAACACAATACCTTTATTTATTTTATGTGGTGCTGAGGATCGAACCCAGTGCCTCACACATGTGAGGCAAGTGCTCAACCACTGAGCCACAACCCCAGCCCCAGATTTTTTTTTAAAGACTGGAAAAGAATTGATTTATTTAAAAATAATGTTAATAAAATATTCTAAGTTGAGTTTCTATGGGATTTTCTCACAGTTGTAATTAATATTTTCTTCGATACTGAATTCTAGGTGTACTTTTTCTATAAGGCTAAAACTCATGCTTTTTCTAAGTGTTCCTAAGCTGTGTGTGAAGCACCATGATGGTCTGACCACAGTCAGAGTCTACTGTATCCTTGTCAATTCAGTCCCTGTGCCAGATTGATGGATTAAAAGAAAACCCCAAAACCTTGACTTCTAAGATTTGATCTTTTAACCTTTTAGGAAATGAAAGGATTTAAACAGCCTGCTGACGCATTTTATCATAGCATCTGCCTGCAATTCTACTAGGAAGATGTGAATGAGTGTAATTCACTTCTGGAGGTACGGAGGTTGGAAGAGCCTGATACATTCAGATAAAGTGTAATGAAAATGCTTAGCAACTGTCGCTCAGCAAGGTTCAGAGGCTCATGAGGGCCAAGCACTTAAATAAGCATGAGACGAGAAGGATGTTACTGACAAGAACCAACTGATTGAGAACATTTATTCTTGTAAGAGCCTAGTTAAGTGCTCTCACAAAAGAGATATGATACACATGGATAGAATGAAACTGGAAATACTTTTGGAAGACAGCTAGTCACCTCTGTGTGGTAAACATGCTTCAATATCATAGGAGACACAGATTTCCACTCTGATCTGTAGTTACGTTAATACAAACACAGCACCTGGGGCTGGGATTGTAGCTCAGTGATAGAGCACTTGCCTTGCATGCGTGAGGCCCTGGGTTCGATCCTCAGCACCACATACAAAGCAATAAAATAAAGACATTGTGTCCATCTACAACTAAAAAAATATTTTAAAAAAACAAAACAAAAAAAAACCCCAAAAACACAGCACCTGTTATTCTAATGGATTCCCACAATGCAGGGCACACTGGGCTTTACCAAGGCCTTATGTAGTTGGAAACCCAGTGAATGAATCCAATTCCAAAAGAATTTCTAAAGCTGGGTGGAGCACTGCACCCGGGAAGAGATCCACTCGCTCCTGAGTACCCTTTGCTTAGCTGTTTGTTGAGCAAGAATAATGCAAACATTAGAGAACCTGGGACTGCTTGGCCCTGAAGACCTGCTGAGATAGATCTTATTTAATCAAAATATAATTATTTTCCCATCTTGGATCTCTGGGGAGTCGAGGCTCATGCCCTGAGCCTAGGGATCAAAGTAGAAAGCAATGAGTTTTAAACCATCAATTCTACCTGAAAATTTAGAAAGCATCCTGAGGTCATGGAGACAGAAAAGGCTTTGTTTGTGGTGTGCTAACGGGGTTCAGCTCGGCATCTATTCCTTTTCCAGGTTGTCTTTTTCTTCCCTTGCACCATTATCTGCATTTCCACTGATTCTGCACAGGATGTCTATAAATAGTGATTAAAAACTGAAGAAAAAAAAGACATTATACTATCTAACTTGAAATAACCTTCCAAAACAACAAAAAGTTTAGTTTTAATATAAAAGTTGTGATCAATTAACTTCTTTGTTTTGTTCCAGAAAGGAACTGGCACATCTAAAATGAAGAAAAATTTTCAGTGTGTATTTTACCAGGCTCACTGTTCAAAAACACCAGCTCTACCTGAACATTTTGGACTGTTATTTGTTTAAACATGTTTGTTTTCTTAGGTGAGCTAAAAATGTTTTCCCCTGATGTTTCTACTAAGGGACATTGAAACTAAAATAAAAATAAATGACATGTTTAAAAAGTTATAGTCACCAGAGCTGGAACAAAGTACAGAAAACGGATGGAGGAAGTGAATTTTAGGACACAAGTAGTAGATTTCCTATTTTAGTTGCCCTAAAAAGATGTGGAAAAACAAATAGAAGGAAAAAGTACATCCCAACCCATCTAAGTGAAGGATGAAAAACCATTCCTCATGCCGAGTGAAGCTTAGAAATAAGTTAATATATGATTAAATAACACATTTTCCTGTTATTATAAACCAAATTCTGTTACTATGAACTATAATACTTGTGTAAGACCTCTTATTTGTACCAGACTTTTTATCACTGGTAAATTCTTGATATGACTGAGTTTAGAAATAGTAGGGGATGGGGATCATAAAGAAATATTTATTATAGAATACTGATGATAATAAAATTTGACTTGCAGTTTCCTTTTAAGTGAGAAAAGCATAATAAGAATTTTAGCATAGAGAGTTTCCCCTTTTGCATTATAGAACCTTTTTATGGGAGGTCTCTGGCTTTGGGAGATCCATAAATTCCCTAACATTATTAGGCTAAGTTTCATGTGTTTTGCTGGGGAAAAGTTACATAGCTCTGATTTAATTCTCAACATGCACACACACCCTTATTAATATTATACATATATGAATACATATTCACACATATACGTAATATATGCATACATATACACATATATTCATCTAACTTTTAAAAACTCCATGGAGTAAATATGATTTTGATTCCCATTTTACAGGTAATAAGTTGAGGCCTAGCAAAGATAAAATGAGTCATATGTCAGTGTGTAGCATAGTCCATTATAGAACCCAGACAACACACACACTGTCAGTCTGTTACAGAACCCACACTACACACTTTCCAGGTGAGCAGTTGTTTTACTAAGTGCTGAGGGACTCAGCCAGGACTATGAACCCAAATCACCACTTACACTGAGATTCAAAATCGGGACTCAGAGTTTCTAGCAGGTTCATCAGTATGCACAGACGGGTGCAGGCACCGGTGTGAGATTGCTTTTTGCCTTTATCTCCTACTCTTCTTTTCCTGATGTACGTGGATGGGTTTCCTGGCAATTCACAGCCTCATGTTAAGTTTAAGACCAAGTCATACTTTGCTTTTCTGAGACCCAACTGAAGAGTGGGGCTTTCATTTTCCATTATAAGCACCCTAAAGAGGTTCTCAGGTCTCCTTCAATGCAAGTGCCTCTCTCTGTCATCTCCACCAAAACACGGAATTCCATTAAGAACCACAGAGCATGCTCCTTTAAAGATGTGGATTGTCTGCCATTTCCACCTAAGATGTCACCTGATCACAAATCAAAGTTGAGGGGTCTCTGTCTTGACATTCCACAGAAGTCTAACATACTTTGTCAAAAGTCACCTTCCTCAAATACCATCTTCCTTCCTTAAGCCACCACGAGTGGCCCTTTAGTCACTCTCCAAGGCTCGCATACAGCTTATTCCCTGGAATCTCACAAGCCAAATCATCAGGACTCATGGTGCAACATTGGAAAAGAACGTTTGAGCCTAAGCATGGTATTCTTTCTCCTTTGTTGAGCCTAAAATGATACAGGCAAACTTAAAGACTGTTCGTTTGTCAATTAATTAAAAAAAAATGTCTGTAGGAAACATTGAAGTTAGGCTTCTAAGTGGTGACTACCCAAATACCATGGTCAAATGAACGCACAGTGTGTGGGACTGCCTGCAAAGACCTTCACATATATTATTTCCAAAAGTCATATTCAAAATATTTAACAACCAGCACAGTGTGCCCTTAGATCAATCAGATTAGACTTCAGCTGCCGTAAATAACTGGCATAGCTGTTCTGGAGCATCCCAGGTGAATGGCTCTAGTAAATTCGTGGGCGGTCCCTGTTGGTGTAAGAAGAAAACCAGGGCTCAGAAAAGGCAAGAGGTGGGCTCTGCCAATCAGCCGGTAAAGACAGAGGTGAGATTCGAGCATAGATTTTCTGACTCCTGCTCTCTCTTCCTCCCACTATCCATTTGTCCAAAAACGTTCCCAGGGAGACTTGGAG
>CM053412.1:11364716-11511927 GCA_028644305.1 Xerus rutilus | reverse complement strand
CAGGTGAATGGCTCTAGTAAATTCGTGGGCGGTCCCTGTTGGTGTAAGAAGAAAACCAGGGCTCAGAAAAGGCAAGAGGTGGGCTCTGCCAATCAGCCGGTAAAGACAGAGGTGAGATTCGAGCATAGATTTTCTGACTCCTGCTCTCTCTTCCTCCCACTATCCATTTGTCCAAAAACGTTCCCAGGGAGACTTGGAGTTCACACATCAGCCAGCAAAGCTGTGAGGACTACTCAGGACATGAGCTACTTAGACACCTTTCTAAGAGTCCTAGGAGCCTGAGGGACTGGTGGACTGTGATCTTAAGCTTTCTGTGGCACTCATACCTCTCCGAATAACTTCACTGTAAAGGCATCTGCAACATACGGGGGTGGGGCATGTGCCCTAGGGAGCTGGCCTCAGATGATGAAATGAAATTTGACTTGGGATGATGGGAAGACGGGTGAAAATTACAGATGGCATTTTCAAGCAAAGTTAAAACTAAGACCTCAGCTTCCGCTCGTGCGGTTACTGTTTGGCTGTGCGCTCTCCCAGACGAGCCATTAGTGTGCCCGGTCAGCATTCTGCATGGTCCACAGGCTAGGACTTTATTAGGATAGGGAGCAGTGGCAGGATGGAAACAAGCCGTTGAGAACCCCTGAGAGGCAATCATTTGCAGACTCGTCAGCCTTATCTACAATGATGAGCCCTGGCCTGGGAAGCCGGGGAGTCTCTCATTGTCTCTCCACACCTTCCTGGCTCTATAGAGACCCACTGGGCAGGAGTGTGGGAGGCCAGTGCAGGTGGTCAGGCACCTGGGACCAGGGTTCTAAAGCCTCTGTGTGCTGGCTCAAGATGAGATGTCTGCACAGCACAGTGCCCGATGCCTTGATAGTGCTGGTTCAGAAATGGTTGTTGATTGATGAGTGAGCAGGTGACTGAGTGAAATAATGAACAAAAGCGTTGGTGAGTGAGTGCGTGGTGGGTATGTGGGTAAGAGGACAAGGGCAATAATACTCAGTCTTTAATCAATTGCTGAGGCCCCTCTGGCACAATGTACCAAACGTGGCTTTCCTAAGAGCAGGGAAAGGGTTAAATGGTCAGTCACACCTTTGCATGTTTATGTGATTCAACCACATGCCTTTCTACAGAATGAAATGAAGAACAGCACAAAGAACACTTAAGAAACAAAACCTCTGACTGAAGGGACAAGTCCCCTACGTGATCATATGCCGGAGTCTGATTGCAGTTTTCTGAATACCCACCCTGAGCTTTCCAACTGTAGCCAAATCCATGCTGGCCTGCATCCGCCCTCCTGCATCCTCACACCACTTTGTTACCCTTTCTTTTCTTGCTGTAATGAAATACACAAAGCAGGAAACCTTATAGAGAAAAGAGATTTATTTAGCTCACAGTTTGGAAGCTGAAGTCCAAGACGAGGTGGCCCCTTCGGTGTGTCTTCTGGTAAGGTGCTTGTGGTTGATGGCATCACAGTGGTGGAGAATACCCAAGAGAGAGAGATCACAGAGCAAGACAGGAAGCTAGAAACCAGTGAGAGGCCAGTCTTGCTCTTTCTGCAACAACACACTAGTGAGAGTGCACTCATCCCTTCAAGAGCAGCGCCCTCCCAGGACCTAATCACCTCTCAAACGTCCTACCACCCACAATGCCATGCTAGGGACCAACCTGCCAGCACACGACCCCTGAGCACACACTCAAGCTGTGTCTGAACCACAGTGCCCTCCCCTGGCATTGGCCAAGGACTGCCTTGGACTGGAATCTGCTCATCTTTTAAATTGGTGGCTCTTTCTCCAGGGCCAGGAACCCAGCATAACACCTAATGGGTCAGGATCTGTCGGTGTGTAACAAAGACATTTTGGCAAGTTAAAGACTTCCCTTCAAATGTTTTGGCTTTTACATTTTTTAGTGGTTATCAGGAAACACAGAGCCCCAAATCTAGGGGTAGGAAGTGATGGGGGACTTTCAGAGGGGCTGGTAGGGTAGGATAATGGGAATCCAAGTTGTTTGCAAATTCACTGCATTAACTAGGGAGGGGCAGGATGTGTTCCCCCTGTAGAACAGCATCCCTATCACCAGGAAGAGATGGTGGTAGAGGCCATCTTGCATGTGTGTGCAGCCATATACACGTCCAAAGAGTGTTTGATCATTAGCCACTTCCCTAAGTACAGTCCTAATGGGAGCTTAGGGAAGAGGATCTGGGCCTGTGGTGCTCCATTCTTCAGCTGAGTCCCCTGAGCAAGAGGCCTCATGATCAATCAGTTGAAGACCAGTGGCCACACAAGTGCTGGTCATAGCAGAAACTCTCAGCTAGCCACAGTTGATGCTACTTTGCTTAAAAATGACACCGAGTAAGGGATTTTGCCAATTCTCATCCTCAGAAGATCACCCGCCACCTGGACACGGCCAGCCGCCTAACAGGAAAGCACTCCAAGATGCCAAGAGACTAAAAGGCTCATAACTGTTGTTTAGAAATGAAAATGGCCCTAAATTATTACCAGCGATGGAAATGTGTCTGGGGGGAGGGCGGGACGTTCTGCAGTGGAGTCTCCAGTACACAAAGGCGGATACGAAAGGTTTATAGATGTGGGCGAATGTTCTCAGAGAGAAGAATGTCCATTTCCATCAGATTAAAATACAGTTTGGGAAAACAATTACCTGCCTGAGATCCTGGGAAAGTAAAGCTTCCTGGTTTCTCTGCCAGGAAGAATGACTGTAAAACAGGGCCGAGAATCTCCCAAACAAGATTTGAGAGTTTTTATCCAAACAGCTGCAGTTCACCTTTGAGGGCCCCAGACTCACTGGGTCTGATGGATGTTGCAACACCAAGTTCGAGGTCTCCCCAGCCTGGTGCCAAGAGTTGGCCCCGGGGGACAAAGAGAGAACAGTTGCTCTCTTAATCAGAGCAGAAAACAAAACTCCCCCCCCACCCCAACCAACCTCCCTGCTTTGTTGTGAAATTGTCACTGTGCCTTTGAGGAGCGATTAAAATCCCAGCCATGTCAAATTTAAAGGGCAGGTTCCCAGGCAGGGAAGGGAAAGGGATTCAAGCGGGGAAAGAACCAGTTGCAGAGAATTTATGGAGGATTTGGGGATCACAAAAGTCATGGGACTTGACTCAATTAAAATTAATGGAAAGGCACCAACGCGCAATTTTAAAATAATCATAAACTAAAGCGGTAAGGGAATTCTGGCCTGTTCTCTGCTTCCATTCTTGAGCCTGCTTGGGAACCTGGGAGCAGACTTCCTGAAGCTCAGCATGGGTGCCAGGGGCTGTTTCTGCCTCCTCCCCTGCCCTTAATACACAAAGATTCTGCCACGGAAAGTGGGAATGAATGGTTCTCCCCGTGCGCAGTGCTTCCTGAGGGCGGGTCAGGTGCCCAGCACAGTTGCTAGAATGTCAGTTAAAAGAAAGGGCACCTGAGTTCTCAAGGCCTGGCGATGGGCTGTAAGAAAGCTGCAGTGGTTTGGAAGCCATGGCAGATTCTCAGACCCATAGGACACCCTGACTTTAAATTACATAAAGACAACTCTGACCCCTCTGGAGCCGCAGGTTTCTCACCTGCCTCCAGACCTTCGGGAGTGACTGAGCCCATCTACACAGGAGCCCTCCACATGCTGCCTCCTGTGCTGCATGAAGGCCACGAAAGCGGGGGACTCTGGGGGTCCTAATCCCAAGGGCATAGCTCCCAGACATCCTCATGATGGGCATGGGAGGGAGGCCAGGGGAAGACCCCTACTTGTACCTTAGGGAGGGAGTGTCTCTCAGCAAGGGACAAATATTAATAGTGAGTGGCCTTTGGGTGGACACTGACATGGAAAAAAACACAATTCGAGTGAAGAGACCCTCATCAGGGTGACCCTTCCTGGATGCTAAGGTGAGGCTAATCACAGTGTCCAGCTCCTGGACGGGGGCCCTCATCAAGGTGAAACCAGCTGACTCATGGGGTGCTTAGAACGGAGCTTGGCATGTAGGTGGTGCTCAGTAGATGCCCGGCCTCCCACTCATGCCAGCGTCCTCATTCTCTGATCATTCATTTAGCTTTCTGCTTTCTCACTTGATGAGATTTCTGCATTTTGACAGCTGTCATAATGGTGTTGTGATGGATGTTTAATATACATAGTTTCACTCACGGGAGACCCAGGGTCCCCAGCTAAATAAGCATACAGCAATCTGTGCTATCAATTAAGCACAATGCTCGACATGATTTTTCAAAATACTCTTACGTTTCTGCTTTCTTTCTCCTCTTCTCCCTTCTAAATCCACTAAACATCCCTAGCAGATATTTAATGAACCTTAGACAGATTATGAAAAATGAGCTTTAGTTGTATGAAGATAAATGTCATCTAGTATAATTGCTCTTCTGAATCAAATGCCAGCACCTTGGTCAAATAGCAAAGAGAGAGATTAAAACCCTGTGACCAAGCAGAAGCCCTTGGTGTTGCTAGGAATTCCTGTTCTCAAGCAAAAATTGCAGCAGGAATCCCCTGCCCACTTTGTGAAATGGAAAATAAAGGGTTTCAGCTCCCTTGCTCTACAGGGGCTCTCAGGCAGCATTTACCCTCCTGGAGAGAGGAGGAGGAGGGGGCAGAGGCTGTTCACCCCCCTCAGGCTTAGTCTCCATGGTGTTCCACTTTCCCAGGCCCACCACGGCAACGGAACGATTCACTGGCAGCCTGCAGCAGTGGGGACTGGGGACTGAGGCCACATTGTCTGGTAGGTGAGTCTCTAATCAACACTGCTAGTGCCCCTCCTCGGTATAGGGTTCCTTGACTCAGCTCCCAGGCCTTCAGAGCAGGGCTCCTATAGTTGCTGAGCCTATGGGCAGACACATCCTTTTTCCTATTATAGTTACAACAGAAACAATAAGGAGTCAATCCACCGAGGGGCCTGTGGGCTCCTGTGGACCAGCGTTCTCACGATGCCCAGTGGAAACGTGTCAATGCACAGACCCTTTGATTCATTGTGATCCACAGGGCTTTTCATGGCTTTAAAATAAATAGGAACCCTGAGAAGGTGCTCTGTGTCACGATGCACTCTCAGAGGTGGAGATCAGGGCCCTATGTGAAAAGCTTTCGGGCAATCAAGTACGCAAACGGACACAGACAACTCATTTTTGCCCTGCAGTTTGAAATGCAAACGTCCTCGCCTTGTTTGGTGAGGTGCTAGGTTCTAATTTGGAGGATGCCAGTTTTAGAGTTCGTCTGTTTGACTTGTAAATGAAAGGTGGAACCTCCCTAAAATTACCCCACTGTGTGGCCGCCGGCTCCAGCCTGCTCCACTGAAGTCATTAGAAAGAGAAATCAGAGGTGCAGAGCAAGCCTGTCAGTTAGGGAACCACTCTCTCAGCTTCCGGTCCCACCATCATTTGGCCCCTGCAGGTCCCCGTAGAGAGGGTCTCAAGTACTGGGGATCTCAGAATCACCTGGGGATCTTGGGAAAGCCCTGATGCTGGGCCTTTCCATGTGTCCAGGCCTCTGTGTTTTCTAACTCTCCTGAACCAACATTTCAGAACCACTGCCTTTCAGGACAGCAGAGAAAGTACTGATGGCAACAGTGGGCCGCATTTGTTTTGAAATGTAAATTTCTTCTAATGCTTATTAAGCTGCTGCTTGTGCAACACCTATCAGGCCCCCACCTTCGCTGCCACTCTATCAACGCTGGAGGACAATCCTGTTTTGTCCAAGAGGAGCCAGAAGCTCAGAGGGTCCGGTGAATTCTAAGCTGGGTCACTCTGGCTGGGAAGGTGTGCATGTGGTGGGAAGGCCAGCCGCATGCAGGTCAGACAACAGGAATCCGGCCCTGGCCCCTGCCTTCAGTGCCACCAGGGTTCCTCGCACTCAAGTCCACAGGACAGGGGCTGGGTAAAATGTGATCCTTTTTCTGGGGAGCGCTAGGCACCAGTTGGTGAAACCAGCCCACTCTGCCATGTCTCCTGGGCAGCCTTTGGTTTCTTCTCTTCTTCCAGCTCCATTCTTTCCCTCTTATCTTGCTTTACCTTCACCCCTTTTCTTTTCCCTTGGAGTAGCTACTCTGAATCTTGCCAACACAGTGAAACCACCTGGGGAGTTCTGGGTCGCATCTCCAGGGAGTGTGGCAAACCGGTTTGGGCTGTGGCCTGGATATCAGGAGTTTTCAATACTTTGTGAAGATTTCAGTGCAGATTCCAAGGCCAGGAGCCACACCTGTCAGCCACAGCCTGCAGATGCAGGAGCTCATCTGGACATGCGCAGGTTGAAGAGGTGCTGACCACCAGCCTACTGGTATAAACCGGGCACCACAACGGAGCCCCATGTAATGCGGACTTCAGCCCAGAACATCAGCCGCACACTGAGAGAACTCCTGGCTACCACCCCAGAGAGTGGGGAATCCTAACATCCAGTGGGGTCAATGCATCTGTGACTGGCCTGTCACGGGATTTTGGAAAAATATATTCTGCTCTCTTGAGACCAGGGGACGTCCATGGGTGGGCGACAGGAAGGAGAGCAGCTACCACAGCTGCCATGTGCACAGAACAGCCTCATACAAGGAGTGGCTGTGCAAACACCATTCCCCCAGTGAGATCCATGCCATAAACTAGACTATAAAACTGGCTTCATTGGCTCATTCTGCAAACCAGCTCCCCAGGTTTATTACACACACAAAACACTCATACCCTGAAAAGGACAGAACATTTTGCATAGAGCTCTGCTCTGCGCCAATCTCTTAAGGAAATATTGCAGACCATAATACAACCTCATGTCCCTACCTGGGGCATTTACCCCAAGACAAGAACCACTCACTGCAAAAGGATTCCTTATGAAATATAGACCATAGCCATCAGGGGAAAGCAGGCTGGAGACAGGCTTCCTGAAATATCTGAAGGCTTCTGTACATGTTTGAAGTAACGGGATTGCCTGGAGCACTTAGCGCAGCACCTGGCACGTGCAGGTCGCCACCTAATCTCTACTGATGCATAAATGAGCAAACGCATGCTGCTGAACGCGGAGCTTAGATCCACAGACAAGGCAACGCTAGGATAGCACTAGGGCAATGATACAGAGCTTTCCACAGGAGCAAGATCAGCTGGTGAATGAGTGCAGAAGGGGTTAGGGTATTCTCGAGGGCAAGCCACCAAAGAGGGCAGGAATGAACCCCCTGGGTGACCCCCTATCCTTGGCTGTGGGCCAGAAGCAAGGAAGAGAAAGGGGAAAGGCAGTGTTTCTGCTCCTGATCACCTCAGGTGAGGAAATGGGCCTCCTGTAGAAGCTGGGGTGGAGGGGGCACCCCAGATCACAGGACACTGCCCATTAGCTGTGCTATTACTGCAAAGAGGGCGAGAGGGGCACAGGGCTGTTTAGAAACACAGGCCTCGCCTGCTCCCTGGGATCAGGACAGCTGTTCTCATGAGAGACAGCTGCAGATGAGGCCCATGGTGACCACCAGCTCTGCCATGCCTGTGGGTGAGATTTCTTAGTGAGAGAAGTTTCAAAGACACCAAGAAGTAAACCAACCCTGAAAGAGGTGGCTGAAGACAAGGGTGGCATTTGGATCACTTTGCGTGTGGCAGAAATTCAGAACAAAGGGAAATCATGACATCGCTGTCTGCATGGGTGGGGGTTGAACAAATGTGCAGAGAACAGCATACGGGCCTCTACAGGCCTGCAGCCTATAGGCTCCGTAGTCAACCGTTGCCTGGGGAGAAGCCTGTGCTCTTTTCCCTCATCTCTGTGTACATTAAACAGTGTAATTTATTTTAGCAGGAATAACTGTGCTCCTATCTTATTGCCCTACTTTGGGCTTCTTTTGAAGGCAGCTCACTGGGAACACCAACACTCCATTCCACCATGAACGTAGCCTGCCCTGGGGCCCTGTCCCCTCAAACACTGCCACCTCAAGGACCACACAGGCATGGAAGAGGTGATGGTCAGGGAAGAAAAGAAAACATTACCTTAAAGAAACAGCATGGATCCTCATCCTGTAATGTTTGATTGCAACTTGAATGAGTGCATTTAGGGGATGGCTATGCCGATCAGGAGAGACACGTGCCAGCTGTTGGCCAGTGAGCTGGGCGGGCCAACACTGGCCTTGGTCACCTAACTGAGGCAGCCTTAGGAGTACACACGTGGCATCATCTGGACATGTAACATGTGTCACCAACTGCTCTCCTAACTTCTTTTGTCAGATTCTGTGCTCCCTGAGGTAGCTCTGAAGCACATCTGGATGCCCAGGGCACTCTTCCTACAGAGAGAACACAGCCTGGGCAGGTAAGTGCACACAGCCCAGCTTCAACTTCTGTCATTACAAATGGCATTGTGGTTTGACACCTGTGCAGTGGGTGTTTACTGGGAGTCAGCCCCTAAGAGATGAAGTTGTCCTTTGTGCAGTGGACAAATCAGGTCTTCAAGCCTGACTGGACGAAGTTCAGACCCCAGTCTGCGGTGAATTCAGCAAATAATGCCACCCTCTGGGGCCTGTTGGCCTTCGCCTTCCCCTGGTGACCCCCCTCCCAATTGCTGAAAGTGTCCCATGGCTATTTCTTGAATTTCTACCCTCCTTCTTGAATGAAGACTGTAGAGTCAGATACAGTTGGCACAACTGGAGGTTCACAAGTCTGAATGCCTGTGCATGGCTGGCGCGGCTCCAAGAGCAGTGGTCCACTCCCTAGAGACATGGTCAACCTTGGAGTCTGTGTCATGTGTGACCGGTTCACTCCAGTGGCCATGCCTCATTCTGGTATAAGCAGACTGTAGCCAGTCAGAAAGGTGAACCAGAAAGAGCTTTAGGAGATGCTTGCTCTCTAAGAACACAGGCTTTGGTTGGAGGGACAACATCTACATAACACGGTCCAACATATTCAATGTTACAAATGAAAACAGAGCCCAAATAGATAAAGGAATGAGCCAGGAATGGGGAGTTCATGTTGAAGGCTTTCTAGAAGAGATGGTGCTAAGGAAGAGCAGCTTTAGTGAAAGGGTCGAAAGGACGGGTCTTAAAGTCACGTAGATTGGGCTTAAGTTTCTGACGGCATGTGTGAGGTCATAAAGGACTGGCAAAGCTAAGCAGGGTGGGAGCAGAGTGCCTGACACCTCGAACACTCAAGAAGGGTCACTAAAACACCCAGGGTGAAGGGTGAGGGAAGACGCACAGGAGAAAGCCTTCTCCAACGCCGGCTTGGGGCAAGCCACTTTCCTCATGGTGTCTCATCTGACAGTGTTTATTATCCTTGGCATTTCACAAAGAAGAAACCAAAGATGGAGAAGGTTAAGTAGGTTGCCAGCCTGTTGCGATGGTGCACGACTGTGATCCCAGCAACTTGGGAGTCCGAGGCAGGAGGATTGCAAGTTCAAAGCCAGCCTCAGCAATTTAGTGAGATTTTGTCTCAAAATAAAAAATAAAAAGGGTTGGGGATATGGCTCAGTGGTTAAGTGCTCCTGAATTTAAATCCCTGCTAGCAGGAAAAAAAAGGGAAGGATTAAGTAGCCTATCTAAAGTTACTTCCCTGGTTGATGGCCAAGTCCAAGTAGTTACCACTCTTTCTATGTCAGGTAGCATTCTAAATTCTTTGTTCTATTCATTCATTGAAGTTTCTCCTCAACTCTACTAGGCAGGTGCCATCATTAGCCCCATTTACTGGTGATGAAAACAAGGCACAGAGAAGTTAAGTAACTTCTTGCCCCAGGACAAGCCAGCTAGTAAGACAGAGCTGGAATTTGAACCCAAGTAATCTAGGCCTTGAATTCAGAATGTAAACCACTGTACTTTTTCCATTACATATGCCACACCACTTCTCTCTGAATCATATTGATTAAGAGACAAATGTGTCAAACAGCTTGGATTTTTAGGATGAATATTTTAAATATTATAAATCCCGTGCTCACAAGGGAGTAGTTGTTTAATGCAGTTTCTGATTGCTCAGTAATCCATCCAAGACTGTGATGTGCACAGACTATTTTTGTCTCAGTTAATCTACACCACCATATAAACACTGACTCAACTGGAGAGCCTGGACAATAAATTATCACTAGCCCAAGTGCTAAAATAGCACTTGATTTTCTCTGTGCCTGAGCATGCTATCTATTTATACTTTGCTTACTTCTGTGGAGTTCAAAGTGCTTTATACACATTTCATCATAGCTATACTTATGTAGATTTATTGTCTTTATTATACACATGTGACTAATGTACCCCCCACTGCTTCATATTTACTATAAGATTCTCGACTTTCAACTAGCTATTGAATCTACGGGTATTACTGGTTGCCTTGAATTTATAACTACACGAAGTGTGCTAACAATTAAAGGAGTAACTCTTTTTATTTGAGCTAAATTCATTTTATATAGGGCAGACCATCCTTCTTGAATATTAACTATATACAAATTTTTCATCCTTTCATTACAATTCCATTGCGGCTGACTTTGAGCAGAAGACCTGTTATTTTACTTCCCAAAGTCCAGTGTGCTATTGTTCTTTTTCAGATTGATATATGCTTTGGCACACGTGAGTCCCCAAATTTGTTTTTTTACCTTTTCAGTTTTCATAGGTATGAAACAGCAAGGGAAAGAACTCCAAAGAAAGGTTCCCTTGACCAGAAACAAGACACATAGGATTCCCAAACTACATTAGATAAAAACTGGAAAACTATACACTGTCAGCAGTTAAAAGAACCTTAGATTTAGCAGGACGATGTAGACTGCACAAGGAATGAGGGAAGAGTTGTCATTTGTGGTTTCTGTCAGTGACAAATAAAAATAGCCACTGCTTAGCCCTTCTGTCTTTTGTTCTCTCAGATGAATATCTCTCTTCATTATTGAAAACAGAAACTTCAGCTTTAAGCATCTCCCTGTTTTGCCAACTGTCCCTTTAAAAAAATTAGGCAGGGGCTGGGGCTGTAGCTCAGTGGTAGAGCGCTTGCCTAGCATGCATGACGCACTGGGTTCGATCCTCAGCACCACATATAAATAATAAATGAATAAAATAAAGATCCATCAACAAATAAAAAAATATTAAAAAAAAAAATTAGGCAGCTATCATTTCACTGGACATGAGTGTCTAAGTTTTCATCTTGCCCAAGTGTGTCATTTGCCAGTGTGAATTTAGGAAGATGGGGCAGGTATGACCAGACATACAGCATAAAAAAGAATCATAAATCCCCACAGTGTCATTAATGGTGTTGGGAGAATGTTCAGAAACAAAGCCATTCATTCTAGGAATGTTTTGGTTCCCTAGTGTCATTGATATGATGAGCCACTAACAAGGACGAGAACCTCAGCTGCAGTCCACACCCTCATGCAGAAGGTCAGAGAGCTGGAGCCTCGCAGATAGACTAAGGCACTGTGTTCTTTGCTTCTGGCCTCTGCACATGCTGTTCTCTGTTCCTCGATAACAGAGCACCTCTATCATTTCTCTGTCAGGACTCCACTGTTACTCCCTCTAAAAAGCCTTTCCTGAAACTGGGTTGGACGCTATGCTTCCTGTGCCCACCCTGGTTATCCTACTGGGTTGAAAATATCAGGAGCAACTTCAGATAGAGACAATGGCTCAGTAAGCAGCTGAATGAAAGGGTGGATGAAGGAAGTCAGCACAGCAGAAGGAGATGGAAGCATGGCTGGGCCTTCCTGTTACGGGTACTGAACTGCTACATGACCATCCTGGGTGTATGCACCCAATGGGAGCATGGGAATCTCTTAAATCAAAACCAGGCCAAGGTTAGAATTAGTTCAACTAATAAAACTTACATTACTTGAATGTTTTCCAAAGCAGATTTTGCTTTTTCATTTTTCTTTGTTCTTTATCTCATGAAAACAAACTATAGTATGGCATTCTCATCTGAATTAGGTCCAACCCTGAAAGCTGGGGCAGTTTTCAGATGGCATGCTCCACTTGGCCTCTGCAAACAGAGCTGGCGTTCACACTGTGGAAATGCCAGCAGAATCCAATGGGCTTGGGAAGGTTCTATAAAACTTCGTGAGGATATGATCAAAGTTCAGAGAAACGTGAAGCACAGAATAATTAATAGCAATGATGGGTGGAAAATGCTAGAAAGCAGTAATAACAGCAAACAATCCAAAGCATGTTTCCTGTTATATCTTTTTTTTAAAAATTATCTGTTTTAACTGCAAAGCCGTCTCAGACTCACCAGCGCCACATCTCAGACAGAACGACACATGGAAACGGTCTGTCTCTGGAGTTAGACCCCAGTTTAAGCGCTAGCTCCAAACCTTCCTGGCTGCATGACTCTGGCAAGTTCCTTAAAGTGGTGGAGCTGCAGTTTCCTCAGCATCTTTCAGGATTTTGTGAGGTTTAGAGAAAGTTTAAGTGTTCAGCACATCTCGGGGGTTCGGTAAGCATCGACTGATAGAATCCTCACTGTCTCCAACAGCATTGGAGAAACAATGCAGCGTCGATTTGGGAATTATGAACAGCCCTAAGCTGGACCGGAGTTGAGTTGTATAGTTGAAAAAGCAAATAGAATGTAACCTAGGAAACACTTAACAAACAGGAGAGTGCAAACGTGAAGAACTTAATCATGCACATTCTATAAGCAATGTTTACATAACCTTATTATTTTGTAATAATTTGTAGTTTTAATTGATAAGACTCATAATTAAATTATATTAACTAAATAGTATATTATATATCTTTCCAGAAAATTTTACTCATGTATATATATACATATATATATCTCACCATTGAGATCATATAATCTACATAGACTTCAACTTTGTCACTCTAAAATAGGGCAGGGCACCTTCTATGTGAGTTTATATATATATGTGTGTGTGTGTGTGTGTATGTGTACACATATGTGTGTATATCACATTTTCCAATAACTGCATTTTATTTCATAATATCAATTTACCTATTTAGCTAATCTCCCATACAGATATTTCTTTTTTTCCAATTTTTTTTTCTTTTTTGGTGCCAGGGATTGAACCCAGAGACACTTAACCACTGAGCCACATCCCCAGCCTTTGCTGTTTTTTTATTTTGAGCCAGAGTCTTGCTAAGTTGCTTAGGGCCTTGCTAAGTTGCTGAGGCTGGCTTTGAACCCATGATCCTCCTGCCTTAGCCTTCCGAGCTGCTGGGATTATAGGCGTGCACCACTGTGCCTGGCTTGTTTAGATTTTGCTGCAAAAAAAAATTAATAATGCTGGAATAGATGTGAAATTACTGAGTTTAAGATATGTGGACTTAGCATTTTCAAAATTAAGGTCAAACTGTCCTCCAAATTTTTACAAGAATTTACCCTCTCATTAAGCTGTGTATGGAAAAATAGGGGGAAAAATAGACTTTTTAATACTTGCTTCTCCTAACTCTCTCCTTCCAGATTTGTCCCAGAGAATAAAGTCTCATCTAAAGTCAAGATAACCAATTTATATATTCTCCCTTCGACAACTACCCTTAAGTAATAGTAGTTCTTTGCAGTTATTCTCTGTAGATGTTCAATTTAAAAATGTAAACAATGCTGAAGGTCAAAAAATTTCTGCTTGTCCTAGGTGAAGGATATCAGGTTCCTCCAGCTGAGGAGCCCAGGGCGGTGTGGGAAGCCCCCACTCCAACAAGCCAAAAGCAACCAAACCAATCACAGATAAACAAAGTAAAGTGACTCATGTTTACTGAACACCTCTCCATGTGTCCAGCTCAGCACTACATGCTTAACATATCACCTCCTGTTAGTCTGTGTGTTTGCACAGCCTCGTAAATTGCCTAATGATGCCTGGGAAGGAAGACCTGGTACCGCCCCCCTCAACCCCTAGCAGAGAGCAGCTTTCAATCAGCAGTACCCGGGAGGGTAGGCTGGCAGCCTGTTATCAGCCCCAATCCCTACCAACTGTCATTTCCGAGATAACTGATGTTCTCCCTGATGCCCCTGAGCTTGGTGAGATTGTCAAAGATCTTCTGGATCAGTGAAAAGATAAACATGTGTTCAGTGTAGTTTGGTGTCAAGGTCATTTGGATTCTATAAAAATTGTCACAGAGAAGGGGCCTATTGAATATCTCTAGATTAAACAGAATGTTGAATTAACCAGAATACCTCACTCTTATAACTAACTGAAAATTTACTGTACATAAGATAAGCTGGGATTTGTCATATTACACAGCCCTGACCTCACCACCAAAAAGTTCTTATGCTTCACTTTACTCTTACTTTCAAACTGCGCAAAGGAACAGATGCCCCCTCCCGAGATAAAAAATGTGAAAAAGAGCTATTTCCCATCATTCTCCCTAAACCTTAATAATAATTTCCAAATCAGCAGTCACAGCATTGCAATTAAACAACTGGTTTAGAATGCAAACCTGTATTTTTTATATGATTTGTTTAGCAGCCTCTTGCTTATTTTTTTTTAATAGCATCTTTCCTAAAGGTTTTTGAAACTCAATCTACATCTTCCCCCAAAATTAATTAGGTCAGATCCTCAAGCAGAGAGGTCCATCCCATCAAGTATCAAAACTCTGGCAATAACCGTGCTGTGAGATTTAAGTCAGCACTAATCAGAGTCCACACCTCACTTGCAGAGACCATTACACCACCTGCCCCCTGGCCCTGTAAGGGAGGAGAGACTCTCCTCTTTTCCTATCTGAAGGCCAAGTCCCAGGAGATGTTTCCCAGGCCTTACAACCCACGGGCTGCCTGAGCAAGTGAAATTACTCTGGGGAGTCTTTATTTTAGTAACTATAAATTCCCTTCTTTTGTCTACAACAACACTTTGACTGAATTCCATTTTCTAGCCAGAAGAATTTTTTGTGACGTTTTGGTATATTCAAGCACAGGCCATTTATATCCAACAGTGTCACTAACCTACTCAAATGAAAGTATCCGAGGTGGGTTTCTGGTGAAATCCTTCACTGTAGGTGTTGTGCGTGAGCAGCTGCTTACTGAAGACACGAGGCAGACCCTGGAGGTGAGGATAAGCCCTAAAGGTTTCTGATGCATTAAGTGGAGATTGTGAACTTGGTGCCAGTAAGACCACCGGCTGGTCCATCCACAAAGCACTGAGAAGAGCAGAGCCCTGGGATCTCTTTAGGACAGGTTGTGGTGTGTGATTAATTGCTGACTTGTCAGAAGTAGCTAAATATGGAGATGAAATGTGAAGTTAAAACAACAACAACAAACCTGGCCCCTGGCCTTCATTTCTTTAGCATTATTAAAAAATGACCTATAAATATATTTGTCACATGTACATCACCTGCCTTTGAGTGCCTGCTCTCCTTGTTGAGTTGAAGCTATTCATTCAACATTCCATGTGCTCAGTGCTTGCCTAGGTGCTAGGGCAGTGTAGAAACCATGTCTGGCATGGTCCCTGCATTCTCAGAGCTGAAAAAATAAGGAAGCTAAGCAGTGACTGTATGATAGGAAAATGCCCAGAGCACTACAGGAGGGCGACAAGAGAGGATGACTGGGTGGTCAGAGGAGCCTCTCTGAGGAAGTGACGTCTAAGCCGAGTTGGAAAGCAAGAAGGAGCTAGCCCTGGGGCCTCGGGGGCAATGCAGTGCAGGCAGAGATCACAGTCCTGAAAGGCCCCAAGGAGGGAGCAACCTGATGTGTTTCCTGGGAATTCAGCCCCAGTGGCCTGTGAGCAGTGGGCTAGTGGCCCTGCAGTGAGACATGAGGAGTGTGGTGGCTCAGTTCTGTGAGACTGGAAGTCAGACCGAGGAGCCTGAGTTTTATTCTAGGGCAACAGGGAGCATTGGGGATGATAAGGTCAACTGCAAAGCATGAGTCACATAACTCTTCCACAAATATCCCAAACTCAAGTGTGACCAAAGAGGGGGAGTGGGAGGGTGACTGAGATGCACATGCAGCTCCTGGTACCCCTCACCCCTCGAGCAAGGCTCTTGGATATGCTGATGGCTACTGTGCTCTTGAAATGGCATCACCATGTGATGTCACAATTGTAGCACACACCATTATGTCAGCACTAATGTGGTGGGGACGTAAGTCCTTCTCCTACCACCTGCCCCAGCACCCAGAGTCAATCCAGCCTCTCTCACTCTCCAGAAACACTGTCCCACTCTACTGTTGGTGTTCTAGACACACACAAGGGTTGGAGGCCCCAAGTGTTGGCAGATTCCATGCGTCTCCTGGGTAACTAATTTTGGGAACAAAAACATAGGGAACTATCTCTGACATTCTTAATGCATTTTGAAGAAACAAGAGTGATGGATTCTGCAGCTATATTTTCATGATGTAAAGAGAAACACAAATACCCAAGTGTCCTGTGATGAAGGTCATAATCATTAGCCACCTATTTTTAGCAAAGTCAACCACTCAGTTCTGAGCCAAACAAAAGGTCGTACGTTATCTGAGAAGCACATGCTATTGTGGTCATCAAATAGCTAATCTGGGGTGAGGTTTTCTACCGGAGATGCTTGTTATGAAACTAGAGTGCACTACAATGGTTACTGCTATTCAGAACTTAGATAAATCTACATCAATGGTAAGGAGAACCTGGACTACATTACACTTCAAATAATGTTTCAAACATGTCCAATGAAATGTCCCTTTTGTGTGTATGACAAGAGCAATTAACATGAGATCTACACTCTTAAACTTTGAAGTGCACAATAAAGTACTCTTCATTGGAGGCACAACGTGGTTCTACAGATCTCTTGAACTTTCACATACTATACACCTGGGACCAATGAATAGTAAGTTCCCATCCCCCCATAAAACATCATCCTATTTATACTTGAGAGTTGTACTAATATAAATAACTCATCTAAGTGTGATCATGCAGTGTCTGTCCTAGGACTGGCTTATTTCATTCTGCATAATGTCCTCAAGTTTCATTCACGTTGTTGCACATGGCAGATTTCCTTCCTTTTTTATTTTTTAAGATTGAATACTCCATTGTATATATATGTCATATTTTCTCATCCATTCATCCACAAAATAACATGAAATTTCTTGAGGTATATTATTAACTTTGGCAAAAAAAAAATGTGGGGCTGGGATTGTGGCTCAGTGATAGAGCCTAGCACAGGTGAGGCACTGGGTTCAATCTTCAGCACCACATAAAAATAATAAATAAAAATAAAGTACTGTATCCATCTACAACTAAAAAATAATAATAAAAAAATGTGCCTTAAGGTTCTTCCATCAACTTTTCATGATCATATGGTGGTCTATACAGCAAATGTATGATTCTAAAATGATAGTCACATTTAGCATGGTATTAAAAAGATTATTATAGACTAATTTCCTTACTGTACAAATATGAGCAAGATATACTACATTCTTGTACTTTGTTTTATCATTGTTTAAAACAATAGATATAACCATATCCATCTTTCAAAGGGTTATTGAGATGATTGAATGAGATAAATCCAACACAGCGTATGTCAGAAGCACAGACATTCAATAAATTTGAGTTCCTTTTCCTTTAGCCTTTGCTTCATGGTAGTTCACCTTTTTGGCAAGCTAAGAATTTTACCTTTTTATTTTTTGGTACATTTATCAATACTATCCAATGGCATATAAGCCACAAAAGGGTAGGCCACTTTTTCTCTGGGCTCACTGGTATCTTCAGCACTCAGATAAGTGCCTGCCATATAAGGAGCTTCTCAACAAATAGGCACTAATGAATGAACAAGTGAAATGGGAAGTTACAGCGAAATGAGGCTGAATTTGAAGACCACTCAGGTGAAATATCTGGTATGTTTTCAGTGGAAGAGAGACATTTTGAAAGTGCATTCAGATAAGTAACCTATAAATGCAGCCATCTTACAAAATACATTATCAAAGCCACCTATTAAAAAGAGCCACGACTCAACAATGCACTTCAAGCTCAACTAAAGCAAGGAATGGGAAAAGTCTGGTCCAACTGCTGCTAGATCCTCAGGAGGCCAGTGACCCCAAGGACAGTAGGAAGCACAGTGCATAAGACTTCGCTTGTTCTCAACTGCAGGCCAGCTGAATCATCCTGGGGATGCCCTGGTGGCTTTGAAGTCACTTGACCAAGCAGTCTCCAGGCTTTTCAACTTATTTTCCATGATAGTCCGGTGGTCCATACATTGACTCTACGGTTCTAGAATAATACAATAATAATCCTCATATTGAAGAGCTACCCCAAACATCAGAGTAGTTGGGAATAGACTAGTGTGGCTCCTAGTGACTCCTAGTGGCTTGGGAACAGAAACCTATGTCAGTCAGAAAGCAGAGGATCTGAAGCTGGCTGTCCTACCTATAGGCCGAGTGGCCTTGGGGAAGCCCTTTCGTCTTCGGTCAAGCAGACCTTGGTTTCATCATCCGTGAATTACTTACACCGGTTGTTTTATCCCAAAGATCCCCTTAGTTTAAGAGCCCCTGCCTGAGCTCTAGCAGCCCTGGCCAGTCTCCATCCCTACGGCCTTGATGGCCTGAACAGTTACATGTGTAGAAACCACAGATGATAGGAGGGGGGGAAATAAGGATGAAAAAGCCACCCGTCCCCCTCTTTTCAAGAACGACTGCTCGCAATTGCTCACATCTGGCACGCCTCAATGGCAACCATTTGCAAGGTTCAAAAACCTTGAACCTTGAAAGTGAAATAAGAAGCTTTATCTTCAAAAGGAAAATTAAAGACCTGGAGCAGACCACTTGGGACCTTTTCATTCCACCTGGATAATGGTGGGTATTATGACTCCACACAGCAGTGTGTTTTTATGAATAGGCTAACACATACCTTTAGGCTGTAAAATAGTGCTTTAGGATATAACATGTTGATTCAGATACAAAATAAAATACTGTTTGCATTATAGACTTTTAATGAAAAGCCTAAAAACATGCCCATTTAACGAATCTCTATTTTTTATAGGGCCTGCTGAAAAATGCCTGCTTTAAAAAAATGTAACGATGGGTGGTCTCACACCTAGAAGTGGCACAAGAATCCTTTGTCAGACCATGTGTCTTAATTTTTGGTATGGAAAATGTGGTCACCATAATTATATCCCAGAGAAAGCAAAGGGTTTTTAAGATTCTGTGCAGGAGGGGAGTAAGAGTTCATTAACGTTCAATAAAACTATAATTTAACCAGCTTTGAGGTATGTAGTAATCAGCATTAAAATGACAGCATCAGACAATTTTCTATTTTGCCCTGTGGTCCTAGTTAAAATGCTTTATTTCCTCTGGTAGATCTGAGCTCCTTAGAACAAATGCCACTCTAGTCCCTGCAACCTCTATCAAGCCTGGTACATGGCTTGTTTTTTGTGTTCAGTGAACCAAAGAAGCTTTCAGAAAAATCACTCAAGAAATATGTCAGAGTCAGAGGAAGTCAATGCATAACTTGTTTTAAAATGATTCTCTTAAGTTTAAGGATATTTCAAATATATACTTTAAAAGGTTCACTCACAGAATAAGTTCATTTGTGCAGGTTCTGAAATGAGATTCAGCCAAGCGAAGAGTCAATAATAATTAAATATTGATAGAAGAGGAGGGGAAAATTTGGTTGTGTTATTTAATTGCTTGCTTACTCAAACCTGCTTTCTGATTGACAGACATCTTTCGGGCCGAGACACCCATGCTGGAGGAGGGCACTCAATGTGGTGGCTTCTCCCTCTCTCTGGTCTTTTTGGCTTTGAAATGAAAAAAAAGATCAAAGCCAAGTAAGTCTATGGAAAATTAATGAGAGCTGAACACTGCATGCAGTTAATATGTTTAGTTAACTCAGGCAGCAAGGAAGGACAACACGGCCCTAATCACATGGGACAGAACACAAAAGCTGTTACATACAATTTTTGTTTGTTCATTAAAAATAAATAACAATGTGGGAAGCAGAGAGTTGAAGTTTCCCACACCTGGAAGCCTAACAGTGTGGATTCTCTCCTCGGATTTCCCAAGTTTCTTGAATTTCTTAATTCCACACTATAACCTCTTTCCCTCTAATCGTGAATATATTTCAGAAATGCCAACATTTCAGCATCAAGCTTCTATCCCCCCCAACTGCCTCTCACCACCAGAAGTGGTTAAAAAAAATTCTTACATCTATCTTCTTCACAGGTTTTGACTTCTTGGAAGAGAAAATAGGATGATTTATGCACAGATGAGAAAAAATGATGTTTTCCTGAAATAGATGTAAGTTGTGGCTTGCTGATACATGGCCACCAAATCTATGTGGGCTGAACTAGATTTCAATATGCACCTATGGGCTTGAGTCCTTGTGAGGATGCTGACATGACAGGAGCCCGGCTTTCAGAGCCCAACCTGGCTCAAGTCACCCCAGCACGTCCCAGTGGATCCATCCTCAATAGATGGTTTCCTTCACTGAGCACTTGTTGCTTTGTCTGAAAATGGGAAAAGGCTCATACCTGCTTGAGGCTATCAGGGCTCGACAGAGCAAGTCAGGAGCTCAGCACTGTGTCTATCATCTTGAGGACTCGCTGCCTCCTGGCTATTTCTCTTCCCATCTTCTGCTGCAGTCTGTCCTGCTTGGAACGTGTAGGATGCAGTTCCAAAATGTCCCTGAGTTCTCAGTGAAGTCCCTGTGGTGCAGCCACCTGAGAGGAACCCTGTGTGGGAGGCGTCCGTCACCTCTGCAGCTGGCTTTTTGTGTGATCACAGCTAGTAAATCAGGGGCAATATCACAAACAGGCAAGAAGGAGGAAGAAGGAAGGAAAGAAGGAAAGGAGAAAGAAGGAAGGAAGAAGGAAGGTGGTGGACGGGAGGTACCAAGCTTTGTAAGATAAGGTAATATCCAGTCTCCCATCCTCAATCTCTAGACATCACCAAATATTTTAAATTCAAAGGAAAACTGTTATCAGCCAGCTGTGGAGAGGTGCAGTGTACAGCCTGAGAAATCAATCATTGGTTGGTAAATGGGGGTGGAGGGTAGAACAGAAAACCAAACCAGCAAAACACTCAGGTTCGAGTGGTCAGTCTAGCTCAGTGTGGTATGGAATTTTCTCTGTGGAAAACGTCTATGTTTTTTAAAGAAAGTTTTAATTTGTTTTAATTAGTTATATATGACAGTAGGCTGCATTTATGCACTTGGATCTATCATACATAGATGGGTATAATTTCTCATTTTTCTACATGGTGTAGAATCACATCGGTCATGCAGTCATATATATACATAAGGTAAAGAAGGAATCAATAAACCAAATCATAAATTCTATGTTGTTTAATATTGTAGCTGAAGGTGGATTTCCTTTGAGCTCGCAGGTCATTTGGTCTTTATTTTATAAGAAAGTAGTTACGTTTGCTTTCCTGAGAGCAAAGGAGCTGCAGGTTGAGGAAGGAGAGAGATGTCGAATGAAGGGTCACACAGACACTGACACGACACAGAGTGCACACACACAGCACACACATGCACTAACACACGGACGTCCACAAGCACACACAGGTACTCATGCATGTCACAACGGGACTTGTCCCACTTCTGTGGGATGGGGCCCAGAATCACTTATTTCCTCTCTGCTTTTCTTCAAGAAACCCTTGCCGTATCCCACCACGCATGGGGTAAATAGACCAGTAAGAACCCAAACTTGAACAACACAACCAAAACAACCACACCCCCCTCCCACACACGATTCTGCAGGCGCGTCGGGCTCCGGTGAACTCTGCAAGCAGGGCTCACAGTCCTGGCTGTTCCAGAAGCACACGCCTCGCTGTTTTCAGACATGCCCCTGTTTTGTTTGTTTGGGTTTATTTTTGCCTTTGCTCTGCAGAAAGCCTCACAGATAGGATGGGTGATTTCATGCTATATAAACCTCACCTCCCTCAATTCTTAGAATGTAGATAGATACCACTACCGGTATTCTTAGAGTCAGCGTCACACAGCTTCCCACACCACGCAGGGTGCAGCAGAACCCACATTTCATCAGAATCCTTGCTCTGAATTATTTGCAGGTTTTTCTTTATGATCCAGGAAACCAAATATGAGGCACTGTTTTAGTTGCTGATAAATGGGCTTCTAAAATGTTCTCAGTGGCCGGCAGGATAGTAGCTGGTTTCCCAGAAGGCGCAATGGTATCTGACCCCTGACACCCTGTGAAGGAAAGTCTCTAGACATTTTTGTCAAGGGTCAAATTTTGCTAGGACAACAGATGCCATCAAATGCATCTTTGAAGGGTCTCAGAGAAGTTTCCTTTACCTGCCCAGGTAATAGGACACTCAGGGCCTAAGATGACAGAGCTCATGGTGGACCATGTGGCAGTGTTCACAGGAGGCTGGCCCTGCTGCTCTCAAAGCTCCCTCAAGCAGGCTGTGCTTGAACAAGCTGGCACCTTCTGCGTCAGCGGGCAGCGAGCAGAGAGACCAAGTGAGCAGTGGGAACGCCCCGCCCTTGTGATTCCTGCTGGCGCTGCTGATTCCCCAGTTCACTAAAGTGCACTTAAAGACCACTCTCAGCCTCGGGCAGAAGGTTCCTACCAGGCTTCCTACACCTTGAGCACACAACAAATCACTGTAGGGAAAGTCCCGTGTCTTCATCTACCTCTGGCATTTAGGGATTTCTGTAAATGTCCTGAAATTCAAGATTCCTGAGAGTTTGTCAAAAATTGACACTAGTCAATTCAGCCTTTACAAACCTCCCTTTGCCCACTCCCAACAGATATGCTGGGAGACTGATTGCCTATGGTTAATAGGTAGGTGAATTCAACTGATGCTTGAATATGATTTTACTGAATGAATGGGAAGGAAATTAACCTCTTCAGTCTGCATTGGCTTTCTATTGCTGTGACAAATACCCGAGCATTGTGGCTTATAGTTTCAGTGTATGGTGGCTTGGCCCTGTTGCTCTGGGCCTTTGGTGAGGCAGAACATCATCACAGGAGCACATGGAGGAGGAGGTCTCTTCCTTTCATGGTGGCCAGGAAGTACGGGGGTTGGTCAGGTCCAATATCTCATTAAGGTCATACACTCAGTGGCCTAACTTCCTTCCCATCTCCTGGAGGTGCCACCACCGCCCAACAGCACCCACGCTGGTGACTGAGCCTTTAGCTCATGGGTGTTCCAAACAACAGCACACTCATTCACGTAGTACTCCTGAGGATACTGACGGCACAGTTTTATGACAACTAACTTCGCTGAGATTTAGAGGACCTAGTTCTGCCTCCAGAAAACAAGCAGAGGCTGTGCCTCAGTTTACTTACCTCCAAAATGGCAAGGCCTGGAAAAGGTGGTTTCTAAAGTTATTTTTAGCCCTAACAGTTTGCGACTAAATATTTACACAGACTCCGCTCTGCAAGACACTCTGCCAGATGCCACAGAGCAGACAGATGTGCAAAGACACCATCCGCACCTCCTCCTGTTTACGATGTCACTGCCTGGCTGTATTTCCAGACTTCTGTCATAGGCGACTTTGATTAGGCATCGCATTTCTATCTTTAAACTAATGCCTCTCTTCAATGGATAGAGATTCTTAATCAAGGGGGGCTCATACATACGTGCACAGGCCCTGCCTGCACATCCCCAAACTCACCTCCCCTTCGTGATGCTCCCACAATGTTTTCTCAGCAGCCAACACCAGCAGGACCTCGCTCACCAGGGACTGTGTTGGCCCAGGCTGCCACATTTCAGGAATTCTAGAATGTGGGGTGAACCCTGTAAGTTGCCCTTAAGTGGATCCTTTCTCTTCTCTTCTCCCTCAAGAACAAGCATCTTGGCCCGCAGCCTGCAGCCAGCCTAGCGACCTGTTTTAAAATCTGTGCATGTCGGACCTGTCAACATCCAGGCGCAGGAAAACAGGCTGCCCTTGAGCAGAGCAGCTTTACCCATCAATCATGCCTCAGGGAAGTGGGTGGTTTGTACGCGGGGCCCGCTCTGCCGTGACCAAGCCCCTATGAAAACGTCTGAGTGTGAATTTAAAAAAAAAAGCAACAGTCTACTTTCCACATCCACTGCAGGAGGGCTAGGACAGGTTTCATTTCAAAACCACTCTGCCCTCCTGAGGGCTGAAAGCAAGTACACGGGCTTCCAGAGAATTCCTCTGTCCAGACTGACTGCTAAATTCGGAGGAGAGAGCTCTCTGAGATTTAGTTCTAGTTCTGCCTCCAGAAAACAAGCAGAAGCTTAGACAACAAAGTCCCGTGCAAAACAAGAGAAACCTTCAGGGCTATTCACCACTATTCAGAAATTAGGAATCACTACTTATAACATTCTTTAGAAAAGGCCTCCTTGGAAGATGTCACATGTGATTCTGATGTACTGGTGTGGCAATTAACAAGGTGAGTAAATTTATGTCATTTGAAGCGAAACCAGACACAAGATGCAAGTCCCTATTAACGAGATGTGGTTATTGGGAGGAGATCAAGTTTGTTGTCACAGGTATATGTCCTAGCTATAACCTACTAGTCGGGGCAAGTCATGTAGTTCCTCTAAGCCTTTGAATACACACATGTGCGTACACACACACTGGAGCCAATACTTCAACTCATTGAACTGGTCAGAGAATTAAGGGAGATACTATGATCAAAGAAGTGTTTCTATGCTGCAAAGAAATGAAAAGCTTTGTTATAATGCACATCGCTTATATTTATTCAAGTAATATATACATTACTTTATTCAAAATTATTGGCTTTCTATTCTAGCTTTCCATATTTTTTGTTTAGAATTAAATTTCTAGCTAATTCAGTTTATATGCATTTCTTATCCAAACTATGCAATTTCAAAACTCCCCAACAAATGACAGAAAAACACAAGCTTAAAATAACCAGAGAAATGTCACCACGGAAATAGAATAGATAATCGAGAAAGCATTTGCCCTTTGGTCCAGCATCTTCTAGTAATTTTTCCTGTGCATATATGAACTAAGTTATGGACAAAGTTTTGTATAGGAGCCTTATCTGCAATCCCAAAAGATTGGAAATAACCAGGTGTCCACCAGTAAGAGCTGGTTGCTTTCACCATGTGCAGTAGATGGTTATATCATGACCTCCCATGAATGGTACCATCTGATGTTCCTTCCCATGTTGACTCTGGGGTTGGCCTTGTGACTTGTTTTTATCAATGTGACATTAGCAAAATGATGCAGTGAAATACTGTGAAGGTAATATACACTGTCTAGGAAGAAAGGGGAAGGATGCTTGCTAGGCACCGGCACGGCGATCTCAAGATGCTCAAAATGCAGTGTTGAATTAACAAGCTGAGTGATGAACTGGATAAGCACTGTGCTGCTTTCTGTGCAGGGAAGAGAAAAAAAAAAAATATATATATATATATATCATGAAGAGATACTGGCCATATCCTCAGGGAATTGAGAAACATGGTTACCTGTATCAGTGGAGGAAGGTGGTGGTAAGTCAGGTAGAACTAGAACTGAGCAGTGAATTAAGTAAACAGAGGTGGGAGTGAGGGGGAGGGGGAGACCCACCTTTCCAAATTGTTTCAGTATATGAACCATGAAAATACATCACCTACTAGAAATAATTTTGAAAAAGTGAAAAACAAGATCAATAAAAGAAAGAAATGCCAAAGCATGGAAGAGCCTTCCTTCAAACAGAACAACCCTTTCTCGGCATTGCACATGGTTAACTGGACACGTATTTATCTGCTCTCCTAGATTGTATGTGCCTTCAAAGCAGGGACCGTAACTCATGCATCTTTGAATCTCAGCAACACAAGCACAGTGCAGAGTAAGTGCTCAAAGTGTTTGCTAAAAGAAAGAAAGAAAAACAATCTGACATCACCATGCTGGCAAGTTCTACACAGTCTCCAGCAGCCAAGCCTGGTCCGTCCACAAGTGCTGCACACCCCTCGTTCAGGAAAAGGCTGGTACTTGCTGCCATCTGGGCCTCGCTTCTCTCATAAATGCACTCTGAACTATGGGGAGGGCTAAATTTTTGAAAGCTGAACCTGAATGCTAGGGAAGGAGACATGCGAACCAAGCTCCTCTACTAGAAAACAACAACATTTGACAAGAGAGAGTCTAGAAAAAGAAAAGAAGATATCTTACTATTTCTCATAAGTAACAAATTTAACTTCTGTGCCTTGGAATAGAGAGACCCTCCCATCCCCACCCCCATAAAGAAAGTTAGACAATCCAGGTAAGCGGACCATGGGAAAGTGGAGCCAGGAGGCTCTCAAACCCATCCTCTAGCCTCTGCAGAAATCAACACTCAGCCACCGCAAGGAGTCTGTTGTGACTTCAGCATTTCTAGGAAAGAGGAGACCATGAGCTTTCCTCATAACTCATCTCAAAGGTTTGACAACTCTCACTGGAAATCTTTACTTCCTTTGAAGTTGCACCTTTCCTACTGGGCCCTACTGGGCCCTACGGTCTGTTCCTCTTCTATTAGTGTTCACTGTCTCCACATCTGATCCCATGAAAGTGTAAGACTGTTAGGTCACCTGCATGGCTCTGTCCACAACTCCACCCCACGAAGCTCAGTAAACATGCAAAGCTGTATCCACCTTGGCATCCTCAACAGTGCCATCCAACAGCAGCCTTGGCACCCTGGCTGGATTAACAACACACAGTAACAGCCATGGGAGACGACCAGGGAGACAGCCCAGTGGAAAGGCTATCACGTATAAAGGCAAGAGTGAAAACTGAGGATATGTAGTCTCAAGAGAGAAAGGGCCCTTAGTCTTCTCCCAATAAGCTTCGTAAAGGTTTGCTGAAAGAAATGGAAATACAGTAGTCAGAGCAATGGAAAGAAAACCAGCAAGAGTCGTGATGCAGAAGAAGCAGAATTCAGAGACAAACCAGGGCTGACGGAACTGCAGTGCTTCCTGAAGACCAAACCGTCCACACTGCCCGGTGCAAGGGCCGGGCAGGACTGAGCCCGGTCACCTAGGAGTTCCACCTAGGAGTTCCAATTGTACTAACTCCTCACAGACCACTGTGGCTGATTCTGTCTTGTTTGTTTTATTTATATATATAGATATAGATATATAGACATATGGATATAGATATTTAAATTTCTATGCTATTTTTATTTTGACTGTGAAATTTGGAGACTTCAAATATAAGTTTAAATGGAACCTTGGAATATTGAAGATAGCACAGGTGTCCATGAACACTGTATGAGTGTTGTATCCTTGACTCTGGAAAAACTGGCATGGTAATATACCTCCTTTTTTAAAAAAGTCTATTCATAGACACTGGGAGTTTGCTTAAGTCTGAGAGAAGGTACTTGATGAGAGGGACACTTAACAAGAAGAAATGAAGCTCTAAGTAAACATTCCCCATCTGCTCTGGTCCCACCACCTGGCCTTACTCCTCCCTGCTCTCTAATAGGCTTGAGTCAACCGATTTTGTTTTATTTGTGGGAGTTGGGAGGCCACCTGTTGTGGAATTATACTCACATGTTAAACAAAGTGAACATTTCGTATTTCTGTGCCTCCCATATGATTTTCTCAAACACAAAGCGCTCATTTCACCTTCAGCAGATTTAAGCAGTGCTGACTCTGAGAAGCAGGTATAAACAAGGCAATCTTTTGTTTATGAAGACTGTTAAAGACTCATCTATAGAAAGAGCCCCTGCCTCCCAACACTGGTGAAGGAATCCATCTCCATTATTTTTTCTCATTTCCTTGGCTGTTCCAGGCCAAGGAACAGTGGAGGTCAAAGAAAAAATGAGAAGAGGGAAAGGGGGTCTCAGCTCGGGGGATGGTACTTCTCAGGGGAGGAGGGTGGATGGGGTGTTGGGTTGAGATCTGTAGACAAGAGGGCTGGGCAGGGCAAGGGTGCTTTGAAGAGGGCCTGAACGACCAGGCTAAGGGAGGCTGGCCCTTGCCTGGTAACTGGGCATCAGTGGAGGTTTTGAGCCAGGAAACATAAATACCATAGAGGTACTTTTGACAGAATAATGTGCAGGAAGCCACTGCATTCATGTTGGCCTGCACAGAATCTATGGAAATGTACCAAAAGCAGAATTAAAATTCTGGTGACCACTGACTCCCATAAGTCCTGGCTCTGACTGATGGGTCACAGTGATGAATTGTGTCTCTCAGATTATTCATTTTAGTGTCCAGAAGCCCCCAACTGGCCTGAACATGTCCTTTTTCCCAGTGCACAGTCACCCTGGTAAAAAGCCACACATCCCTTTGGCAACAGCTGGGAGAGAGATGAACAGTACACATTTCTGGCAGTAGAATGGGGTCCCTCCTCAAAGAGACCTGGTCTCCTTTCCATTCAGAGGGTTTCTGGGTCTGTAAACTGGCTTGCTTGGGAACTGATCGAGGTGCTGTGATTTGACTATGGTTCAAGTCAGACTTCGGTTCGCTTGACCTAAATGTTTTCTGCTTATACAGATCAGGTGAGAATTTAGCAGCCTCTCGTCTATTTCACTTCTAGAAATTCCACGAGACAGAGTTTGAAATGGAGAAAACAAAGTGTGTGTGAAAGTGTGGATATAGGGAAGATGGAACCAAAGCTGACTGAAATGAGGGGGACCAGGATGAGGTGTCCTCATTACCAGGTGGTCCCCCCGGCTGGCGACATAAGGGGGAGGCTAGCTGCTTTGGAGGAGGAAGAGGCAGAGCTTGGTTGGAAATGGTGCTGTGTTGTTGGTGTTGGTGTGACCAGCAGAGCTAGAAATAAATATAGGGTGGGCACGGGAGAAATGTCTGGCCTGGAGAGCGAGGTTTTGGAACAACCTGCATCAAAGTTGAAAGGACTAGAGGGAGTGGATGAGAGATTCCCGAGAGAAAAAACAGGAGAGCATGGACTGAGCTGAGGCAAACGTCTGAATTTCCCTGAGTGGGAGAAGAAAAGCCAGTGTGTTGGACAGGGCAAGGCTGGTCAGCAAGGTCCCAGGAAGAACTAGGCTTGCAAGATAGAAGCCAGAGGTTTTAGAGGGAGGCATTTTCCCTGATTCCAATTGCTGGGGGTGGGGGTGGGGGTAGTCAAACCAGATGCTTTGGATGTCCACTGAAATTGGCACCTAATTCCCGTCCAGGACAGCAGTTTCACTGGGACCCTGGATACGCAGAAGACCTCTAGAGTGGTGGAATGTGGTGAGAAGGGGACCAGGAAGTCAAGACATGGACTCAGAGGAAGTTTAAAAACTGGGGAGGGGAGAGAATATCGACCAAAGGAGCGGCAGAGGCAAAGGCCAATTTCTCCTAAGTCAGTACACTTGTGGGCAGTGAAGTGGAGTCAGTGAAGGTGCTGGAAGGACCTGGACTATTCAGATAGAGGGCAAGACATATGGGGACAGAAAACAAATGTAATAAAGCCATGGCAGCTCACCGCTGTGTTTTACAGTCTGGGGGAAGAGCGTGGGGTAGACTACAGGCCCAAGGACGAATAATCTTTTATTCTTCACAAAATAGTGCATGCAAGGTTAGCACTGAGTCCCTATTATCTTATCATTAGCTTCAAATTTCATTCCCAAATTGTACTTTCCAAGCAGGCTTTGTTGAAACTTCTTTAATTTGCAGGATTGTAATCAGCAGTGCGGGTCTATCCACAATTCCAAGAGGAGAGCAGATATATTAATTCAAATCTGCATTGCTTTTATGAATGGAATTCAAAGAAACTGAACTTCTGGCTAATGAAAGACACTGGATTAAAAGATAATGTTTTATCTGAGTTCGGTTCAGTCATATGTCTAAGAATGAGCTTATCTTACCCATAAGCCTTCTGCTTTCCTTCCAGTTTTTTTTCCCCCCTGCCACTCACAGGGTGATCTGGGCTTTCAACTTTGTCTGCAGCCTGTGCGTCAGGACTCGGCTCAGTAACCCCAGCAGCTCGTTCTTGGCCTGCTCTGAGCGCAGCTCCTCCTGAGGTCCTGTAACCTACACTCTCCAGCCTCACTGTGATCTGATTGTTCTCAGAACCACTTCCAATTTCTCCAGCCCTTCTCCCTACTGCATTTCACCCGCCAAATACCACATCTTACACCCAAATGCCGCTCTGTTCTCGCTTTCTGCCCTCAATCTGTCCATTTGTCATTTCTTCACATCCTTCCAAAACCCACAGAAAACTGCCACTCGAGACAGGCTGGTCTTGTTTTCTCTTGACTCAAATCTTCTCCTGTTCTGAGCCCACAAAGTCTGTGTGGCACTATTCACTGCCAGCTTTCAGCCATCTGTACTTTTAAAGTCAACCTTTCTACGTGGATTCCCTTTACGGGAGCAATGCAGTTTGGGTAGTCATCTCTTACTTTGTACATTTTATTTTGATAAGGGAGGCGGCCTGACCTCAACTTAGTCCTTCTGACATGTACAGTGGCATGGCACTGACAACAGGATATGGAGTTCTTTTTCCTCTGAATGTCAAATAGCATGGCCTTTGGCCCTGCACTAACCTGGCTGCAAGCTGGGTCTCTATACAGCTCGAGATGCATTTGCCAGCAGCACCATGAGAGGTGCCTCCTCAGTGGCCTCAGTGTGACGCTGTCAATCATGAAAGTCAGAGCCCACGTCATCTATGATTTTCCTGGTCCTTGCACAGGTTTTATCAGACCACAGTCACGTTTCATCAGAGATATAATCAGGTGGCTCCTTGTTTTGCTCTGTGGGGGGTGGTGTTAAAGAATTCAGTAGTAATATATGGCATTTCTAGTTGCCATCTATCATGAGGGGCAATTTCCAAGAGGCCCTAAAGATACTGTGTTTCACAGTTTTGAATTCTGAGTGTGTCCTAAAGAAAGGGAGAAAGGAAGGAAGTTATGATGTTTCCAACAGCCACAGGGAATGGGGTGTTCCATTCTAGATCAGAAAACAAAGCTAGAGAATGGCTGTCCAGGTAATAAGTGGCCACAGTCCACAATTGGAACCTGGGTACCTTAGGTCAGAATTACAAGCTTTCTTAAATAAAGGTTGCTACTTTTACATGAGGGTGAAAAAGCAGGGAAAGGATTCCAGAAAGGGAGTGTGAGAGAAAGAGAGAACACGTGGAAATTACAGCTTTGTTAATATACCTGTCCCCAAAGGTGTGCCTTGCTCCTGGTTAGGACCAGGTGCTGGAGCCAGAGTGGTGTGAATGCTAATAAGAGGGGAAATGAAAAGCAGGGAAGCAGACCCAGGCGGGCTGTAGATGCTGCTCTCCCTCCCCAAACTACAAAAGTTGGTTTCAGATTCTCAAATAACAATGTTTGTGAAAACTGCAAAAACAGCAAAACAGGCAAATCTCTTCTATTTGTAGCTGGTTGTAGCCACTCAGGTGCTTTCCTTGGCAAATATTCACAGGTCACGTGCCAAAGTCACGTGCTTAATACTATTTTAGTCAATAGGATCTGTATTCGCGTCACCTGAATGGAGGTATGGTTGGATCTTGTTATCACCAGTGGGTCCTACCACGACACCCCTCCCTGTTTCACGAACTCACAAGAAACACTTTAGTTTAGAAAACTAGCATTTTCTTAGAAAAGGAAGGAAAAAAAGCAGTTCTCAGTAAAACACAAACCACAAAGCTACTGTGCTCAGACGGGCTGAACACACGAAACCACACTCCACCAATATGATGCTGGGCTTCATCTGATCCACAGATGTGAGTGAATTCGGAACCAGGGAGTGCAGACCTGCATCCTTCGCAGGACTTTCCCTGACACTGAGAATACAGGAACAGTGACGAAGTGGCATTCTGGGTTTCCCCGTGTGCTCCCTCACACCTCGATGGCCCCACTGTGATCCAGAGGTTGTCACCAGGCGGGGATGCTGACTGCCACATTCTTTTTCAGAACAGGCTGGCCTGAGTGCTCTCACTGACAGAATCTATGTGGCCTACCTCGAAGTATAGGGAAGGAACAGGCCCTCAGGGACCTTAAGTTCCCCAAACAATGTCACATTAAAAAAACAAAACAAAAACAGAAAAAATAAAGGGCACTGGGAGAAGCATTTCTAAAGGGTGGAAAGCCCATCAATAGAAAAAGTAGGAATGGAAATATCTAGGACAGGTCAGTGACTTTGAGGTTGCAGCCAAAATGACCTTGGGAAGGGGGCTTGCTGGCCAAAAAATGCTAGCTCTGTGGCTGCAAAGGCCTCTGCGGGAAAGCTGAGAATTAGGGGCAAGATGGAGAGGAGGGGACAGAGGGATGAGGCAGGAGGAAAGTGAGAAAGACATCAGACATGGGGGCAGGTGGGGCTGCAAGATGAGCATAGAAGGCATCAGACCGTCTGTGACTTGCAGGAAGCCGGTGAGGAGGAAAAGAGGGGAGGAGCAGAGACAAACCTCCCAGTGCAGACCAGGAGACAGCCCGGAAGACGCAGCCCTTCCACCTGCTTTGGACTCTGACACCACACATGCAGCTGTTTTAAAAGCTGTAAAGCCATAAACCATGATCCTGGAAACACTCAGTGGGCTCCTGCCTTGACAGCACCCATCCATCTGGGTGATTTCAAGGTAGACTCAAACGTTCAAAAGTCCTGTGTGATGTGTCTTCCCATTTGAGCTTTTGACAAAAATTGTAAAGAAGCCAATTAAAGCCAAGGGGGAAATTTTTAGCTGCTACACTAACCAAATAATGTCAGGTTATTAAAAAAAAAATCACCCTTCATGCTGTAGGGTGTGTTTGCATAAATAACACTTCCCCAGAACCCAACTCTAGTAAACCAGACCACTTCTCAATGAGTTCTCTCATCTGTGCAATTGGAAGGGTCTTCCTGTGACCTCCACCCCCAACCATGTATTTCTTGATGTTTTGATTTCAGAGGACAAGAGATCTTGTCCTTGCCTGAAATGTAAAGGCCCTGCTTCTTGGCAGGATGCAAAAACACACACTTGTGTAAACTGCTGGTGGAGATAGAAATTGCCAGAGCAGTACGGTCTGAAAATATCTATCCCAATTTAACAATATATACTTTCCTTGATCAAGTCATCTCAGGCCCATATGGTCAGGGGGATGTCTACCTCAAAATAGTTTGTACACTTGTTCAATAAATTATGCTAGGTTTGGAATTAGTGTTAAAATATTTTCTAATAGAGAAAACTCCATCTTGCTTTGTTCAATCTGCATTCCTCTGCTTACTAGTGAGTTGGAGCAGTTTTCCTAGTCTGTTAATCAAACATCTATGTTCACATTTGTGGACTCTTTCTTATGTAATTTGGCCAACTGTCTAATCAGAATCCCAGTGTTTCTCTTATTGCTTTTTTTTTTTGACATATTTACACCAACCTTTCTGTTTATTTTTTCTAGTCGCTCTGCTTTTGCTATTATTATTCATCATTATTTTTATACAAGTTTGAAATTTTAATGTACTCCAAGTTATTAAATTCTTTGATTTTCCTCCAATGTATTTTAATCATAGAAAGTTGTTGGCAACTCACAGAGCAAACAAAAATAATACACATTAACATTCTTAAAAACTGCTACAGTCAACCAAGGATTAGTACATAGTCCTGAAAGATAAGGACTAGAAGGGTTTCAGCAATGTATACAGTCCAGTGAGAATAAAGATGCAGAAAGGGGCTTCCGATGCAATCTGACTTTTCATAAAATGTGACACAAATCATGTGCAAACTTTTGATATCTATCTATATATTTCTAGCTACCAAAACTATGTCTAAAATGTGTGTTTTAACGGTGTGAACAGAGTAAAGTATGATAGGATAGATATAAGGTTGCTAACACTGGAAATCTGGGATTAGGCTAGAAAGAGGAGGGAGTGGGAAGAAAGAAAGAGAAAAGGAGGGAGGGAGGAAGAAATGGAAAATGAAAGAAGGTGCTGACCATAGAAACCACACGGGTGCTGTGATCTCACTCATGGAAAGTCACGTGTGCGTGGATTTATGCACATGTACATGAACACATGCTGACAGGATGGTCCCCAAATGTCCCTTTTCGGGGCGGTGAGATGTTTTTGAAGATAATTTTTACTTTATTCCTTTATCCTTATGTGAACTTTAATGAAATATTGACAACCACAAGCATTATTTATATAATCATAAAAACCGTGGAGGGGGCAAGTGAGGGTGCTACGCAGGGCAATACGGGTGCTCAGGGCAGACGCAGGCGGAGAGGCTGAAGCGGGGTAAGCCAGACCAACCTGAAGGTTCTAAGTGCTGGGCAGATAGGAGGGAAACGGCGGGATGTGGGGGCATGGAGCACATGGACATGCAATAGTGGGGTGTGTGTCTGGCAAAGGACTGAGTGATGTTTTCTCTTCTTTTCCAGATTTTCTTAAAACAAAAAACAAAAAAAACCCCCAAAGCATATCTTGCTTTTGTCACTAGAACAAAAGTATTACGTAAATAATAATGCAGTGAGCACTTTTAAGTGGGAGCAGGTAATCATTAAAGACATGCTTTAGATACTAATCTACAGGGGCCCCCAGGAAAAGAGTGAAACCCATGGATGAACCAGTGGTGTCAGTGTGAGTTGATAAGGGTCTCAAATAAAGGAGAAGCAGTGGACATGGAACAGGATCTAGTTGGTCTTGAAAGGTTTATAAATAAAAGAATCAATGAGTGACACTCTGACAAAGAAGGGCAGCCAAGTCTCGGACCCTTTGTTAAGTGGATATGGATGCCTGTAAAAATAGCCAGGGTTGACATCAGTCAACCTGATCCAAAGATTACAGACAATTGTAATTGCTTTAAAGACCAGCTCATTTTTAACATCAAGTCTCTAAATATAGCTATATCTTGGAACCCACACAGTATACTCGAGGGAAAAGGCAAGCTAAGTGGCAGGAGCCCCCGAAAATGGAGAAAAATTCCACACCTAGATGATGTATGAAGCTTTGGTCCACAAAAAAAAAAGTGCATCCTTGAAAAGCATCGCCTCCAACACACATTGGGATTTGTAGATCAAATAAAAATATTCCCAGGTAATTTCTGGCTTGATTCATTTTATATGGTAGTCTACCTACCAGGTCGATCAGTGTTAGGAGAAATTAATGTAAATGTTTCTCTTTGGCTGTGGTTTGCTTTTGTCTGTTTGCACATTCTGGGAACCTGCCTTCCTTAGAAGAGTTCAGAGAGGATAGTGGCATCCTGCCGGGGAGGGCGGCAGGAGGTGGCTGCCAAGAACCTCCAGCTTTAGGATTCTGACTCAAGATGAGACACCACGCCAACCTCCACATCTTAGCCTTCCCTCTCTCAGATGCTCTAACCAAGGTAGTTTAACTGAATAAACTGTTTATGCCTCTAGCATTCCTGAAGCTGATGTCATGTTACTGAAGGCAAACAATTTTAGTAATGCAACTCATGCATTCATCTAAATACCATGTAATCACGAAACTCAAATGTTTACCAAATAATCAAAGACGGAGACAAAGAAACCAACAGGCATCTTGTGAGACAAAATACTGGATGGAACTTCCAATAAAAGAGCTAGTTGAGTGTCATCCCGAAGCGGCTCCTTAGAAACACCAAGGCGACGGCTTCCAAACACAGCCAGGACAGTTTTGCTGTTACTTCCAACGGTTATAAAAACATTAGGAGAAGTTGGGCTCATTTTCTTAGAGAAGCAGGGTAGGGTGGGCAGAGGGCAAGCACCATCCTCCTTCAGATGAGCTCCAGAGTCCACACAGGACATTCTCCATGGGTCGAAACCACCTCCAATGTCCCGTGGCACCCTCTTCTTCCTTCTCTGGGTGTCCAGTCTTGTCTTCGCCACTTCTACTTCCGCAGTCTCTGTATGGCCTCATCACCAACCCAGTTCTCCCTTTTCCTACCAGTTTAGCTCAAACTTCATCTCTTCTCTAACACTAGCCAACTTCTGATCTTTCCTTCTCCCGGCACCCCTGTATACTCAATTAACATGAAATTAACAGGATCTCATAAGCCTTGCTGGTCTCCCCTGGCTGAGCAGAGGAGAGAGCGCCCTCCCCATTCCTTTCCTTCCTTTCTTCTTTCTTTCAACTTGTCATTTATTGAACACCTACTTGATGCAAAGCGCCATTCAGAATTCTCCCATATTCTATTTCACTTGATCTTTCCACGAGTCTCTCCAGAAATTAAGTGTCTGGGCTGCTGGCATTCTGCTCCTCTCTGTGTCACCCACACCCTCAGCATCTACCCAGCACCCTGCACTCAGTGTCTTGCTCTCACATTGGGTGCTTCTCTCCACCTCAGCCCTCCATCCAATCCCCTGCAACTCCGATTTCACACCTAGCTCCGCCTTTGTGGTCCTGCCTTTACACCTCTCCAGAACACCAAAGCCTCTTCAAACCTGCTCGCCCGGCTTCTGCTCTCACCACAACCAAGTTATCATTCTACAGCATGAATCGGTTGACATCACAGCACTCATCTAAACTTTTATGTGATTCTATGTCTACACAAGATAACCAGGCTCCTTCCTCCGACATTAAAGCACTTCTCGCTTCCTTGTCCCGCCACCTATGTAGTCTTATCTTCCAAACATATAGAACTTCTAGTTGCAGACATGCCATGCAGTTCCACTCTGGTGGGTTTTGTTCATGCCTTGGTGTGCAATGGGCTTCTCTCTCCTCTGTCCTAGAGAAAAACCCAACTCTTCAAACCTACTCAACTGCTACCTAACTCCCCCAAGTCAAAACTGATAGTTCTTGGGCTGGGGATACAGTTCAGTTGGTAGAGTGCTTTCCTTGCATGCACAAGGCCTTGGGTTCAATCCCTAGCACCACAAAAAGAAAAAAAATAGTGATGGTCCTTTCTGCAAGCCTTCTAAGCTTTTGTTGCTTACAGCTTGAAGCTGTCTTTGAACATCAAGTCTTACTTTCCTTCACACTGAACACCAGGCTCCAGCCACAGCAGTACTCCATGACCACAAGCAGGATGGAAGTTACCAACACTGATCACGAACGGACCAGCCACCACCCTTTTCCAAGTATACCTTGGGATGAAAAGGGATCCAGTGTTCATGAAGTGCTTTCCATGTACAAAATACCTCCACAGGTGTTGCAGAGGCAAAGGAGCTGGGAAGCAACAGGGTTTACAATGCATCTTATTAAAGATCTACCCCCCTTACCATTCGGAAACACCAAACACACCATTATCATGAGGACACAGCTCAGTCTTGTAGACCATCAATCATTCGCAGCCTTCTCACCTCCTGGCTACACTAGGGCTGGAGCCCCTGCTTTCAAAAACACCCAACAAAAGATGGTTCAGAACTCTGGAAATCGAGGCTCCTCTTTGAATTGATACTGAGAATGAAGACATTCGTCACTCAACAGTCCTAACCCTGGACTATAATCTTTACTTTTGCTTCAGTTATGAGCATTGAAACCTTGAAAGTAGCTGAGAAAACAGGAATTATCTGGAAAAACTACAAAATTTATTATTACCTGTGAAGTTGGACTGGTGGTTGAAAACTTTTGTAAGGGATGATAATTTTTTTTTTACAAGATGAGTATCTTGAGAGCAGCTGTGCAGTTTTTTTCTGAAGAGCTCAAGGTGATCTAAACCATAAGGTGACCACATGCCCCAGCTTGCCAGGGAAAGTCCCCATTTACACCTGTTGTCCCTAAAAAATTATTAACGGTGCCCCTTTTTGCTCTCAAAACTGTCCTAGTTTGAGTGGTGAATTACATGACCACTCGGTCAGACACTGATAGCTTCTCACGATGGAATGATGGTTTGCCCCGTATAGCTCAGAGCAGAAGAAAGGGCTGAAATACGGACTTCCTGACACTTGGCCCAGGCTCTGTCTAAATAAAACATCTTTCCTCTAGGTTGTTTCTTCATCAACTAATGAACAGAAAACACTGTGGGAGATGGAACAAGTACATAAGCCATGGTGCCTGCAGACTAGCACTTGGTCATGTTAGGGAAATAAAGCACATGCGCACTCGACAATTAAAGAGGATCACATAAGTTCATGGCATGGTGGCAATTATGTGGCTCAGTGATCCTTTCAAAATGAGTTGGCAGGGGACTCCACAGCTTCTCTGTTCAGAAGGTTTCTGGAAGGCCACAGATCCTAACCTGGGCATTAAAGGAGTAAAAAGGCAGAAAGGAGAAGAAAAGATGTTTTTCTTGGAAAATAAGTAAGTAAAAGTAGAAAACAAAATTGGGACAGAAATAAACCACTTACATGATGTTACAAGTATTATTCTCCTATATTGCAAAACAGAGAAATAAAACAAAATCAGAGTGTCTTGATGACCAGACAAGAGCTAGCTGGAAATGACAGTGCTGCTTTTTGTGAGGTGGTGAGAAAGAGAGAGAACACCTTTCCAGTTGTCCCGGCCTTTCTACTCACTGGCCATGCGTCTGTGGGCAAGTGGCTTCAATAGCTTTTGGCTTCAAGCTCCATAGGCTGGGACTGGACTAAGTAATTTCTAGGAAACTTTTGATCACAACAATCTATGAGCCTTTAGAGTCAATTCCAGGTTTAGTTTAATATGTTTTAGGTTTAGTCAAAAGTAGACCTGAGTGTTCATTTCAAACAAAATGGCAAATACTGGGTTGATCCTGTGGGTCCCATCCCACTGTGAAATAGTGATATTTCAAGAAATATCACAGACACTAACTTGGAGAAAAGGGATGAAGAAAAAAGGAAGGGAGAGTGGGAAGGAAGGAGGTAGAGGGAAGGAGAAGAAAAAACAGAGGTCCCAGAATGAAGATAAAAACCGAAGCCAGATGGGCTGGGGCTGTAGCTCAGTGGTAGAACACATGCCTTGCATGTGTGAGGCACTGGGTTCAATCCTCAGCACCACATAAAAATAAAGAAAGATATTGTGTCCATCTATAACTAAAAAAAAAAAATTAAAAAAAAAAAAACAAACAAAACCGAAGCCAGAGCTTTAGCAGAAAGTTGACTCCGTGGTGTCCAAGGGAATTTCTAACCCACACCATCCCTGGGGATCCAGAGAGAGTAGTTAGATTCTAATGCCCGTGCAGGGGCATGACCTTGGCCCTGTAGGAGGAAGAGGGACCAGAATTGAGCCCCCTCCACAAATCTCAAAGCCTCAAAAAGCCTCCATGACAGGAACACTAAAAACACTGCCTACTGGTCCACAGACAAGAACAGGGAATTCCCTCATCCCCATGGCGCAGGACACCTTTGGGAAACCCAGGCCCTCAGAGCATGGGCCACATTCACATCCCCATATTGTGATCCCAGGACAAGAAATTAGCATAAGCTCAACTCTCCCATCTTTAGACCCCCAGAAAAAAACGAATGTGATAGAAATTAATCCCTGTGAAGATGAACTTACCAACACACATATACCGCCCCCCCCCATGATGAGGGACAATCACAGAGGGGAAAACTTAACAATTAAATCCTAAGAACTACAACAACCTGAGGCTGTTGCTTACCAGTACTGCAATGATCAAAGAAAAGCTAACAGCCATAACGGAAAAAATAGGATTAAATGAGAAAGAAAAAGCCAAGAGTAAGCAGGTTAGGAAAAATACAGAACAGCACTCCTAGAAATAACTCAGTGGAAAGCTCAGACAGCAGAGCAACACAACACAGACCTGCAGGAAACTGGAACGCAGATTTGAGGAAATCAACCCCAAATGTAACCTAGGACATGCGAGTTAACGTGGAGAACTGAACTCGCCATATCTAATATTGATTTTTCCTGAAACTTCACCAAAACTAAGGAAGGTGACCTTTTAAAAGATATAGACTCATGAGGACAAGGAGAAACGGTGGAAAGACAATAGTAACAAGGATTTAGAAGACAGACCACAGGAAGCTGAATCCTATGCCAGGAGCGGGGAAGGTGAGACAACCAGCAGGTGCTCAGACGCTCAGAAACAGACAGCGCTCAGGTAGGAGAGGAAGGAAAAGTCAGGAAAGCAGGAATGGATTGAAAGTTGTTTAAGAGCCAGGGAGGCTGCTGGAGCCACAGATCCTACCTCCAGCTCCACCCTGCAGCAGCCTCCCCTCATCTGGTCATTCCTGGAGGTTGGTCTCTGGAGAGAGGGTTCTCAGACTGGCAGCTGCCTGCCATCTATCAACTCAAAAACTATGAACACTGAAGGATGAACCTTCCCGTCCCCTCGTTCATCTCAGCAAACAGCACTGGGATGGGCAGCTCTTTGCCCTATAGGTAGGACTTCGGGAGAATATTCTCTAGAGAATCTGACCACCCCCCAAATTTCCCACTGGGGGGCTTTAGGGTTGTACTGGGCGTTCCCCCAACAATTGGCATGAATTCATCATCCTACAGCAATGCTCAGAGTGAAGGAGCCCTTGCACATCCTTGGAGCATCCCATTAGTTACTAGTTCTTCATTCTAGAATATAACCAGTAGCCAAGATGGCCCATAGGTCAGAAAGTCAATGAAGGAAGGACAGAGCTCAAGAGAGACAGAAGGAAGGCAGCATGGAGGGCGAAGTCACCTTAAAGGAAAAAAAATTGCAGAAAACTCACACATTCTGAAAACAGAAAAGGATGCTTTAAAAAAACTATAGAGGAAAAGAGGAAATTTAAAACAATAACATAAATGAAAGCCCAATAGATGCATTGAAAATTAAATTTAAAGACGTGCAAAAATACACAGAGATGGAAAACTGGAGAGAAAATATGAGAAAATGAGACAACTAGTCCAGGAAGTACAACACCTAAATAACAGTGTTCTGGAAAGACAGAGTAGCACTTACAGAGAGAAACACATAGTTGACACTTTAAAAGAATACATTGATTGCTCAGCGCAAGAGATGGAAATAGACCCACAATTAGAAAAGTCTTTGTGAAATTTAGAATACAAGGGAAATGGAAAAGTTCTGCAAGTTTTAAGCAGAAAGGGGAAAAACAGAGGTCAAATATAAAGCATCGAGAATCAGAATGGGGCTAACCTTCTAACGGCAACACTAGAGCCGTGCCTTCAAACTTCTGAAGAAAACAGAGTTTTTGACCTAGATTTTCTTGCCCAAGACAGACAGGCCATCAATTGAGATAAGAGAATCAAGATGTTTTCAGACACTCCAAGTGTGAACGTGTCTCTCCTGGATCCATTTCCTATAGCTACTGCCACAAAAAGAGTGAAAAGGGGAATTTTATGCAACCCCACCCCACACAGGACCGAAGCAGAGGGATGGTGTTAGTAAAGCAGGTCTCCAGGATGACAACTAGGCCAGGGCACAGGGCACAGGGCACAGGTGTCCAGACAGGACAGTGGCCCAGGAGGACCAAGATGGTCACCACCGCCCAGGTGTTACCTGAATGCTGGAGGTGTACTACCCCAGTCATGGAGCAAATCAAGAAAAGACATCCAGCCAGAAGAAAGGCAAAGGAAACTTCTAGAAGAGACAGGAAGGGAAATCCCAGGATGAGAGATGTGCAGCAGGCCAAGAGGAAAGTCCAGATAGGAAGAAAGGGGGCCTCCAGGACGGAGGGACAGCACCCAGCAAAGAGGCAGAACTGACAGGTACTGAAGTGATTGGCTTGTGGGAAAGCCTGAAGAGTCTACAGAGGCTGGAGGAAACCCCACAAGCACAGAGAGCACTAAGGAAATGCAAGAGCAAGACACATGCTGACTTATACTTTAACAAAGGGCTCAGGCGTTAATGCTATTTACATCAGCAAAATAGTGAAAACGCCACCGGATGATTGGCTTACCCCTAAATTATAATATAACTGTCCTGGGAGAAAGGAGGAGGTGGAGCAGTGGATGTGACCGTGTAAGACAGCTCAGCCTGGACTGACTAGAATAGGAGGTGAGGACAGAAATAAAATCAACAAAACAAAACATACCAATATGCACATTATCTAGAAATGTGGACATGTGTCTATGTCAGAAGAAAAAGCTAAAATGGAGAGAGATGTTCTTTGAGCAGGGGGCCTGAGGAAAGCAGGTGAGATATATTGGCTTCCACAGAAATTTCCAGAACCAGTGTGGAAGGAAATATGCTCCAAGATGTTCTTGGCCACAGTGTTAGTGCACAGGACAGAAACCAGCATGAGTGCTCCCCAGCAGCGGGTGGCTGAATACACTGCAGCACAGCCACAACAGGGATTTACTTAGCTATGTTTTAAAATGAATTAAATTTATATCCATTTATCTGGAAGGGTATTATTAATGTACTGTCAAGAAAGAAAAACAAGGCATAAAGAAATGCATGTGGTATAATCAGATTTTTTTGCACAAACTACAAGAGTAACAACAAAATACTTGCATCTAATTTATATGAACATATGTGTTGGTGTTTACATGATCTTAGGAGAAACATGGAAGGATGCAAAGCAAATGTGAACATTGTTCACCTTGGAGGCAAAGGAATGAGAAGGGTGGAAAGAGATTAAGGGAAAAAAATAATAACAGAAAAATAGAAACTTGGAAAATCTAAAAGATACAAAGGAGAGAACAACAAAGACATAACATATACACCAGAGGACTCAGAAAGATATAATAAGGAGAACTGGGGAGAAACAACATTCAGAGATTAGGACGGAATGTTTCTGAATTGCTGATGTTAGGAATCCTTTGTCAAGAGGCACGGTGAATCCCAAGCAGAATTGTGATGAAACTGCAGATCATCAAAAAGAATTAAAAAAAAAAAAAAAAAAACCCAAAACAAAAAACTTTACAGCAACTAGAGAGATTAAAAAATACCTCTAAATAAATGACACTTTGTCAATTATAGATATCAAAAAGCAATAATAAATACTTTCAAATGCTGAGGAAAACCATGTATTAGAATTATACCCCTAGAAGAATTTTTATTCAAGACTAAGAGTGAATTTAAAGGTGCCTTTGGTCAGGTACTTAGAGAATATATATTTCCAAATCCTTCATGAAATAGTTACTCAAGGATGTACTTCAAAAAGAATGAATCTGAATTGAGAAAAAAATAGAATCCAAAAAGGAATGTTGGTAAGATTTATTGAGATTTATTGAATGTCGGTAAGATTTATTTATTTGTTTGTTTGTTTTACTTCATACCAAGCACTATTCTAAGAGATTTACAATTTTTACCTCATATAATCTTCCTGACTACTGCCCTATGAGGTAGGTACTACTATTATTCCAGTTTTAGAGATTAAAAAATAGTCTGTGGCATAAATAGATTTTCTAATCTTCTTAGTAGCCTAAAAATCACTCAGTAAGTGGTAAAGTTGGGAATTAAATCAAGCAGGTGGTTCTGGATTTCATACCCTTAACCACAATAAAAGAAAATGAATATGGACAAAAGAACATAGAAATAAATAGTAGATGATAAAATATTCAATGGTGTCAGATCATGGAATAAGAGAAAGTCTGGGTTAAAGTGTTCCAAGGAGTCTATTGTATTTTTTGAGAAGTGAATGAAGATACTGATGAACTTTAATTTTAGACTGTGTCATCTCAAATATAATTTTTAAAAAAATTTTTCAGTTGTTGATGGACCTTTATTTATTCATTTATTTATATGTGGTGCTGAGGATTGAACAGTACCTCATACATGTGAGGCAAGTGCTCTACTACTGAGCCACAATCCCAGCCCTCAAATATAATTTTTAAGGTTTAAGGGTAACAACTCAAACAACTGAACAAAACATACACATTAAAAATCAATAGGGCTGGGCATAGTAGCATACATCTGTAATCCCAGTTACTCTGGAGGCTGAGGAAGGATTGTGAGTTCAAGGCCAGCCTCAGTAACTTAGATCTGTCTCAAAAAGAAAAAGAAAAAAGAAAATTTTTATGTGGCCATGGTGGCACATAACTGTAATCCCAGTGGCTCAGGAGGCTGAGACAGGAGGATCATGAGTTCAAAGCCAGCATCAGCAACGACAAAGTGCTAAGCAACTCAGGGAGACCCTGTCTCTAAATAAAATGCAACATAGGGCTAGGGATATGGCTTAGTGGTTGAGTGCCCCTGATTTTAAACCTGGTCCCTCCTGCCAAATTTTTTTTTTTAATTTAAAGGGCTAGGAATGTAGTTCATAGTAGTAACCTCCTGGCTTAAAAAAGTACTGCAAGAAAGAAAAACAAGTTACTCAAGTAACTTAACAGAAGACAGAGAAGGAAGAAAAACAAGTAAAGAAGCATGGTGCATAGAAAATATTTGGGATTCTAGTCAATTCCAAATACGAGTTATCAAAATAAACGTAAATGGCTTAAATTAACCTGCTAAAAGACAGAAATGCTTTGATTGGATTTAAAACTAAACAAAACAAAACAAAAAGACCCCCCTGTTATTTACAAGACACATAAAACACAAAGCCACGAGACGGACTAGGTAAAGGGAGGGAAAGCAGCACTCTAGGGAAACACCAAGAATCTGGTGCAAAATGTACTTGTCAGCTCAAGCTGCCACACCACAGCACACACACTGGGTGGCTTCAACAGTGGCAGTTTATTTCCCACAATCCTGGAGCCTGGGAAATCCAAGATGGAGGTGCTGTTTGATTTGGTTTCTGACAAGAGCTCTCTTCTTGTCTTGCAGATGACTGCCTTTGTCATGGGTCCTCAGTGGTCTTTCCTCAGGAATATAGGTGTCTTCTTATGAAGCCACTGATCCCATCATGACCGTAGCTAACACTAAGTACCTCCCAAAGACCCCATCTCCTAAAACCATCACACTGGGAGTTAGAGCTTCTACATATGGATTTGGTTGAGGTTGGGGGTGAGAGGGACAAATGCTTAGTCCATAACAGCAATATTAATATCAGGTGGGTTACTTCCTTCAGGCTTCTGCTCAAATATCATATAATCTAAGATCTGCTTAATGACCACACTACATAAAAGAGCAACACCTCCCAGCATACTCTGATGAACTCACCTTGCCCTACTTCTTTCTTTTCCCTCCCTCCTTTTCTCCCTCCCTCCCTCCCTCTCTTTCTCCCTTCCTTCCTTCCTTCCTTCCTTCCTTCCTTCCTTCCTTCCTTCCTTTTCTCTCTCTCTCTCTCTTTCTCTCCAGTGCTGAGAATGGAACCCAGGGCCTCACATGAGCTAGGCAAGTGCCCTACCACTGACTTGCACTCCCAGTGGCACATTTTTCTCTGTAGCCCTTTAACATCTGAAAAATTTCCCATTTGTTTGCTATTGTCGGTGATCTCCAACTGAGATCTGCAAGAGCTTTCTCATTTTGTTCACCATTATATCTCCAGTGTTCAGAATGTACCCTACAAATAATAAGGATATAATAAATATCTGTTTTAATCAACTCAGTAAGTGAATGAATTAATGAACTGGATAAAATACACATCATAACTGAGAGCATCTTTGGAGTGAAGAGAATAATTGCTTAATGGTAAAAAGATGCACTTACCAGCATCCTTTGTATACCCCACTGGACAATGTCCAGTATATATAGCAAACATTGATTTAACTCTAAGAAGATAAAAAATTCAAAATTATAATGGGAGATCTTAGCACACATCTATATGAAATCAATAGACAAAGTTAAAAATACAAAAGAACTGAAGATTTGAATAATGCATATTAAAAGCTTCACTAATGGGCATGGAAAGAAAACTCTCTACTCAATAAGTGGAGAGTGCACATGACATATTTATGAAAACCAATAAGGTTCTAGGTCACAGAACAAGTCTCAATAAATTTCAAAGAACCCTATATACCAATCACATTCTTCCAACCAAAATACAATAAAATTTGAAATCAATAACAAACTATAGCCCTCAAACCCAAGCAAACTTTAAAATTTCAAAGACACACTGCTAGATTATTAATATGAAGTCAAAATGAAAGTAAAAAACATTTAGAACTAAATAGCAAATAGAGCCCTAGATTTCAGTACAAGAAAATGTTTATCTTTAAATGATTAAATAAAAATCCCCAAAAATAAAAATTTTTAAATTAAGAGGCCAGACATACAGCAACAAAGTAAACACAAAAACAATTAAAAAAATTTTTTCCCACCCATGGATAGAGATCAAGTGGAAAGAAGACAATAACAACAAATCAAGACTACAGAGAAGGAAAAAACAGATAGCAAGTCTTTGAAAAGACTAGAAAATAGGTAAATGCTTGACAAGATTGAGCAAAAAAAAAGAAGTCACAAATAAACACTATTAGGCATGAAAGGAAGACAAAACTAAATATAGCAAAAATTTTCTTAAAGTAGGAAAATTCTACTCTGTTTTAAAGCAATAGATCTAAAAACAGTCAAAATGGAAAACTCTTAGAAAAATATGTTACAAATAAGGACATAACAAAGATTAAAAAAAAGGATGAATGCTCCTGAATATATTATTATGAGTTCAGACTAAACCTAGATTTTAGAATTAAACTATGAAAAGACAAAAAAGAGAAAGTAATAGGTTGATCTCAGCTAAAACTTACCAATGCAAAAATTCTAAATAAGGTATTTGTAAACATTCCAGCAGAGTGGGGTATGCATTAAAATACAGTCTTTAATAAATATTTGGTATATATGTACCATATACTATCTATATTCATAACATGATAAATAGGGTTTATTCCAGAAGCTAAAGAATATTTAATATTAGAAAGCCTTCATGTAATTCACCACATTGACAGATTAAAAATTTAAAAACATAATTATTTCAATATACAGAAAAAGCATGTAATAAAAATTAACTATGATTCACAACTTAAATGTACAGTAAAATACTCAGCCAACTGGGAACAAAAGGATGTTTTTACTAAGAAGTAGTTTCTACTAAGAACCTACAATAAACTTTAGGAACATTTCCTTTAAATTCAGGAACTGAACAAATATGGCTTTTCTCTTACCACTCCATTCATCGTTGTGTGAGATATCTAGCTGATGCAATAAAACAAGAAAAAGGAGCAGAAGAAATTAGGGTTAGAAATGAAGGGGAGAAGTGGTATTATTTGCAGATGATAAGACTGCTTACATAAAGAATTCAGGAGAAACTAATCACAGCAGAGTTTGGCAAGGACGTTAAAAACAAGAATATACAAACATCCACGACATCCTTATATATCAGTAGCCACCTATTCAAAAGTGTAATTATTAAATTCCTTTAGCAACAGCAATGACCTATGCAGTACCTAGGAATAAATCTATAGAAAGAGGTACAAGACATATGAAAATAAACACACACACACACACTCACACACACAGCTTCACTGGAAGTCTTAGGACCCAAATAAATGGAGATTCAACAACACCAACATCAATTCCTCCACGTTAATATATAAACTAAAATTCTTTTGAAGATCTCAGAAAGGTTTTTTTCATTGACTTGCCCTACCAGATATCATAACATTTATATACATATGTGTACATATATATAATTTATATAAGCTACATAATTAAGACACTTATGGAAAGCTGAATTCTTTTTCTTTGCCCATTTCCTCCCTCACCCTACAACCTCCATTGACCCTACTTTTATTGTCTTTTAAAGTAAAGCCCATTTTTAAAATCTTTTTGAGTCCTTTTTGATCAGGGCTCATTGCACTGGCAACAGCCCAGCTACTGCTTTCAAAAGACCTTCTTCAAATAGGCACTGCAGATTTCTTGCACAAACTGGTCCCTCAGTGCACTCAGTATTTCCTGAATGAGAGATGGAAGCTAAAAATTGAACCTGGCTAGTCATTGAAAATATTAGGTTTTTGGTTCAGTTTTGCCAACACAGTCATTTTCCCCCTTTTAAAAAGAGAAAAAATGGCCATTGGTGATGAGGTAGAGGAATAGGAACCTAATGTCAGATAATTAGATAATTGAATGTTAAACTCTGGAATTTGTTAAGCTGTACTAGTTCATGATAACAAGTAGCATCTGAGCAAGGGTGGTGTGGGTTACTGGGATAAAAACTGAGGAAACAATGATTAAACAAAAAGAAATGTACAATAAATATATAAAAGAATGCAGTGAGATCAAAAATGTTTTAAATAATAATAAAAGAAAAAAATTCCATACAAGTATCAGGAATGTTGTTCATTTTGCTTCATTTTTTATCCTTAAAAATGTTATTTTTCATTTCTTTAGCCTGAGATTTCAGAATTATAAATAAATAAAATGAAAAATATTTAAAGTAATAAGGGAGGTCATAAGAAAAAAAAAGACATTTATGGTATTGGTGTAGATGTAGATTACTAGACCAATTCCATAGAGCAAAAGCCAGAATATGTGCAAACTCAGTGTGTAGGAAAAGACTGACTATGTAATGGTGGTCCTGGGGCTACTGCTGTCTATAAGGGAAAAGAATAGATCTCTACTGCACACTATATCCAAAACTGAATCCCAACAGAATTATGGTTAACTTACAATCCTTAAGGGAAAAAATGTTTTAGACACTATTTTTATGATCTCAATCAGGCTGAGGAATGACACATACATATAAACCATAAAGCAAAAAGAAAAACCCTTTGATACATTTTATTTTAAACTTTATTTCAGGACAAACACTGCCCCAAAAAGCAATGTTTAAAGAAAAAAAATAGCAGATTTTTTAAAAGTATCTATCATACATAAAAAGATATTTAAAAAATCTATCTTACTAATCCATAAGAAAAAAACCCAGTATAAAAAAAATGAGATAAGTCTACAAATAGGTAATACAAAAAGAAAAATACATAATTTCTAACAACAAAAAAGTTAAAAAACAAAACAAAACAAAAAAATAGCCTAATGGTTTATCATTAAAGAGTAGCTAGGGCTAGAATTGTAGCTCAGCGGTAGAGCGCTTGCCTCGCATGCGTGAGGCACTGAGTTCGATCCTCAGCACCACATAAAAATAAATAAAGATATTGTGTCCAACTACAACTAAAAAAATATTTTAAAAAAGAGTAGCTATAAAAATATATATCAATACTACAATGAGATACCTTGTCAATTCATCAGATCAGTAAAACTTTAAAGCCTGGAGAAGATGCAGGACAAGCAGAACCCTCTCACATTGTTGCTGGAATTAACTGAGAACAATTTGCAACATCTACCAAAGTTCAGGCTTTCACTCTAAGACCTCCAAATCCCACTTCCCTCTGTATCTTTGAGAAGCTCAAGTTCACATGGAAACATATCCAAAGAAGTTCACAAGAGCTCTGTTTATAAAGTAAAAAATTAGAACAATCTAAACTCCCCCCCCAGCAATTAGGGAGTAATGTATTATAATATATTCATAGAAAAGAACTGATATATGTCTTAGTTGGTTTGTGCTGCTGTAACAAAAACACCATAGACTGTGGGACAATGACAACATTTATTCCTGAGTTCTGCAGGCTGGGTATCCAAGATCGAGACACTTGGATTTGGTAGAGACCCACTCCCTGGCTCATAGATGGCCTCTTCATTGTGTCCCCACATGACAAAGGGGGTAAAAAGTGAGTTTCTGGTTGACTTTTACAAAATCACTAATCCCATCAAAGAAAGCTTCACTCACATGATCTAACCATTGCCCAAAGTTCCTCCCAACAGCATCCATCACATTTCAATTCAGAGGTATACAAACATTCAGTCCACAACAATTTAGTAGTCAAAGGAACTAGACCTACACACATGAGTTAGGAAAATCAAAGACATCATTTCAAGGGATAAATCAAGCTGAAGAAAGATTATTCAGAGAGAATATCACTATAAATGTTTGAGCTTGCAAAATAATGTGAGGTGTCGCTCCTGACACATAACTACACAGCAAATGCAGCTACAGATACAGAACCACACGGCACGGGCAGAGTGGGTACTTCCGGGGGAACTGGGGTATAATGCAACCAGAGTGGCACAAGGAAGGGTTAACTAACATTTTCTGTTAAAAAAAAAATCTTTTAAAAATGTGGAAATTTTAAAAAATGTGGAAATTGATTCCTAGCCTCACTATTTTCCTCATAAGAACTTATTTAATTTACTTAAACTTCCTAAAATGTACCATCCTATTGATAAAATGAGAACAGAGGTAGTATCTAGCTCAGATTTGTTATGAGTATAAAACAAAATAAAGAAAGGAAAACTTTTAACACACCATCATTAACAAATGACAAGACCAAGAGAAGATAATTTGCCAGGCATATAATGGACAAGAGATTGGTATCAAGCATGCATTGCAAACTCCAATAAATCAATAAGGAAAGAAATGAACCAAAAGGATAAAAGATAGCACAGGAAGGAGGAATCCTGACTATTAAGTAATCAAATGGAGACATGCTCCATCTTTGCTCAACCTTGCTACTTCCTGTAGCTCATATTGGTGAGAATATGAAGCAAGAATTCTCAAACCCTGCTAATGGGCAAGTGAATTGGTACTTTAACTCTGGAGAGCAATTTGGCAGCATCCAGGGAAACTGAAGATGTGCTAGTTGTAGCACTCTGCTCCTGACTACACACCGGAGAGAAATGACCATAGTGTGCACAGAGCACATGTGGTAGCACTGTCCTAATATCAAAAAGCCCCAAACAACTCTAGTGTCCTTCAAAAGGCATGTTTACAGGTAGAAACAACTTTAATGTCCCCCATGCAATAAAATATGACACAGAATGGAAAAGGGATACAGAAGAGGAATGTGCATCAGAACAAATCCTACAAACAGAACTTAGAATACTAACCCTGTTGTATCATTTAGATAAAGCTTAAAGCTATTTTAAATATTTGTATTGTTTATGGATATACACATATAAAAGAGAAAATCATGCCTGATGATAATAAGCATCATGTTTTAAATGAATGCTGTGATGATCCGGGAGAAGGGAGTTACTTCTCCAACCCCCCCCCCCCCGCCCCGTCTCTAGCAAGCAAAGCTAGGTGGGATGATCCAAAGCAAATATGGATAAGGACATGGTGAAACATGGTGGGTTCACATGTGTTCATGTTGCTATTCTATTTCTTGTTTGCTTGAAATGTTTCATCATGAAAAACACTGCTTTGCACATTTTAAAGACATCAATCAATACAGTTATACACCTCATGATGACATTCAGATCAACACTGGACTACATCTGTGCCTGTGGTCCCACAAGATCACATGGCCTAGTGATGCTGAGCTGTCTCAGCTTATGTGAGCACCTCAACCCCGTGGGTGCGATGATGAAGTCACCTCACAGACACACCTCTGAGTGCACGCCCTGTTGGGTGATGCATGCTTGCAGCATTATTATTCTTCAGAAGCCCCTAAGCAGGCAGGACACATGATTTCATCAGTCAACTAGCACACGATGGAGCTGAGGGACACAGAGCTGGCACAGTGGCCCAGGGTTTGGGTTCCGCGGCCTGAAGCCTCATGCATCACAGCATCTTAACTCCACTGAGTTAGTGGCTCCTCTCACACAAGGAACTGGAACCTCATACCATTTAGGGCAGGCAGAAGGAGCAGAAGATGACTCCTTCCTTTCTGGAATAAATCGCAGCCTAAAGAAGGACGATGACATAATTCAATAAAAAAAGGAAGAAACTAGGCTGCTCGGGTCATCTGACAGCTTTTCAATGAACACTTCACTCACTCTTGGAGGAGCTGAGCACTACTGTGCAACTGCAGAGGAGGAGGAAGACACTGGGGGAAGTGAGAAAAGTGGCCGTGATGCCCACATCCTTCAGTTTCAGAGTTAAGGATGGGGTGCTGCCTTTGGGGACATGACCCAAAATCTTGTCTGGGACGTGTCCTTTACTCTCTCTGTCTTTTAGCTCTTATTTAAAACTAAGGATGTAGATGTCCACTTTGAGGCCACTGAAATTCTAGACTCTTCATTCTGTTTTCCAGGATTTCTTTTTTCTTTTGTTTTAAATTTTGAAGCAGCAGCTTCCTCATCAAATCTATGCACGTGTTTTGAGGCTCACTCCTGGACCTGTCCCAGCTATCTTCTTTCGTCCCTGGTATATATATAAGATGCCCAGCAGGATTGCATGATACCTGTTCAACCTCATCAATGCAACTCCTCGGGCCCCCTGGCCCACCCCTGCCCAGTCCCTTCTCACCCAGCCTACAGACTCTCCTGGAAGGAGGTCGGAGCGACTGCCAGTGGAGAAGCAAGTACTATTCTCCATCCCACGCAGGACTCAACATGCTGTGGGAGGTGGAGTAGCCTCCACCAGCGACTTTCCCCTGAAGCCTACCACATGCACATTTCAGGCTGGAAATAAGAGCGAATTTCCTGGCTGGAGCAACAGCTAAATAGCAGAGTGGGTAACCAAGGGAGGTTCTGGAATCTCCTCTAGAGATCTTTAAAACTAAGATACAGTCTCCTATGTCTGAGATGATTTTCTGCAGCCCTGACTGGAGACAGATGGACGAAGTGGCCAGCGCCACTCTCCCAAGGCCTGTGGTTCTGCCCCTTGCTTTCTCTTCCCCTCCTGACGCTTCCTTATTGCAACCCAGGCTTGCTTTCACTCTGTCCCTCTCCTCTCACACCTCTCCTTATTCTTTTATGGAAAGCTGGTCAAAGGTCAAGGTTGCCCAATTGACCACACAGAGTTTGCTGGTAGCATCAGATGCCCAGGCAAAACGGAGGGAAGATTCCAGTGCTGGCATCTCCATCCTAAACTCCGAATCTGGGTGAAAACAGAAAATTAGCTGTTGCTAACAATCCATCGTAAACGAAAATATGATCCCAGTAATTGATTTTAAATAGATTTTTAAAAGAATCCTTGGCTGCATTTCATCGAGAATACAGAGTTTCAAAAGCGTTCATTCCAGGGTTGGTTTTTTTCCCCCTTTCTTCTGGCTTAAACCCCAAATGGCCAAGATCCCAGTCTGAATAAACAGTGTGGGTGGTGACTGTGCTGTGGGGCCCAGCAGAGGATGCAATCACTTTCAGACTCGGTTCAGCATTAAATCATGTGAAACTAGCCCGATGACTCCACATAACTTTTACCCAGGCATGGAGGGCAGTTTAACATGTATTCTTTCCCCGCTTCTTAGGGAGGAAGAAAAAAAAAGAATTTTCCTAACTGTGAGTGTTTAATTATGTATAAAGTTCGTTGACCTCACAGGCGGCTGTCAGATGATCTTGCTAAGGCCTGTGAACGGCATCCCAGGAATGCAGTGATGTGGGCAGCACCCGAGTGAGTTCATACCACCGAGCGCTTGAAATGGGACAGAATCAGAGGCCTCCAGTGAAAACACGACCAGAGAACAATCAGTAATTCAATCGCACCTAAGCATTTCTAGGTCTTCAAAAGTGATCCTTATAAATCAGAAACTCAGGGAAAATCCCACAGGGATGGGGCCCGTGACCACGGGGAAAGTCATTCTGTTTGCAGGTTTCTGCTGCAGCTGGCTGGAAATGTATGTATTTGCAGGGCTCCTTCCCCATTTTAGAGGTAATGCCTGCTACTGACATTAAAGGAAAACGATGAAGCGATTCCATTCATAAATACACGGCAGGGCTTGAAGGAGACGGCAGAGTCGATGTTGGTTTAGACAGTGTTGATATAATACAGCCCCCGCATGTGCACGCAGTGACTCTACCTGTTTGTCTGAGTGCCCCAAAGTGTGTTCTTCACACACAGAGGGCTGGACCCCCCTCTTCTGGCTCAGGGAAGAAGAGGGGACCACAAGATGAACTTTTGGACGTTTCCTTCTTACTCTCTACCAGGCCAACCTCTTGGCTACTGGCAACCGGGCTATTCAGAAAGTACCAAATAGCACTAGAGCCAAGCTGGTATGTTCTTCTTGCTAAGGGGAGACTGGGGCCCCAGTAGACACGGCCAGATGGCTCACTCCAGGGGCTCTCCGACTCAGAGGGAGGAAACGTGAAATATTTGGGCTCAGCGCTTTGTAAAATATTTAAATTACCCAAGTGAAGCCCTGATATTTTCTTTCAGTAGCTTTCTCACCAAACAGGCTCATTTTATCAGTCAAAATATTATGCTTCTGTGGGCAAAACCTCGCAGGGTGGTACTCTAAGATCCAACTACACTGCAGCCCCTTTGGTACCTTCATTGTTATAACTATAAAGCATAAGTGGTTGGAATTTGGCCAACAATTTTGATACCCTGCTGGAAGCAGAACGCAATGAATCTCACTCGTTTCACTATTAAATGAGCCTGAAATTCTAGAATCCTTTACCAAATCAGCCACCTACATTTTTGAAGGCATGGCGTCTCTGTGTCCAATTCAAGTTAATTCGATAGATATTTGAAAAATGAAAAATGTATCACTATTGGTGATACAAAAATCAAAAAGGCATGAACCCTGAGGCAGGTCACAAATGAAGAGGCAGACATTCATTCCAACAGGAAGCACTGAGCAGGCTTCCTGCATGGAATCTCCCCAGGGTAGGGGCTGCACCCATCAAGGGTTTCAACAGGCCAACGGAATTTGCCAAAAGCTCAGGTCACACTTATACACGTGGCATTCTGGAGAAGAAGGAGATGTAACTGTCACTGAGTCGTGCTGTTTCACAGTGGGGGCTCTATAATTTTATCTTGTCTTTTAGCTGTTTTGATATTTGAAGACTTACCCCTCAAGATCCTCTTTTGGGGAGCCATAGCATTTATTATTTGTCGTGTGAACAGTCAGTAGAAAAGAAAAGGAATTCCCTCTATTTTCCCACCCTGAAGAAGGAAGCTTCCTTCAACTCTTTGAACATTTTCTATATGGGGATATGATTATCCCCATAGTTACAGAGGAAACATCCATCCAGATAAAGACATTTGGACACACACTAATACCCTAAATCATTTCCACCCTTTGGATCCTACAATTTATAAAATTCCATGAAGGAAGTGACTCTTGTTCCTCATGAAGTTCCTGTGAGCTGCAGTTGTAGAAACCGCATCCTTGGGCATATTCTAATTCCTTCCCCTTGCCAGGGGCCCTCGTCTGTCCTGTGCACTGCACTCTGCCTGGCCACATGGCTGTTGTACATCTTTGTGCAAGAAAGACTGCTTGATTCGTCTCTATGTTCCCCAGCGTCATGAACAGAGCTGGTGCCACTAAAGTAATGAACAGATGAATGAAGGATTCTCATAAGAATATCTATATTTGGAGTTATTTCCCAGTAAAGGACCAGACAGAAAATGTTTTTAGCAATATGTCCCTATCACAATTACTGAACTCTGCTGTTGTAGTGAGAAAGCAGACATAGTGCATAAACAATAGGGCATGGCTATGTTCCAATAAAACTTTATTTACAAAAACAAGGGGTGAGCAAGACTGGGTCTATGGCCATGGTTTTCTTTCTTAGTTAAATCACATTAATTAATTAATTTCTTCGGTATTAGGGATTGAACCCAGGGACACTCTACCAATGCACTGCATCCCCAGCCCTTAAAATGTTTTGTTTTGAGACAGGATCTCACTAAGTTCCTGAGGCTGGCCTCAAACTTCCAATCCTCCTTCGGCCATCTTTTTCTGATGCCTGGTTCATGATGTTTATCTTGCCACAGTTTCAGCATATTAAATTTTCACACGGTATCTATATTTTTCAAAAATTAGATAACGTGCAAAAATATATATTATAAAGTGTTGTTTTAAAACTCTGAAGTAATGAGGCGGCTAAGAAACAAAGAACATGAAAATATAGGAAAATAGCTATTCTACCAAGAATATTCCAGGATCCCCCAATTTGTATACTGTATGCCAAAGGAACAATCCTTATTCCAAGAAATAAGGATGGTAGTTTTACCATTTGTGTCATCACCACCATCGAGATAACCTGGTCTGATGAGATCTCAGGGTAACCCCCTCTGCAGCAGCGTCATCCTGCATTTGACACTTCCTTGGAAAGAGGGAAGGAAAGGTCTCACTCTCCACTAGACCATCTGCTCTCTGGTTTTCCTACTGAAACTCTTCCCAAGGTTACTAATGCAGAAGACACTCCTTTGCTGGATGATTTCTGGAAAACACCAGCCACAACACACACAGTAGAATCTCAACAGCTGGGCAAACAAAGCAGGAAAGAGCAGTAATGGGAATCTGATGAAAACTCGACATCACTGCCCGCCACCCTGGCCCAACTAGACAGCACCACTATCTGTCCCTTTGCCCTAACCCTCCAGTGCTAGTTGGTCCTTGGTCCCTCTCTGCTGGTTACTGCATTTCCTATCCTCTGGTGTTGCCACCGTTCCTCATCACCAGTGAGCCCTCAGTAGGGCGTCTACACTGCCTCACTCAAAATGCAGCCATTCTGCCCAAGTCAGCCACAGCATTGGGGACCTCAAGTGCCATCCTTCATACGAGCTTATTTCATATCAGGTAAATTTCAAATCGCCTCAAACATATATGGCAATGGCTCATGGGAATCTTTTGTTTGGCATAAGATTTTATATCAAAATAAAGACAAGATTTAAAAGAGGGTCCTTCTGGAGAGAAGATGGCGAAGGGAGCTATAAGGATATGGAATACTATGAAATTTCCCAAAAGGTTGCTTACGGTAATCTAGGACAAGCCTTCACATTGCCAGTTATGGCAATCTTCAGGTGTCACGGACTGGGTCACTTAAGTTCTTCAAGGGAAAAGTCCCCAAGAATGAACTATAAATTTATCAGTGTCCCGCTGTGAAGGCTTGAGGAGGAAGGATGACATCCCAGGGGAGGGGTGACCACCCATCACCCCCGTTTTGCTTCCCCTCAGAGAAATGCAGGACTGACATGTCCTTGGAGAATAGTTGAGCTCTATTTCCTTTAAATTCAGCCTTTTAGGCTGTGTCTACAGGATACAGGCAGATGGCATGAAGAGAATATATAAGGAGGAAATCTAGGGAAAACTGTGACCAACTCACCCAGCACTGAGACAGCAGCTCTGCATCTCCTCTGAGGCTTCAGGAGAACATTATATACTCCTTTCTTCTGGCTTCCGACTTCATCACTACTAAAAACTCCTATTTGAAATGCAAACTATTTAAAGAGTCCAACTGAAGATTTCCAGGGGTTTCATTTGGCAAAATAAATGGGTCCCTCGGATGGGTGTGCTTAGAACAAATACAGGTAAAATGTCTTTTCAATCCATCATTCTAAAGTTAACGTCTAAGGATGCTACTCCAGTAACGAGAAAGGGGACCACATGAGATCATTTCATCAGTCCCTGGCAGCATTCTGGGCAGAGCAAACAGAAAAATCTCGAGGAAAGAAAGAAACTTCCAGAGCCTGCGTTGGGCCCCTTCACATTCCTTTTTTAAGCATTACAAGATTGATCCTAGGCCACAGATGCAGCTTTTGGATGTCAGATCCAGCAGACAGATGTTTTCCCTTAAATCTGTTGTCTCTCCCTCCATCTGTTTATAGCGTGTTTCCATTTCAGCCTGCACCTAACGTTCTCAGCAAACTGCACGTGCAAAAGGTTTCTTGCCTTCATGCACAAAGGAATATTTTTCTATCATTTGTTCTGTTTTCTACAAGGAATGTCCTCACTCTTCAGGTAACCTGTTAACCCCTTACTGGTGTTTGCTTTCTCAGCCATCTTCTAGAAATGCTATAAAAAATGCCCCATAGAAATGATTAAGCCCTCAAGTTATGTGGCACCAGAAAGGGGCTCTGTTCTTAGAGGTAGACTGCTGAGGCCTCATAGCTGGTACCAACTGGTGGGCTCCCAGGATGAGGTCAGGGTTACTAATTCAATCCTATGTTCTTTTCATTCTGGGCTTGCATCAGGTTTTCTTGTAAGTCAGACCAAGGAATTCCATTGCATGTCAGTTTAGTGGATGCTATAGCAGCCAAACCAAGCAACAGAATGCAGAGGCTTGTCCAACCTCTCTCACTACAGATTCATCCAGAATATGATCCAGACTAAAAGCTGGATAGCATCTGCCGCTGTCTATCAGACACCAAAGTGCCATGAGACAAGAGGGTTTCTTGGTAGTGATGGATACTCCACCCATTGGCAGAGGAACCGCAGGAACCTAGACAGGGAGCAACACACACACAGACAATCCAGTATGTGTCAAAACTGGTGAAATCCAAATTAGGTCTGGAGATGATACTAACATCAATTTCCTGGTGTTGAGGATGCACACACTCTGTCCAAGACCCTATACATTTGAGTAATGCAAGGTGTTATCACTGGGGGAAGGGCACGTGTGTGACCTCCCTGCACTCCCTCTGTAGCTTCCTAAAAGTCTTTAATTATTTTAAAATAAAAGGTTAAAAGTTGTTTGAAAAGCTCCATGAGAATGTGAACGACTGACAGCAGCTTGTCCAACTGGACCTGATTTGTTTCTGAAACCCATGCTGCCTCTCTTCTCAAGACATGGCATTTTTAAGTGTTTCCTATTACCTTTCTCTAAGAAATGAAGTCAATGTACCTTCCTATTAATAAAATGTCGGCCTCTGAACATGACAGTCATGAAGATGGGGGGTGGGTAACCAGGTTTCTGAAAGGTTCATCCTGGGATCACCAGGTCCTGCCTTCCAGCCAGTACTCCAGCAAGACAGGACCTTTCTGCTGTTTCATGCTGTTTTGTGGGTGTTTCCAATGACCTAAAGGCTTAAGGAGTAACCCTTAAGTGGCAAACATCTGCATGAGGTTATTCAATAAGAAAGAGGGAAGAAACAGGAATCCAGCTTAATCCAGGACTTTGCTCTTCCTTCTATCTCCAGAAATTTTCCACCAGGATTTTCATGGCTGGCTTATCTTATGAGTCCCTGGCCCAAAGCAACTCTTCAGTTTAGACTCTAATCTAAACAAGTCTTCGCCTTCCCCGTCACTCCCCATACCATCCTTTCTGGCATCTACCACAACCTTATTTTGGGGTTTACTACTTATTGTCTGTGTCTCTGCATTCCCATATGAACACCATGAGAAGTTTGTCTCTTTGGTGCATGATTGTGTCCCCAGAGCTGAGGACAGTAAGGTATTTGTTGACTGACTGAAGAGAGGAATGAAACATCTCCAAAGTCATGGCCCATTATGAGAATGTGGTAATTCCCAAACACACAGATCTTTATTAAATCACACACAGCCTTAATTAATCATCACCCACACTAGTTTGTGTATGTGATGACCATTTTGTGCCTAGCTAAGAGATTGAACATGACAAATTTGAGCAGAATCTTCAACACAATCAACCAAGTTCAAGTCCTATAGGTTCCCAACAAAAAAGGTCTGATTCCTGCTGAAGGTTTCTGTCCAAGATAGAAAGATATCAGGAGGTAAGGAGATGGATGGAGAGAAAGGAATAAACTAAATACACACAGAGGCAGGTGACCTCATCTTCAAGGATGTAATCCAATCCAGATGCTTCTTTTACTCTTCTAAGTCAGCCTGTACTGAGGGGCATCCTCCACCAAGAAAAGCATTGGGGAGATGAGCAAGGAAAGCATTGGGGAGATGGGTTCTCTGAACACAGGCAAAGAACAAGGATGAAGGAGCCCCCAAGAGGCTGCGTGGCCTGAGGAGGCCATCTTGGATGGTGTTATCATCTCCATTGTCTGGGCCACAGAGTAGAAGTCAGGTATGAGGACTGCCCTGTCATCAAGCTGTCTAGTGTCAAGCTGTCCTCCTCTGGAACATGTCTCGTCACTGCTCAAAAAGGTGAGACTTCAGATAATCCAAGACGTCATGAAACAGCTCACAACGGGTTGTGTTTTCAGATGTGGTAAAGTGCTTTAAAAAAATTACTAACCTCACATGCATCTGCTTTAGCAAGAAGAGAAAAAAATCCCCCAAAGACTCCTTTAAGAAATCATAAGAATAAGAAACAAGGAGGCCAATGACCCCTCAGCTTTAAAAGAATACGTGGAGCCAAGCCGCCCAAAAGTTAGTCTTCTGATACCAAGTCAGCATGTGCTGAGTGACCCCCCTTCATTTCACGCTTCTCTTAAAAGAAAACAGGCTGGACTGTTTCAGTAAATAACAAAAGGTCAGAGAAATGCTACTCACAACATGAGCAAAATAACTGTTCAACCTGCCAAAATGTCTCCAAAGGCCCCACAGGCAGAAAAATCCAGTGGTGAAATAGTCCACAGAGCAGAGCAGCAAGAGGGAAAGGCACCAGGCCTCCTGCTTGTATTTCATCAGTAAGAAATAAAAATATAGATTATGCCATCAGTTTCAATTAATACTGGGATACCCTTTCCCTCTTTAAAAAAAGGAGGATGCCTGTGCACATAGTTCAGTTTTCAGGCTCCTCTCCTCAGGTTTGATTTTAAATCCGAGTGTAAACGTGGGGGTTGGAAGGCTGTGTACTCCAGAGGAACTTCCAACTAGTTTAACTCCAGCCACCTGAGGTTGGGTACTGCGTGTTTGCACGTGACCTCAGAAGTTCTCTGAGGTGAACAGGATGCTAATTGTAGGAGCTTTATAGAGAGACAGAAAATTAACATATCCAAGGTAGAAACCAGGACTCTCTCAGGATATTGTCTCGATCAATTCTGAATCAACAATCTGATAGGATACTGTCATCCCAAAAGCATGCTAGCTCTTAGCCATAAAACAACGCCACATTTGGGGTGCATGGCAAGACTTGCTACAAAGATGAGATCTTATCCACCTCTGGCCTCCCTGGCACATTGCCAGTGGTTGAGGCTCCGCATATTCATTAGTGGAGTCAATGACACCCATACTCTACCACACTCCTGGTTTAAAACAGCAGGATGGTATTTTGCAGAATCTTTCCTGTGAAATACTGAATCTGCAAGATGCTATCTGGGTGCAAAATAACTGATTACAAGATGGAATTAATTTTGGAAATGCTTCATACAATTACTACATTCCTCAGTTTGGGAATCACAATGCACAGGGGCAGAGTAAACATCCTGCCAAGTCCTGCAAGAAGGAAGCCACTTCCCAAGTGGTCTTCAGAAACACTTGTCAATGAACACCTACTACCATTACCAGGAGTTAGTAGTTTACAGAGGGCATCCTGAGGAAGGCCACCTTAGAACAGTTTCTAATTTGTGTCTAACCATATCTAATCTTATCTAATGGGTCACTAAGTTCAGCTGATTCTTCTTTCATGAAGAATATATTTGTATAAGAATATATATGTATGAATACATTATGTATATTATGTTATATTACACACACACACACACACACACACACACACACACTGTGGTCGATACTACCCACCTAACACTCTATTGTTCATCTCCTGTGCTTGAACCCTTGGCTTCACAATATCATAGATTCCCAGAAGGTCAGGGCTCAAGTGATCTTTTGTGACTATTTAGTCATACACTAAAGGTCAACCCCAAATTTAACAGAGAAGTTAACAGAGGCCCCCATGGTGAAGAGACTGGCCTATGATATCACAACATGATGTGTTTGACTCATTAAGGACGACAGTGGCTTTGAGTGACTCCTCTCTGCCTCCTGTCCACCCTGCAGATAGGGCTTACAGCAGTGGCCCCCAGAGAAGGAAGGGAAGCCAACGCTTACCAAGCACCCACCAAATGCCCACACTTGTATACATATGTCCCACTCAGCTCTTCAACAGCCCTGTCGAGGAGGTCTTTTACAGACCAGGAAACTCAAAACCACCCAGTAAACAAGTAGGCTGACCAGGATTTGAATCAAGAACAGCTCGACTACAAAACTGATACTCTTGCTCAACAAAGAAGCTCTTGATCAAATCATGCTGAACTAAATATTAAATCAGGGATTTGCATACCTGAACTTGGTGGTGCTGAGCTGTCACTACCACAAGGAAGATCAAAATATTCTCTCATTTGTGAATGTGGGGGAGATGATGAAGTTTCACTACTAATGAAAAATGAACTATGTTAATGAAGTAATAAGAACTAAATTATGGTATGGCTGAACATCAGATATAATATATCTGTAAAGTATTGCATGACCAGTTAACAAGTGGGCAGATATTAACTCACTTTGGCTGCTTTTTGTGAAATCATGATGGGCAGAGGCCCAGTGAACAGGGTGCTGATGGGGAGGTGGTCCTGGTGGCAACACATTTTCATTTCACCCACAAAAATATAGTATTCCAAACTGCTATAATCCTAATAGGAAATAGGAACTTTCAGCAGGGATAATTGGTCAACTCTATGAATATTCTTTTTCATCTTCATCCTTCCATAATCCAAATTCAAAAATTCAAATCTCTTAAATTTTTACATATTTGAATACTATTTATGAAATTACTGTCTTTTGGAGAAATTTCTAAAGCAAACCTGTGGTCCCTAAGTCCAAGCAAAGTATTTAAAACAACCACAAAAAACCAATAAGCAAATAATAATGGTAACAAAAAATGTACAAATAATCAAATTAAGTAAAATACTGGCAAGGAAGAATTTATGTTGCTCATTACAGTACTTAACATGGAACCAGGCTTATGGATACCATGAAGTTTCAATATTGGTGGAGGGGGAAATTTTTAATTTTAATATTTAAAAGACAACTATAACTGTATAACTTATGGGGAAAAAAGTTTAAAGAAAAATATTTTATATTTGACTGTCAAGGCACAATTTTCAGTCAGTCATAAGTAGTGAACTTTAGCATTAGATTCACCATCTAGAAGATAAAACCAAAGCAAGTTCTAAGACTTTGTGTCTTTATGTCTCTACTGAGCCTTTGCTCCTCAAATATAAAATGCTAATCCTCCTGGTATCTTTTTTTAAAAAGACATCAATGAGATTTTTATTCATTAAGAGTATTAGAAGCCAGGCGCAGTGGCTCAAGCCTATAATCCCAGCACTTTGGGAGGCTGAGACAGGAGAATCGCGAGTTCAAAGCCAGCCTCAGCAAGGGCGAGGCGCTAAGCAACTCAGTGAGACCCTGTCTCTACATAAAACACAAAATAGGGCTGGGGATGTGGCTCAGTGGTCCAGTGCCCCAGTTCAATCTGAGGTACCAAAAAAAAAAAAGAGTATTAGAAATGATGAAGAAGTGAATATTTACAAAGAAACAGAACTTGTTGAATCTTGCATATTTGTGTCATAGCTTATCTGGCAGAAGATTTGCTTTAAGTTAATCGAAAGCACATTGAAAGTCAGCACTTTCACTTGCCACTTTCTCATTACCATTCCAAACTCCTGCTTACTTTCTGCACGTGCCCTCATGTCTAAAAACTAGCATTTTACTTCCTCCTTGTTCAAGCCAATGTGTTAGGGTCTGTCCAGTGCCAGTTCTGCCCAGGGGAAATGGTGCACAGATAAATGCATCAGATCTGGATTAGGGATACAAGAGGCAGCAGGCAGAAAGACTGGAGGAGGAACAGGCAAAATGAACAGGGGCTGAGCCTCTGCTGTTTCAGACCTGACTTAAGTGAACACACAGACAGTAGGAACAAACTCTAGAAACAAACACATATTTTAATGGTAACTAAAATTATCCTGAGGACGCACACAGTGTGGGTTTGTGTCCTCATTATGCAGCTCCCACATATACAGCATTTATTATGCACCAGGCGCCCTTCTAAGCACTTGGTTCACATTAGTTCCCTCAAAGCTCACGAGGACCCTAAGAGGAAGGTGCTATTTACTTGACACTGTGCAAATGAGGAAAAGGAACCATGAAAAAGACCTCTGGTAGAAAAAGGGAGGGCTGGGGTTTTGAATCCAGGAAGTTGGCTTAAGTCCACACTGACAGCCGACACTACCATGCCCAACTGTGAAGCTGGCTGATAAGAAGCATATTCAGAGCAATTAGAAATCATTTCTAATATAAGACTATATTGCAACATTCAGAAAAGGGTTAAAATATTCTATGATCCTACCACCACCTACATGGCACAACGCAGTCACCGGAGAGATCTCTGAAGTTTCTGAATCCTGTTTCCAAACAACAGTGATCAGTGCAAAGCACCCGCCCTAATCCCCTCAGCCATTTACAGTACACATGGTGGGGGTGCTCCTTGAGATGAACATGAGAGACTGCTATTCCAGGAATTTGCTTATTTCTGTTACGATCTAGATATGAATAATTTAATTGCTAGAATTAAAAGACTTGTCTGTTTTTAGAAAAACGAGATTTTTATTTGGGATTCCCCAGTATATTAGAAAGATGATTCTCAGTAAATTGTGGGCAAGAAGGAAATAATATACATACTTGTGGCTACGAGCAGCTAACCAGAAAGAGAAAAAAAAAAGGAAAGAAATTCTGGACTTGCACAGTTCCAATGCCAAAAACTGCTCTGTGTTTTCTTTTTCTCCATCATCTAGTAAGCAGTCCTCTCTTATGGAGGAAGATCATTTCCCACCTGTGTCTTTTACGTTCTTGACATGCACATAAAGTGAGTGTTTATCTTCCACCCACTGAAAGCTTGCTCAAATTATTCTTTCTTCGGTCTTGACTTTCAGGAGCTGCAATTTGTTTGGAAAGCTTCTGCGCCAGAGAAAGCTTCCTTTTATGTACAACAAACTCCTCACTATGGAGAATGTTTGCTTGGGAGATAAAGGGATGCCTGCCTGGTGGCTTTTCTGCTTTGTAACAATGGCCATGCGTAACATGACTGAACCAAAGGGAGCGCATGCTTAGACGGCACCCATCTTCCTTTGAAGAATGCACCTCTTAATTGGGGTCATGATTATCAAGGCCAGTTTTTAATAGTCCAATGTTATTTGAAATCACCTAGTGTTTGTACTATAAATTAATACATGTATTCAAAATATAGGTTATGAAAAGGATACCAGAGGATACCACTCTGAGGATTAGGTTTCAACTGAAATGAAGATCAGATCTTCAAGTGGATGGTCAAAGGCACCCTCCTGGAAGCGCATGGGGAGTGCCCTCCCTGCATCTTTAGAACACCGTCTGAGGAGAACGTAAAGCCAAAGCCATGAGATCTTCCAAAGGTCGCATGAAGCATGAAAGCAAAGCTACAGAACATGGGCCTGTATCTGGATCCGGCCTGTGGACTGTACAGCCCGCTTGCTGGGGCCACGGATGGCCCTACCGAACAGTGTCTGAGTGCCAGCTCAATTCCTTGTAAAGGCTTTAGGAAGAAAAACACATGCGGGCTGAGGTTGTGGCTCAGTGGCAGAGCGCTTGCCTCGCACATGTGAGGCACTGGGTTTGATCCTCAGCACCACATAAAAATAAGTAAACAAAATAAAGACACTGTGTCCATGTGTAACTAAAAAATATTTTAAAAAAGAAAAACACATGCAAAGGGAAGGGCCTGGCAGTTAGCATCATTACCCATCATTATCTCCTCTTACTTATGGCACAGGTGAGATCCAAAAGAGTCAAATGACTGGAAATAGGTACACGGCAGCACTTGCTACTCCCTCCAGTTCCGTGAATTCTTAGCCAGACCTTGTCTGTAGTGTATGTTACTGGAAACCAAGAAAATGGGGTGACCGTGTAGACAGCTCAGTATAAGCATTACCTCTGATAAACAGACCAGCCTAGTGATACTTCAAAGCTCCCTCCCTCCTCTAGAGGGCTCAGCTTGTGTCCTGGGGCTTAACTATTGTCTTGACTCATTTCTCTTTCAGGACACACTGTCCATACTTCTAACTGAAAAACCACATCTAATTTATTTGAACATTCAGGGCTTCAAATACCAAAATGGCCTAGTATGAAACGCTGAAGTTGAGAGTTTGGACTTGGAGAGATGCCATTACCAGCCAGGAGATGCAACATAGTTTAAAGGGCCTGGACTACTTCTCTTTCTTCACAACTGAGTTAGTTGCTTGGTACACTTGGGCTACTCACTTCTAAATCCTAATTGTTTAAGAACCGTTTAACTTGTCTCCCCTGTACAAAAATCATGGGAAGACAATATCTACCTGCCTCTCAGAGGTGTTGTGACAATCACCTAATGAATGTTTCACAGCACATGGCCCTAGGAAAGTGCAGGGTGCTGCACACTGCCACTGTGATATCATCTGTGGTTGGCTACACACACACTCTCCCACATTTCTAACCTCACCCCTAAAAGATAAGAAATTAATTTTGTTCTTATTTGGGGGAATTTCACAAAATGTCACATACAGAGCGGCTTAACTTATTTGGGGGAATTTCACAAAATGTCACATTGAAAACATTAAATGGGGCTGGGGTTATGGCGCAGTGGTAGCGTGCTCGCCTAGCACGCAGGAGGCACTGGGTTCGATCCTCAGCACCACATAAAAATAAAATAAAGATATTCTGTCACCTACAATTAAAAAATAAATTAAAAAAAAAGAAAACATTAAATGTTCTAAAAACTAAATGTAATTGAATGTGGCAAGGGAACATAGTAATGGTGCTATCTCAAGCTACAAGTTCTTTAAGGAGAGAAAGAACTTAACCTGATGGTTGGATCAAATATATTTGATGGGACAAATACAGTCAGTAGTCTCATTCTGTTTCAGTTTAGAGAATTCTGAAAATGTTGTCATCATGCATTGGTTGGATGCTTACTTTTTACCAGTTATATTAACTCAAATTACAAAATGACTTTAGTAAAATATGCACAGACAGGTGATCACTTTATGGAAAAGAGAAGTTAACACAGAGTTAAAGTGTGACTCACTCAAGGGTTCTGCTCTAACGGTGACAGCTCCATGTGTATCCACTTAGATTCGTGCCCAACACCACACATTTATGAGATGGCTCAGCTGGCCAGCGCTAGGGGTATATAGTTAAGGGTATATAGGTCTATCAAGAGTTTGGGTCAAAGTAGGGGTGAATCAACCCCTACCAGCCTGCCCTAGTCCCAGTTTTCCAAACCAGGTCCTAAGGAATCAGCTTAACTGTACACAGAACAGGTAAGGTAATTAACAGTCATGTTCTCTACCTATTAAAATCAAATACATGTCCGCTCACCAAGGCTGACCCAGGACGACCTCTTTCTAGACTGTTTTCATCAGTTTACACCAAATGGGAAAAAATAAGGAAAGCAGTTTTTTTCGAAGTTCCTATTTTAATGTTGTCTGGCTTATATTTTGTCATTGCCATTATTCTGTTACATATTATTTTACCAGTAAGAGTAAAAAAAAATAGCTGATTTATTAACATCCTGATGTGCCAAAATAAGAAGTTAGCCGTTCTGTATTGGTCTTTAAAGTTAGAAAATGGGAAGAAGAAGCATAATTTGGTCAATTTTATTCTCCAGTACTCCCCCATGTCCTTTCCTTCCCTCTTCCCTCCCTTGCGATCCCCTTCCTCTGTTTATAGGTCTCCCTTCTAGTTTCATGGGAGTCTTTTTGTATCTCTCTGGCTTCCACATATAAATCCCACTTTCTTGTTTTTTTGTTCTACTTAGTTATATGTGATGATAGAATGCGTTTTGACACATCATACACAAATGGAGTATAACTTCTCAGTCTTCTGGTTGTATATGATGTAGAGTTACACTGGTCGTGTAATCATATGTGCACATAGGGTAATAATGTTCAATTCATTCTACTATTCTAAATATCCTACCCCCATACCCTCTCCTTTCACTTTCCTCTGTCTAATCCAAAGTACCTCTATTTTTCCCAAACCTCCCCCTTATTGTGAATTATCATCTGCATATCAGAGAAAACATTCAGCCTTTTGTTCTTTGTAATTGGCTTATTTCGCTTAGCATAATATTCTCCACCTCCATCCATTTACTGGCAAATGCCATCATTTCATTCTTCTTTATGGTTAAGTAATATTCCATTATATATATATATATATATGTGTGTGTGTGTGTGTATAAATGTATACATATCACAATTTCTTTATCCACTCATCTATTGAAGGCCACCAAGGTTGGTTCCATAGTTTAGCTATTGTGAATTGAGCTGCGATAAACACTGATGTGGCTGCATCACTGTAGTATGCTGATTTGAAGTCCTTTGGGTATAAGCTGAGGAGTGGGATAACTGGGTAAAATGGTGGTTTCACTCCAAGTTTTTTGAGGAATCTCCATACTGCTTCCCAGTTTGCAACAATTTGCAGTCCCACCAGCAATGCATAAGTGTACATTTTCCCACACATTTCTTGCCAACATTTATTGTTGCTTGTATTCTTGATAATTGCCATTCTGACTGGAGTGAGATGAAATCTTGGTTTCAATTTGCATTTATCTAGTTGCTAGAGATGTTGAACATTTTTTCATGTATTTGTTGATGGATTGTATTTCTTCTTCTATGAAGTGCCTGTTCAGTTCTTTTGCCCATTTATTGACTGGGTTATTTGTGGTTTGGGGGTTAAGTTTTTTGAGTTCTTTTATATCCTGGAGATTAATGCCATGAGGTGCAGGTGGCAAAGATTTTCTCCCATTGTACAGGCTCTCTCTTCATGTTATTGATTGTTTCCTTTGCTGAGAAGAAGCTTTTTAGTTTGATTTCATCCTATTTATTGTGAATCCAACTTTTATATATAATTATAATGCACCAACTAAAAAATAATAATAGAAAGGAGATGAGTAGAGTAAAGGAAATAGATCAGGGAGAAGGAGGAGGCAAAGGAAAGGGGAATGACATTGATCAAATTACATTATGTGTATGTATGACTATGTCACAGTGGAATATGAATATGTATAATCATAATGCACCAATAAAAACCATAAGAAATAAGGTATTTCTGTATATAAAAAGGAAACAAAGAGTTCTGAAACCCAAAAGTTTGGTCAGTACTACTTCAGTTACCTTATGCTAAAAACTCATAAAGAGTAGAGATTCATGTGAGCCATGTTTCATACGACACAATGCATCATTTGAATATGTAATTCAGAAGTATTTCAAGATGTACTAATAAATGGAATTTCCAAATTCAGAGCTAGAAAAGTAGGCTTCCATCTAAAATCAAAAGAAATGTAGATTCTAAAGTACTATACAAACAGAAATTATATTGTCATTCTGAAAGTAGAATTAAGAATTTTAATTAAAACCCAAAGAGCATGCAAAGGCAAGATAATCCAATACATTCAGGTCATAATAGTAAGGAATAGAAATACTATTGGTTTTCCACTTTTAGAGCCTATCTGTAGAAGCTATAGTCAAGTGTTGATTCTGCACCTGAGCATAAAGAACAGAGGATTCACCATTCAGGTAAGAAAAAAAAAAGAACACAAGTGTTACCCACCTTGGCACTGACTGACAGAGGCGGGAGGAGAGGGGCAGGAGGGGTGGAGAAAACATGTTCTCATGTTTGTAACGGGTCATTCAGTGATGCTCTCTATGGTCAATAGAATATGAAATGAGGGTTCGAGGACTTTGTATGAGTGTCAGCAACACCCTTTGAGGTAGGGACACACCATGGAGGGAAGAGACTTGAGGAAGAGATGGCTGAATAAGGAAGAGAACCCTTATTACCTTAAAAGAAGACAACAGTCACATGTTCATAACCTGCGAAACACTGATGCTACAGGTTTATAGTGTCCCCTCAAAAGATGTGATCAAGTCCCTGGTACCTGGGAATGTGACTTTTTTGGAAGCAGGATCTTTGCCCATGAAATTACAATGAGGTCACAGGTGCGCTCTAGGCCAGTATGACTGCGTCCTCCTAAGAAGTAGGAAACATCTTGTGAAGACAGAGACACGGGCAAGCCAAGGAACACCAAGGATTGATGGCCACCAGCAGAAACTGGAGAGGCAAGGGAGGAGTCTTCCTGGGACCTTGGGAGGGAGCTTGACAATGCTGATACCTGATCTTGGACTCCCAGCCTCCAGAAGGGCAGACAGTACATTCCTGCTGTTTTATGCCACCCCGTTTATGGTACTTAGTTACAGCAGCCCTGGACTGGCACAAATGGTGTATGCATATTATTTAGAGATACAAAGGTAATCACCCCAGGAACCGTAAACAAGCCCGAGTGGGGTCAAAGGTGCTGTCTCCGGGAAGCTGGCCTAAGGGAGGAGCTGAGCGAGGCAGGAACAGAATCGTTTGATAACAGCCTTCCTTGCTCTTTGGTTTTTCACCACATGCGTGTTACTGTCATCTTTAAAAGAGTATAAATAAAATACCCGTGTGATATTATCAGACCACAGCTCTCTCCATGGCTGTCAACGTACTCTATGACGGCAGCTCCTCCCCCGTGCCCCGCCTCCTAGTTCCCCAGACACTGGTCCCAGTCTTCAGGGAGGGCGGAGCTGGGCAGGGGGCGGGGTCAGCCTGGACTTTAAAGAAGGCTGACGTCAGACTTGTATGCTCACACTTTTGTCTCCACCTACACACCAAACACAAATTATTTCTGGACTTTTGTGGGTTTGTATCATGGATGAGGGTGATTTTCCCTACTGATTTGGCTGACTAAGCATCAACTACAATGAACACGGAGAGAACTCATCACTGGCTTCCTTTGTATATTAAAAATGCAAACAGTGCCCTGCAAAGATTTCAGTACTTCGGTTAGCCTTTATCAGAAAGCCTCACGACAGCATGTCTTCACTAACGTTTGCTCATCATGTTTACTGAACCCACAAAAAGAAATTCTAAGCGTTCCCCCATGGCCTGGGTCCAGGGCCTTCGCTTGGCAGTACAGGCTGTGACTCTCCTGGCTGTGAGAAGCCTCGTGCCCTCTGCTCACATTGAACCCAGCAGCTTGTAATGTTGTGGCAAAATGCTGCTGTCCCTCCCACGTGAACAGGCCTATTGCTGACTGGGGGGACCTACCGCACGGGCTCCAGCCCCCATCACAGAGTGCAGGGCAGCCTGCGAGTGTCCCTGAGAGAGAAACAGCATGCAAAAGACAAACGCAGGCGTGGGAAGGGCTTTGCTGAGGTCTGTTTGCACACAGCTCCTCGCGGCAGCTGGGGAGCGCCTTGCCGTTTGTTGGCACTGAGGAAGGGCCAGGTGAATGCAACCTGAATGAAATGCCTACTGGCTGTCATATGGATGAACACACAGGAAGCAGAACAAAGGGGTAGCATTTTATCAGCAGTAGAATCCTGATTGCAGTCATGGCCCAAGGGGAAACTGTTTGCTTTTATTTTCTTTCTAGCCTTTGGTTTCCCTGGGTAACACTTTCTAGCCATCAGGTGATTACCTTACCTGCCTGCCTACCTGGTTATCAGACATTTAGACTCAGTGTTTTTCCTGGCTGCCATGTTGCAGGGGGCAAGGTCATCTCAGAATGGACTTCCAGGACAGGTGGGAGCCATACCAAGAAGAAAGCAAGTCACAGTTCAAAACTCCACAGCATGCCTGCGTAGCTACTGCGCAGAGAGAATGAAACGGCTCGGTTTTTACCATGTGACCTTGAGCAGAACTCTCCCTTCCAGCCCTGCACGCAGAACAGATCATGGTCCTGTGTAAAGCTGGCTACATTCAGTTACACACATCTGCTTTCTAATTGTCTTCCTCACTGTCCCCTGCTGCTGGCCCTTCTCCCCTTTCTCGCTTTTAAAACACCTCTCAACATATCATGAGGAAGACCAAACTCTTAGACTCAGATGTTCCAGAAACCTGATATATTAGTTGTGCTTTGAATATGCCTGGCTACTTCTCATCTGCTTTTTTCCTTGATCACATGAACACTGCTGTAAACAAAGTCTGTATTTTTTTGTTAAGGTCACCATCAAATAAACTTAACAAGTCTTTCACTATAGTACAGAAACGTGAAAGATCTCATCTTTCTCGTTTCATACATACATGGACAAGCATGCACACGCACACACACTCATGAAGCCCTAGATCATTTGGACTTTCCTAGAACTACTAGATTTCCTTAGCAACATAACCGAAAACATGTCAATACCCTTTAGATCTCCAAGTTCTGGACTTACTGTGTGAATTGCTTAAGAGGTACATAAATCAAGTCTTCAAGATCTCATTTTACCAAAAGGTAGTTTGGTAGGTACTAGTCTACAGAACCTTCTTACAGTGCAGGGCACCTGTGTCAGCTGTCCCATTTGGAGTCAGGCTCACCTTAGCTAGCAGGGCTGGGTGCTGACATAGACCACAGACAAGCAGGGCGGACAGTTCCGCAATCCTGAGGAATAAGCACAACCCAGCTCCTAAAGGGCAGTCTCATAACTAGTCAGGATTACCTGAGGAACTCGTTCAGAAAAAGGTGGCAGGAGACATCCAGCCAATTGATCTTAAAACAACAACAACAAAGTGCCCACATCTCCTCCCATTTTCCTGGCAGAGAATGAGAGTGGATGAAGTGGGAGAAATAAGAGGAACAATAACTGCTCAAACAAGAAGAAATGGAAAAAAACAAAACAAAAGAAAAAAAAGCAAACAAGGGCTGGATCAGAAAAAAAGGGCAAAACTAAGCAGAATGATCTTTGGATAAGAATGGCATTACATAACACAGCGCCTGTAACCTGCAAAGCACTCTGCACTACAAATCACTTTTCTACAAAGAATTAGAAGGGGCACAATAAACACAAAAATCAATTAAGGTCTGGAGAAGGGCTCCATTCCCCCTTGAGGGACTTCGTCTTGTCCAAACGCAGGTGACTTTCCTAGGTGCTGTCAGGCTGCCTTGGAAAGGAAGGGTAGTTTTTATTACCATTTGAGTTTGTCAGTTCATAGAGTGAGTGATTTTTCCAATTTTAGTCTGCACAGAAAGGTTAGACAGGAGGAGTAGAATGTTCTTTCACTTAGAAAATAATCTAATCCATTCGAGTGCCTGAACCTCCCCAGGCCTCTGCCCCTGTTCCTGCTTGAAAAAGCCAAGGACCAGCCACACCAATGATCAGCTGCTTGGTGGCCATGAGACCACTATTACCTTTTCCTCCCCATGAGACAATAGCACCACCATCCGAAGCACCCTCATCTAGGAAAGACAGAGAACACCAGCACAATGCTTGGCCCACAAGAAGCACAAAATAGATATTCACAGAGGGAACAGAAAGCAAGAAATAGTTCTCTAACCCAAAGAGATAAAACACCAGAGCCACAGTGCTCCTGTCACTAGCCACCAGAGAGTTGAGCAGGGCAGTTCACCTCTTGTAGGACAACTCAACCTGTGTTTGTTGAATGAATGAGAAAAAGAGATAGCTTTGAAACTTAGAAATAAAAGTGTTTTGGGGGAATAAATCATATTTTTATTATACTAACTATGCCATTTCAGGAATGTGGTGATGAAGTTTTCAAAAAATAAGTCTTATTTTTCATACAAAATTGGATTTTTTAACATGAGGTTTGCCTAAAGATGAGAACACACCCACGTATTTTCTTTGGACTCAAAGTGTAAGCACTTTGTACAAGTACAAAATAAAGGAAAATAATCAGTAGTGCTTTCATGGTAAAGATATTTGCTATCAAATTCATTGGCACTGGTGTGGCAGATCACATCCCAAGGTATGCAAATGTGTTCAGTAAAAATCCAGAATCGGAGGTAAGGAACTAGTACCAGCTCAACTTCCTGTTCAGAGTTAAGCACTGGGTTTCTGACCAAATTAGGTCTTGTTGGACCTTGGGAGCAGCCCTTCTGCCTTCCAGAAAGGAGGTGGACAGTGGCTATTTTGGACAATCTGCCCATCTGCTCTGCCTCTGTCTGGCGAGGTCAGCCACTCAGCTCATGGCCAGGCTAGTGACTGGGTGCCTCCTTAGTCTGGTGGTCTTAGCCAGACATCCCACTCTGACCTGAGCCACTCACAGAATCCTGGAGGGACCCAGCAAGAACATTCCAGAGAGCAGACAAACACTCAACACCACCCTGGCGTAAGTATAGTCCCAAGCTATGGGTCAGTGGTACTCCTGTCATTGAAGAAGCGGACAGCACATCAGAACTTGACAGAGGAACAGGCCCCAAACTGTTGTCCCCAAATAAAAAACTCACATCAACAGGAATATAAAAACGTTATTTAGAACTTCTGTTCTCAGATGTTTAATACAAAGGAGAGATTGTTGTGCCAATGTTCACAAAGCCAGAATTCTCTCACTGAACATTTTGTTTCCAAAACACTAAGGAATACAGCAAGATTTCAAGACGGGGTAAAGAAGCTGCTTCTGGAAACAAGAGAGAAAGCTGAAATCCTTCACAGAGGGGCTGAAATCCTTCCAAGAAAACACAACGCTCTGAGCGACCATGGGCGTCTGCGGGCAGGGCAGCCAGTGCGTATGGCGAGCCCATCCGTGCCCAGATCTGTGGAAGAGGTATGGAGTAGGAGGAAGCAGGCCAGAGAGTTTTTAAAGCAACAGAACATTCCAATAACAGAGCATGGGAACTGGAGAACCTCAAGCACTTTTTAAAAATAAATTCCTTGGAAGCCTGTGGGTGTAGCTCAGTGGTAGAGCACCTGCCTGGCATGCACAAAGCCCTGGGTTCCATCCCCAGCACCGCCAAAAAGGGGGGGGATGAATTAACCCTTTGGGCCCAGGGTTCCAGGCACTTTGGTATAGTTTTACCTCCACTGGGATTGTTGGCCAAAAAGGAATGTGCAGCACCCCTTTACTGCTAGTCTGAAGGACACCTCCTTTATGAAGATGGCATGGAGGGAGCAGGATGGCTGACAAGTGACCTCTCTTAAATGTCCACCATATCCAAATGTGTTACAGAAGGAAGAGCTAAAAGCCCCAACCAGAAAGAAAACGTGAGGGCATCAATTAGTTTCTTATTTTTATTTCCTTACTTTTTAACTTTTTCACTGAAAACAGTCACATTACTGCCCCTCATCCTTTCCCCTTAATGGCACAGGAAGGTTCTAGAAGGCAGTGCAACATGGACGGAGATGCTGGGCTTGGAATCCAGGTTTACCCCACCTCATCCTGGCCCCACGGCACAGTGGGATCAGGGTCCAGTTACTCCACTTTTTTCCAACTCAATTTCCTCATCTATAAAATTGGAATAAAGATGCCTCCCTTGGATTCCTTGTAAATCAAAGTGTAATAAATAATATTGTGAAGCGTCCAGCATGCAGTTTCTTGTCTCACCCATCACTGCACCTTCTACTGCACCTGCCCACAGCAGAGGCTCACGTTAAATTTAATAAGACAGAAAAATACTTTATTTCCTCTAGTTCTTCCTGATAATATGTCCTCTGCCTTTCCCCCGACCCTCTCTCCCTGTCTCTGAACAAGCACACTTCAGATGAGTACCATTATGTATACCTCCCTATGAAGCTTGACACTTTGCACCAAGCACTGCTTTAATTAATGGTCAGGATGGTGGTAAAATTGATATGAGATGCCTGCACATACCACCCTGGCTGTATGTCCTAAAATATACAAAGGAAATACTTAAAGAGGCAGAGAATAGAAGGGAACGACAGAGATCAAAGTCAGGAAGGTTCCATTCTCAGCTTTGTCTCCAAATTACTGGTGTTTTTGAAGAGTAGACATAATAGTAATCATATTTAAGGAGTCAAAAATCATGGCAACTAAAACTTTTACTAAGTATTAACAGAAGCTGACACATAGAAATTTTTAGGGTGAAAAAGGTATTACTTTAAGTAATTCCTTTTGACAGGTGGCTGAGAATAACAGTGGAATGACATCAGGCTCCTACAGTCAGCACCACGCCCAAACCTCTTGCTTCTCTCAGCTCACTTGGGCAAAAAGACTCACTGGGCACCTGCGTGTGCAAAGGTGGTTTCAGGTCAGAATGAGCAAGGGATAAAGTTGAGGTGGCTGCCTTCTGAGGCCAGGGGGGACCACAGGGCAGCAACTTCCACACAGCAGAGCTGCAGAGGTAGGAGGCGGGCTACAAGGGGCTCAAAGGGAAGACCAAGGACTCTTCCTTGTGACTCGTGAGAGGATGAGATACCTGAGGCACCAGGGCCCAGGAGGGGTGGGAGCACAGCTGCAGGGCCCGTGGAGTAGCACCTGCAGCACTCCAAGTGGCTCCAGCCAGAGATCCAGGTCTCTTCCTCTTGAATCAAAACAAACAGCTAAGCAATCAAAGCCAGCACTCAGCACTGCCAGCACAGCCAGGCCAATGCAGGTCACTAGGGAGTGGGGTCTGGAGGAAGGAGGCCCCCTCCTGCAGTAAGAGGACCTCAAAGGAGGTAGAAGTAGGGAGTTATTAATGAGTTGGGAGAGAGAGAACCATTTCTCACAATTGCTGACACTTCCCTAAGGTGTCGCATTTGATTTTCGTGGTAACCCATAACTCTCGATGCAGCTCTTACCAACCCATTTTAAAATTTCATCCAAGATTATAGAACTAGTTAGAGATGAAGCCAGGGCAGCTGGGTCAGTCTGACTTCAGGATCTGTTTTCTAAACTATGATACTGATTCTCTATTTGCAACAATTTCACAGAGACACAGGCATGCACTCAGAGGAGAATTTTATAGTCGAGGCGTGGGGAAGGTCAGTCTAACCATGACTCAAACCCTAGAGGCTATAAAAGAAAAACTGATAAATCTGATTACATGAAAATAAAAATTTCATGAAAAAACACCATAAACAAAGACAAAACACAATGGCACACCAGAGGAACTATCTAGAACATGAATCACAGATAAAAGGCTAATTGCCTTAAAAATATAAAGAATGCCTATAAATCAATAAAAAAAATCTGACAAAGCCCAATGGACAGTCAGCTAAGAGAAAATCAAAACAGTTCATAAACTCACCAAGATACTTATAATAACCAGAGAAATGCAGGTTAAACATCTTAAAATGGTAAACCTCAAAATGTTTGATAGACACAATGGTGGGGCTATGCAGAAAGAAATATGCTCATCAATTACTCACAAGAGGAGAAACAATATATCCACCAGGAAGGATGATCTAGCACAATCTATCAAAATCACTAACAGACTTACTCTTGGATTCGAAATTCCAGTTCCAGGATTCTATCCTGCAGGTGAACCCAGAAGTATGCTAAGTGATGTGGGCAGGAAGCCCATTTTTGCAGCACTGTTTGTGCTAGCAAAACTTTGACAAGAACCTAAGTGTCCTACAAAAGGACACTGATAAATAAATGATGGTATATCCCTATGATGGCCTATTATTTAGACATAAAAGAGAAGAGGAAGCTCTTACTATATTGATATGGAACAAGCCGCAAGGCACACAGTTAATCAAACAAAGCAAATTAAAAATGGTAAGCAAAGTGTATCATCATCAACGGAAAACAACACCACATGCAGACACAAGTAAATATGTGTGTACCCCCAGGAAGGTACACAAGGGACTGGCAACAGTAGACATTTCAAGGGAGAAATGGGTGGCTGGGAAGCAAGGTCAGGAAGGAGATGTGCTGGTGCTATACTGTGCGCTCTTTGACCCTCTTGCATTTATAATATGTGCTTAGATTACCTATCCAAAAATAAATTAACATATATACACATGTATGTACATATAAACACACATATGCATGTGCACACGCGCACACACACACACACACACACACACACACACCCCTACAACCTACAAATCAAAATCAAGTGCCAAACAGTGGCCAAAGAGACTTCTGGCCCTCAAGGCTGTGTGACCTTAGGCAAGTTGTTGCTTCACTATTTAAAAACAGTCCATTTGCTCATTCATAAAATTGAGATGATCGTCCTTCCTCCTGCCAAGGCTAAGAGGAGCAAATGAATGGATCTATCAAAGTCTTTAGATGAGTGCCTCATACACAGTGAACGAATGCAAGTGTAAGTGCTTGTTAAATACGTGTTGGTCAAGGAAGATGTCTCTGAAGAGTGCCATCTAAGGTCACCTTAGAAAGAAGTAAGAGTGAGACAAGAAGGGGGACCAGGTGAGGGAGGATGTGCAGCTCAGAAGGACTAGCAGGTAGAAAGGCTGGGGGTGGGAAATGCTCTGCTGTGCTCTAGGGCAGCCTGTCAAGTGGAGCTGGGAGGGCAGGGTACAGCCAGAGTCATGGCTATGGACCTGTGGGGACCAGTCACAACAGTTTCCCTGAGGTGGGTGGGTGGCCAGTGGAGCCTTTTAGTCAGAGGAATTCCATGACTGGACAGACTTTTCTAGAAAGATTTCTCTGGCCGCAGTCTCCAGGACTGGGTGAGAGAGGCCACCTGGAGATGGCTGCAGCAACTCAGGGAAGAAGTGATGTGGTTGTGAACCAAGACGGTGGCGGTGAGCCAGGACAAGGGAAGGATTCGGGAGACAGGAAGGAGGTGAATAGAGCAGGCTGGTGACCTGGATGGAGGCTGGAGGTGGGGCAGATGAATGGAGGATGATTCCGAGTTCTGACTTGGTTAGTCTGGAGATCCGTGGCACAGCTGAGACAAGGAGTGCAGAAAAAGGATCTGGTGGGAAGAGGTGTGAGATGGTGGCATAAGTCCTAGAGAAGCTGAGGTTAGTGTCTCATGGGTGATGAGTTAGCCACAGGGGTCTAAATTTCAGATGATGGACCAGGCCTGGAAATTCAGCTTTGGGAGTTACCGGGCAAGTCTTTAATACTTAAAGGATTTGGTTCAAGCAGGAGACTGGAGAAGCATTACCTGTGAAGCAGGTAGCTCCCCACCCCTTTCTCCTCCCCTCCTCTGCCTCCCTCTGTCCTGTCTGCCCCTCTAGCTTCCTTCCTTCCTAAAAAGATACCAGTCCTCCCATGAGGTTTCCTGACATGCTGATGCGAAGTGGCCACTCTGACCAGACCCAGCCCATCAATACCAATGCCTTTATTTTTTTCATCTCTGCTCATACACCGCAGAAGCCACCAGGACGTGATTACATTGTGTAAGTGCATCTCCACCCCAGCATGAGCATCCTGAAGACCTTATTTTTCAGACTGAGGAGTGTTTCTAACCAGTTCCCAAGAGAGAGGGAGTTGCACCAGGTGTGCTGTCCACCTCTTTCTCAGAGCGAGCACTCCATGGTTTTCCCTCTGCGGAGGGGTCTGCAGCAAAACCATCCCCCACTTAAAACTGAGCTACCAACAGGTTTTACTAAGAGATCTTAGTATTGAAACATTTTTTCTTCCAGGAAAAAGCAAATCATGTTTAAGCAAGATTCTGGAACAATTTAGCAGAGTGAGGTCTGGAGCTGGAACTGAAGAGGGCTAGGTTTCTCCTTACTCACTGCAGTGACCCTAACCTCTCAGCTTCAGTTCCCTCACCTAGAAAACTGGGATTAACTATTGGATCATCTCCAAATCTCCTTCTGGCTCTAAAATTCTGTGAGTTTAGCTTCAGGAAGAGATGTTAATTGGTTTTGTGACCATGTGGAATATCACAACAATTCAAAACTATTCGAGGCAATTTCATTTTGGAAACTGGTTGGTTTCTTGACTGGGTGATAGAAATGGTACCATTGTATTAATTGCAAAACTGTTGAAATGGCAAGTATGTATATCCCAAAGGGAAATCCCTACTATGATATCGTAGCAGATGTTCAGTTTTCAAATCCCATGTTTGCCAAAGAAGCCATGTCTTTTCACAGCCTGAAGAAAGTACAGGCAAGGACTCACAGAGGAGAGAAAGTGGCATTGGACCATGGAGTTGTTGATCTTTAGCTATGTAAGTGGTAGGCTTATATGTTAAGACACAAGATAGGACATTCATTCTTCCAAGAAATCAACAGTGCCTTTTCCCACTTAAAAAGGTTTATGTGACTTCTGGGTGGAAGCAAGGACCGTGAACAAGGAGACGGAAACCGATACCAGATCCTCAGACTTCTCTTTCTAGTAGGCACCATAGGATCACCCAGATGAATTCAGTTATTATGGCAAAGCTATAATTGCTAAAAATAGCCACAAAGGCTTGGGCACAGCGGCCCACGCCTGTAATCCCAGGCACTCAGAAGACTGAGGCAGAAAGGAGGCTGAAAGCAGGGTGATCACAAGTTCCAGGCCAGCCTGGGCCACTTAGTGAGGCCTTATCTTGTTAAAATAAATAATTAAATAAAAAGGGCCGGGGTGCAGCTGAGTGGTAAAGTGCCTCTAGGTTCAATCTCTAGTGCCCCTATATAAATAAAAATTAAAAAACCACAGGGTTTTCACCTAAAGCTCAACACAAAGAAAAAATATCAAGAGGATGGTCATTTTTATCTAGAATACCATTTTCCCCATCATGTTAGTCAAATTGTGATTTCTCTAGAATCTGTATACTTTTAGTAAATGGCAACATATGTCAGAGTCTCATGGACTTGTAATATTGTATCTCAGAAGATATCATGTAATGTACCCTTACAAATCAAAACCTGATTCGATTAATTTAAAATGCATTATTTTGAAAAATAATTTCAGTTGAAATTAGATTTCAGCAATCTTTTTGGTAATCATATGAAGAATATTATGTATCTTCCAACATTTGTAGCATATCTACTGTTAATACACAGCTATATAGAAATTAGTTATCTAATTTACTAGAAACCAGATATAATTTCCTAGTGCTTTGAAAGATTAGAGGGAAAAATGCACAAATAGGCTTCCATCTTTGAAACACACACACACACACACACACACATCCATTTGTAAGAATTCATCTTTTTACTTTAGAGTGCTCATTATATGCAACTAACTCAAAATAAGAGAGAGAACAAATTAAACTTTAAACTGGGATAGCTATTTCATCTATCATTTTCACTAATATAAAAAGGGCTGATCACTATTCATACTGCTTGTATAAAATGTAAACCTCTATTGAGGGCAATTTGACAGTATCAACCAAAATGACGAACATACTCACTTTTAGCTGCAGCATTCCATTCCTAGGATCTTTTTCCTAGATATATACAAAGGAATGTAATACAAAGCTATTCACTACATCATTGTTTGTCCTGGCAAAAACTGGGAACAGCTAAATGTCTATCAGTGAGGGACTAGTTACAATTCACTCAGCAGTAATCAGTGTGACCTTACTGAAAAAGAGGATGCCCTTAACCTATTGATATGTGCTGAATTCCAAAATGTATTTAAATAACATATGCAAAACAATATGTATGTTTAGCCACACTGCATAAAAAGGGGGAAAGTATATAAGCATCCATACATGTATGTATGCACATACCCATACATGTACATATGTGTACACATAAGTACAAATATATATACACACAAGACCCTAACAATACAGACCCTGGGAAAGGAAACCAGATGTCTGAGGATAATAGGGAAGAGACTCCACTACATACCTTTTAGGACTTTTTGAGTTTTGAACCCTGCAAACATGTTACTTATTAAAAACTAAATTAACATAAATTGACAAATGTGACTGTGCACTGGTAGATGGTAAATTCATACTCGTATGTCTTACCTTTTAACAAGAACTTGAAGGACCATATTTTTTAAACCCCAAAACATGTAGGCCAAGTTGTTGTTTTTTTAAGTCACATGATTAGGGCTATGAAGAATAAAAGCAAGCCACTCCTCTTTCCCAGTCTCTCGGAGTTCTTATAAAATAATAAATTAGATATAACAGTTTGGAGGAAAACCAATTAAAGGAACATAAATCATCATTAACCCCTTCCCCAGATGAATGACAAAGAGACACATGTCTAATTAACACGGAGTCACATTGTGTAAAGAGCAGTTAGCAACGGAAACGAACAGATGGCAAACCAGAAAACTTGATCTGACACTGAAAACTTCAGGCAGCTGAAGGAAATTGTACCTGAATGGAAATGGCTCTAGGAGACAGGATGAACTCGCCTAGGCAGCTCCCTCTAGCTTGCAGGTGCAGGGGGTCTTGCAGTTTTCAGTGTTCAGGCCCCACAAGGCAAAGCCATCCCAAAGCCATCCCTCTTTCTACATATGTATGCAAACATACAAACATGCTCAGGCCAGCCAACCAACCTCCTTTGGACAACAGCAAGATTTCCTATCCCCAGGCAACAAACAGCTCAATTGTTTCAAACCAATCTAGCATTTCAGTTCAACAAAAGGTTTTGGACATCATCTTGGAGTCTGATGGAAGAAAAGCTGACCTGCAAGTTCATGCTTTAACAACCATGTCTTTTTCTTCCTCTGAAAGAGATTTATAACAGGAGTCAGGGAAAGGGATAAAGATCCCTGAGTGGACAGAGCAGGTACTGAGAGGGTCCTGCTTCCAGCTCCTCCATGCTCAAAATCAAACTAGAGAAAGTAGTGGCAGCCTTGGTGCCACTCCCTGTCTTCAAGTTCGTCCCCCTCTCAGGCATCCTCTGTGGAAACAAGGAAGCCACAAGCAACAGCAGTTCCACTACCCCGACCCTCAGCAAGGAACCAGCAACTGACTCCACATGTTAGTGACTGCAGCATGGCTGGTAGATGCTCCTTCTCCCTGTCCCCACTGACCCAGGCTGGGCAAGCAGCACATTTCAGACAGGATGCCCTCCCAAGAGGCATGATGCAACCCTGCAAAAACAGTCTGTTCAAGATCCAAAACCAGGTCTGGTTTCTGCCAATTCAGATCAGGGGCTAAGGCACCTGCCATTAGAGAAGCCATGTTGAACTCACACAGACTTAACATCAGCAGACACTTCACAATCTCCTGCTTTTTGTGTTACACATAGAAAGCATGTTAAAGGTACATTCTGTGGTGAATGACAGATCAAAAATAAAACTTAGGGTAAACATCAGGTACAGTTTTTGCTTTTTATGTAAAAAGCTGCAAAGAGCAGGGTTTTGTTTGATTTTTGAACCCAGAATAACTACTCAGAGACAAATAAAATAAAATAAAAGGCAGAAGAGGGCCAATCGGATTATCTTTAGCTTTTTAGGTTTTTTTTAGGTTTTATAAGTATAAATGTTAGTGCAATAGTAATTATTTGACTTGAATGCACACCTTAATTCTTAATACTGTGTGTATGTGTGTTTGGTGTGTGTTCACACACACAGCAGATTTATGTGTATATTTTATACAAAGCTGACAGTTTCCACTAAATTATTCGAGGTATTGGGATTCAAACTTAATTCCATTTTCTATCTGAGACAGCAGACTCCTCTGGATGGAGAATATTTTAAATATAAAAACTAATTATCCTATCTCACTGCCTATAAATTCAATTTCTATTTCTGAGGCTGCTTCTGTTGTACATCTCTTGGTAGTCTCTTTGTATTATGGCTTGTTTATAACCTCATCTAAAAGCACAAGAAAAGCTGGAATCAAATAAGAACGAGCTTCCTAACGTTTTAGGAGGTTTTGGTTGCACAGCAACATTTCCATAATGATATATGCTATATATAAAAATTAAGTTTGTTTGTTTTAAAAGATAGTTAAGTTGCAAATTTTATATGAAAAAAATGTACAAAGCATAGGATGGATGGACAGATGAAGAGGGAGCATTAATGCCAGAGTCAGAAAGCTTTCTCTTGGTTAGATTTTCCAGCAAAACCAATCACACAATGCATGTGAAATTACATCATGCAAACATTTTCAGTTCAAAGTCTAGCCTCTGCCTTGTGTCAGCCTACAGAGAACTTCCAAGGCCATTCTGGATGGAGTCTGGGGATAGAGTTATGAAATGCACAACAACTGTTAGTTCCTCCCTTCTAAACTCTGCTGACTCCTTTCAAAGAGAGTCCTTCACAAATGTTTCAAGGAAAGCCAATTAGCAACTACAATTTATGCTTACCAGATGGGGTGGTGAAGGTCAAAGACAAACTGAAGTAAACTGACCATGATAAATACTCACAAACCATACATCTGAGAAGAGGCTAATGTCCAAAATACATAAGGAACCCAAACAACTCCATAGCAAGACAACAAACAACCCAATGAAAAAATAGGCAACAGATCTGAACAGACATTTCTCAAAAGAAGAGATATGAATGGCCAACAGACAAGTGAAAAAATATTCAATATATTCGGTCATCAGGGAATTCCAAATGAAAACCATAATGAGGTATCACTTCACACATTAGGGTGGCTATTATTAAAAAAAAGACCAACAATAACAAGTACTGGCAAGGATTTAGTGAAAATGGAATTTTTGTACACTGTTGGTAGAAATATAAACTAGTACCATCATTCTGAAAAATAAATGAAGGTTCCTCAAAAATGTAAAATAGAATTACCATATGACCCAGAAATCCCACTTTGGGGCATTTATCCCAAGAAATTGAAATGCATATGTCAAAGAGATATCTGTGCTTCCATGTTTAATTCAGCCTTATTCCCAATAGCTGAGATATGGAAGCCACCTAAGTGTACAAGGGCAAATGGATAAAGAAAATGTGATATATATTGTGACATATCTCTACAATGGATCACTTACTATACAACTTTGGAAAATACGAAAATTTTGTCATTTGTTGTCATTTGTTAACATGGATGGAACTAAAGGACATGATAGTGAAATAAGCCAGACATAGAAAGACAATATTACATAATTTCACATATATGTAGAATCTAAAACAGTTGACCTCATAGAAACAGAGACTAGAAAGGTGGTTACCAGAGGCAGTGGGGGTGGGGGATGGACAGGCAACAGGATGATTTGATCAAAAGGTGCTAAATCTCAACCTAGAGGAGTAAGTTTAGTGACCTACTATACCGCACGGTGACCACAGTTATAATAATGCATATTTCAAAATTAAAGAAAGAATAGATTTTTAGCATTCTCATTGCAAAAAGAAAATCTGGCCAAGTGATAGATACTTTAATTAGCTGGATCCAATTTTCTATAATGTAGACTGATCAGCACATCACATGGTATCTCATAAATATGCACAATTATTGTCAATAAAAATGTTAACATATAAATAAATAAAAATTAAAATAGCCTAAGAAATCCTCAGTGCCTTTTGAGTCAGTATCAGTTATATGAATCCCTCTAAAGAAAGTCCCTCATCAGTGATCTATTCTTGGGCTGCTAGCTCAGCCCCCTATTAGCTAAGCCACTGTGCAACTGTGGCAGTCTCTTTTAACACTGTAGACCCTGTTTTACTTATGAATCGAGGTATCACTGAGCAAGGTAACTCTAGGGTTCCTTCCTGCCTCAACTGTCCGCGGTTCACAGTCAAGGGCTGCGGCTATGCCCCAACCCTGCCGGGCCCGCCCCCGAGCCTGGCCCCGCCCCCGCCCCCGCCCGGCCCCTGGCTCATCCATTCTAAGACTGTCTACGCTGTTTTCTGCACATTGCATGACGACATGAGAACTTTTTCATCAAGATGCTTCCTGCTTCTTTGTTTTGTAAGCATCACAGGGCAAATGAATAGTAAAGACATGAAAAAAAAAGCTAAACTAAGACTACTGAGGTCGGATTCCTCAAAAAGGAAGAGTTTCCTGCTTTAGGAAATTCAGGCTTCCTTTCCGAACAAGGAATCTAGGAAGCCATTTTTACATCCTACTTCCTCAATCCTCATTCTTGAGGGTTTGATTCTTATTTCTCAATTCCCTGGAGACTAAGAAGGAAGGAAAGATATTTTTCCTATCTACCCTCTGATATGGATCACTCCAACACACAGTTTCAGAAGCTGATTTCTGAGACTTCCTGATAAACACTTTTTAGGCCCATCTACCATGGGAGTTAGTCTTTAAATGACACTTTTTCCACACTGGACATGCACAAAGGTCCCTGTTTGAACTTGTCTCGCACTTATTTCTGAAGCCAATAGAACCACAGGGCAACAAAGTTTTCTTCTACTGGTCACTTTGTGTGTGTGTGGGTGGGTGGGTATTGGAGTTGCACCCAGGGGTGCTTTACCACTCAACTACATCCCCAGCCCTTTTTAATTTTTTTATTTTGAAACAGGGTCTCACGAGTAGCCCAGTCTGGCCTGTAACTTGCAATCCTATTGCCTCAGCCTCCCCCATAGCTGGGATTACAGGTGTATCCTTTGGGTCTGGTTCCAACCTCACTTATGAACCAAAGACACCAAAGCTGGAGGCTGCAGTGCTTTCTGCCTCCAACCCCACCTTCCCCCAAAGGAAGAAATTTTCAGGCACTTGGCTGAATCTAGGTATTTGTAATTCATACGTGTGATTTTTTTAAATAGAGAAATCTAAGTCCAACTATACCCATGCTGTACAAAATAACACTGCTATTACTATGTTCAACACATCAAAGGACAGAATTAGATTCCACCTTCATAATTTTGAGTGTGGTTCCTGAGGAAGTACTTATTGGCCACTTATTGTTCTGGCATCCTTTTATATAGGGAAATCGGAAAATAACTTTTGGTTACCAAGATTTGTGTGACCTGAAGACCATTGAGTTACTAAGGCCATGCTAAATAAGCTTAGATTACATGTGAACACATACATGCGGCAATAATATTGCATCCGGCAGTGGCAAATCACTGCGGCCCCACCCTAACTAACCCTTAGCACCCCTAAGCCCATCAGTGATCACGGGGTAAAGAACTTGGAATGTTAGTTTCCATTCTGGTGCCAAACACTATACACCCATGATACTTTTCTTAAGCCCATTTTAAGAGTGGCCCTGAGTTTCACAACTCAATGAGCTTCATTGTCAAAAAATACATGACTTACTTAAGTAGCTTCAAATGTAAACTGCCTAGCTTCAGAGTTATGTGCTGTGTACTACATAACTGTGTAGTTTTCTTTTTTTATTGTTTGCAGTTTCCAGTTTAGGATTTATCCAATTATCTATCAATTGTCTGGAAGGCCAGGCATGGGGGATTCCGGTTACAGGAAATGCTTCTGCTGGCTCAGGACCTGCAGGCACAAAGCAAAGCCTGGGGCGATGGGCAACAGACCCAACGGGGTCCTGGCCGTTGGAAGGGTAACTTACTTTCCAATGGGGGCTACCTGGCAAAATAACCTGAGGGTGAAGTTTAACTACAGAACTGCTTCTAACCACTTTGCATGAATCTGTTATTTATTACAGGAAGGGGAGTAAAAACTGGGGGGGTTAAGGGGGGTTGAAACCTGCTTGAGGTGTCAGTCAACATTTGCTCTTGTCAAGGGTGTGGAGCACAGTCAAAGGATACCACAGGGATGCTCCACCATCAGGATGCCCTTTTATGGGTGATTTAGTTAGCTCTGGGCAGGCAGGCAGACTTCTGAGTGAGCCTTAGCTTGAGACGGAGAAGTCTGAGGCCAGCCTGGCACCTCTGCTGCTCATACAAGGGGACTGGTCCTCATGGAGGAATCTAGAGACCTCAGTCTCCACTGGATTCCAGTTATGGACAGCAATCCCTTTAAAGCCCAAGTCTGGTCACACCCCTTCCCTGCTGCCAACTATCCCTGGGCTCCCATCACAGTTGAAACAAAATCTTAAAGTCTTGCAAGAGTCATCAGCCTGTGTGGTGCTTCTCTAGGGGGACAGAACCACCCCAAAGACACTGTGGACCTCCATGCCGCTGCTTTGGTAGTCACGTGATGACTGGAGGTATCGGTGGCATTTAAAGTGTGGGGGACCAGGCAGGTTGGACAACCTGAAATGCAGGTCCAGCACAATCCAGAAATGGCCTACGTCCTGTGACTTTCCAGCCTCCACTGAGCATGGCTCTGGTGATGAACCTCACACCAATTTACATGTCAGCACAAGGGTCTTTCTCCTTGATTTCCATGAACACTGACTTTCTAGGAATGCAATTCAGAATGATATGCTTTGTTTTGTTTAGAACTTCACTAAGTAGTTACCATTTCAGAAATATCACATCACTAGATGGAACAGCGAATATATCATCTGAGTCACCAGTGTAACACATCTGCAGCCCTCTGTATTTATAGCTGCCACGTTTGCAGTGATCCTCCATGCGGGTACAAGACATGACCACACTGCTATGTTCTCTGGTACAGGCACACTGACACTGATGTGTTGAAATGCTTATTATTTTATTATAAATTTCTTTTCTTTGGTACTTTTATGTTACAGTTAAGAAATTACATTGACGGTATGTAATTATGTGAGCAAGAGGTTATAGTTTCTACAAATTTCACTGCAGAAGAATAAATGGAGCATTACTAAATATCTATTATAAAAAGTAAGGTTTGGGCTGGGCACAGTGGTGCACACCAGTAATCCCAGCACCTTGGGAGGCTGAGACTGGAGAATCACGAGTTCAAAGCCAGCCTCAGCATGGACGAGGCGCTAAGCAACTCAGTGAGACCCTGTCTCTACATAAAACACAAAATAGGCCTGGGGATGTGGCTCAGTGTTCAAGTGCCCTTGAGTTCAATCCCTGGTACCAAAAAATAAAAAAATAAAAGTAAGGTTTGGGTCTGGCCAGGGCTCCCTTCCTCCCTCTCATTCCTACCACTTTCCCTCACTCTCTGAGACCTCTTGGCCCATTTCCTCATGCCCAGCTCCTACTCCAGAGCCTTATATCTGCCATCTGTTTGGAAAGTGCATCTTTCAGATACCCACAAAGCTCCTTCCTACTTTCCCTTCCAACCTGGTCCTTCTTTTTCTTTCTATAGAATGTATCATTGTCCTGCATTAAATTTTATATTTATTTATTGACTTTTTCTCTACTAGAATGATGCTTCATGAGACCAAAAATTTGATCTTTTCCCCCAGCACCAGGGACAGGGTCTGACATATGAAAGGCACTTACCACATGGCAAATCAAGGTGGAAACAAACAAACAAGCTGGGTTGGTCCTCTCACAGGGCCCAGCTTCCCTGGGAACCAGCACATTCCATGGCCACCCCATGAGCACTGGGACAAAATGGGCTCTTCCCTCCTCCTCTGGCTGTGTTCCCATGCCCCACCCTCTGCTAGGTAGTAGTGCAGTAAAAGTGACAGCCCAGGGAAGAGCAGAGGGTGAATTTTTCTTGAAATAACTGTGTTGAGGACCAGCTCTGTTGTGTGCGCTCTGACAGAGGTACTACCTCTAGACCTGGGGACCCCTGGCTCATCCTCTCTGCTCACTGTTCAGAATTATGCTGGAGAAGCAGAGGTTGGATTCTGAAAGGCAAAGATCCCACCTGAAGGAACCAGCTTCTGTAATTCCATATTAATCAATGTCACTCAAAACCAGATAATTTCGAGGTCACTGAATAGCAGCTGCTGATGGTAAAAGTATGTCTTTCCTTCTTATTTTCTGGGTTTGTTTCTGGTCTTACCTTTGCCTCCACCTGCTGCCTTGAAATGAATTTGGTTTAGAAATCATCAGGAAGAAATGCTATTCAAATTGATAACCTGATCGTATGTTTGATCTTGATAAATTGAAAGGCTACCTACAGCCAAGACACACTGGAGGAAAAGAAATGAGGAGAAGGACTTTTTCTACTGGACATTGGCAGAGACGCTCTCCTTTGGTCAAACTTGAATCAGTCTCTCTGAGTCCTCTTTCCGACTAGTCCCTGACCTTTGGCTTCCTTTGCAATCCTTGTGGAATCCAGTTAGAGCAAGAATTCTCCTAGGTCAATTTAGTGACATCACCTACCCTTAGTATCTGTCCTCATGCCTTCAGCAAGAATTCTGGTTAGTCCATCTAACAAGAGCCCTGATGCTGCTCTTAGTGATTTTCTGTCCACTGATTTGCACCTACTCCTTGATAGCACATCCTCACTAGTCCTTACTGGAGCCAGGATGGAACCCAATCTATCTCCCACTCTGAGATTCTATTGCAGCTGTCTCTATACCCATTTCAATCAATGGTTCCCCTTGATTGAAATCTTCCTTACCATCTTTAATCAGTGCTATGAATAGTTTTTTTCTTTAACAATATCAAGACATTATAAAGCTGTTAAGACAGTGTGGCATGGAGACAAATACAGGCAAATTGATGAACAAAATAGAACAGAGAGCCCCAAAACAGACTCACACATACACAGACACTTAATTTTTGAAATATGTTACAGAGCATGAGAAAAAAGATATCCCTTCCCCCTCAAAATGTAGCTGAGTTGACTGGATATCCATGTGCAAGAAAGGAACATTTGGTCCCTCCCTCAGCTAGAAGCATTCACATAATTCAACTCCAGATGCTTATATAGATATAAACATGAAAGGCAAATGATACAACCTTTAGAAGTTAACATAAGAGAAAATCTTCATGACCTTGGGGTAGGAAACATTTCCCAACAAGACATAACAAGCACTAACCAAAAGAGTGATAAATCAGACTACATTAAAATTAGGAAATCTTTTTCATCGTAAGATTTTCTTAAGAGAGTAAAAAGGCAAGTCACAGAGGGAGAGAAGATATTTGCAGCACATATAACTAATGCAGAGTTCACATCCAGAAGCTGTAAAGAACTCCCAGAAATCCATAAAGAAAAAGAGCACCATTCAAAAATGGGGAAGGACATGTCATAAAAGAGATAACCAATAAACATAGGAAAATATTATTAGTATCAGTAATCAGGGAAATGCAAATTAAAACCACATATGATACTACTAAGAAAACACCAGAATGGCTAAAATTAAAGGGAGTAACAATTCTAAATCTGGAGAATATGCAAAACAACAGGAACTCTCATATGCTGTGGGGAGAGTATAAATTGACACAATACCAACGATTTGGCATAACATCTACAACGACTACTTGTTATGTACCCAACAGAAATGTATGCCTTAGACACCCAAGGACAGGTACAATCATGTTCCCACCAGCATTATCCATGATAGTTAAAACAAGAGGACGGATTAATACCTTATATGGATATGTGCTCAGGGGGCAATCGGATAAAGAAAAGCGAAGAACTGACTACCATAAAACTTTTCCCCTTGGCAAGAGGCATGGGACTGATTGTCAAGGGACCTGTGGATGGTTTCTGTGGAGCAGGCAGTGCTGTTTCTTGTACCTAGACAATGGCTATAGAGTGTTTAATTGGATGGGCTGATTATTTATTGTTTATAATTTTATGGTATTTTAGGATACTTCAAATTTAAAAAAAAATTTTAGTGAAAGAAAATCATCAATCTACAAGGTAGACGGTTCACACTAAGCTGCATGAGGTTACAGGCTTTGGAGTAAGAGACATCTGGGTAACAGTCCTGGCTCTGCCACCTCTAGGCTGATGATCTTGAGTAAGTTATTTAAACTCTCAAAGTTTTGGTTTCCATATCTATTAAATGAGGTAATAATAACTACCATCAGGATTATAGAATGGATTAAGGTTCTGTATATAAAGCACTTAGCAGAGCATTCTGAATACTGCAAGGCTCAAGAAACGGTAGCATTTATAAATCATTTTTTCTGATAGGGGCTTAATATCCAAAGTATGTAAATAATGCCCACATTCAACAAAAACAAGACAAACACCATGACTATAAGTAAAAAAACTTGAATAAATATTTCTCTAAAAAAAGATTTAATAATAGCCAATGAGCATAGCCAAAGATGCTCAACATCACTAATCACTAGGGAAATGTGAACCAAAACCTTAATCAGGTACCTCTTCTTTCTCGTTAGGATGGCTATTACCAAAAAACAGAAAATAACAAAGCTTGGCAAGGAAGTAGAGAAACGAGCCCTGTGCACTGCGGGTGGTAATGTAAAATGGCACAGCGGCTGTGGAAAACAGTATGGAGCTTTCTCAGAAAGTTAAAAATAGCATCACCAGATGATCCAGAACTTCCCCTGCTGGGTATATAACCAAAAGATTGAAAGCAGGGACTCAAAAAGATTTTGTGCACCATTCATAGCAACATTATTCATGATAACCAACAGGTGGAAGCAACTCACCTGTCCGTGGACAAATGAATGGGCAAACAACTTGGGATATGTAGAACAACGGAGTATCATTGACCTTAAAAAGGAAGGGAATTCTGACATGGGGTACAACACAGAGGAACCCTGAGGACAGGCAAAGTGAAGCAGGCCAGTCAAAGTGTGATCCTCTTCTACAAGGTACCTAGAGCCGTCAAGTTCAAGTAGACAGAAAACAATGGTAGTTGCCAGAAACTAGAGGCATAAGGACTGAGGAGTTAGTGTTGAATTGTTTAATGGGTACTGGGTTTCTGTCTGGGAATACGGAAAACATCTGCAGATGGGTGGTGGTAATGGCTGCAGAATCTTGTGAATGTACTTGATGTCACTAGACTATACATGTAAACGTGGTTAAAATGGTAAACTTTATGATACATATTTTACCACAACTTAAAAAATATATCTAAAAAGGGGAGCAATTGTATCGTAAGGCACCTCCACAAATCAGAGAAGTTCATTATACCATGCTCAGAACAGAGAGAAAAAATGGTGTCCACTGTAAGCTGAGAAATTTGGCTACTGGTAGTTATCATTACACTATTCTTATTACACTATCCAATACCTCGTTACCAACTTCCCAAAGTTATTTCATCTTTCAACATAAATATCAATAGGAACTTCTTACGGGTAACGACTAGACAAAAATTAGTCCATTGCAGTAACTAATATCTGCAAACTAATATTATCATACTAAGTGTTCTATAAACTACTTCTATAAACTACAGTAGTTTGACTGTAGCCCATACATAGCTTGTAGCCTTGTTAGTGCAGGTGAGCTTATTGTTGATTGAGTAAATTAAAGATTATAGTTGGTTAAAAGGACATTAATATTCCCTGACTCAATAACTCACTTCAATCAGGGCTGTTATCTCAAGTTCTTGATATGTATAATTAAGAAAGTTAAGCTATAGGTCACCCTTTGATGATGCTTAAGTTGCAATGCTGATTATCTTCAAATTGCAGTTTCAACTCATGAGTCGCAACTAGCAGTTATTGCTCATTTGCCAAAGGATCAGAATTTACCCTGAAAGTTTATCAGAACTGATTCCCAGTTTCAAAAACCCATATTTCTGTGTAATCAAAACAGTGGCCTTGAATATGATCTGCCCAAACACCCATGTCAGCCCATGGTTTAAGCAGTAAAGAAAGCTGACTTCATTACTTCTTTCTTCCCTCTTGAATGGAGATCAGATTTGTTAAGTCTGTCCATGGAACAGAAATCTTGTTTGCAAGGTTAGCTTCAAGAAATATACATCAATGTCACAAATGTCATTAAAGATTTGGCTTGCTTGAAACATAAGCATCAGCATTATGACCCTTCTATAATCTACCAACGACTTCTATGAAAAGGACTGCATCTTTGTAATCCTCTACAGTGAGATCATGAATGTCAAAACATACCTCAGCTCATGGAAATGCTGAATAAATGGTATAAAAAATATACAATAATAGCATGAGTTAAATGTGCATGGTCCGCATGAGCTGAATTTATTATCCCATTTTAACTGAACAGATTTTAGAACATTCAGTGATTCCATTCCATTTTGTAAATTACCGAGCAGTACCAATTCAAAAATTCTTCTGAAACTCAATTCCCAGGCATTTGGCTTTTGTTCCTGGGATTTCCACTGCTTTAGAGAATCCAGCTTTAAAGGCTCCTTTCTGAGAAATCCTGTCGGTTCTGAGAAGTACTTTTATTGAATGCTCCATTTAACTTCATTTTGCAATTAATGAAACTTTCAAGACTTATTTCCCTTCTCCTTTTTCTTCTTTTTAAAAAAATCTAGTTATTTTTTCTTGCCTTTTGGGTAAATTAGGAGCAGAAAACTACTCCCACTAGGAACTAAAGGCAATAAATATGGCAACCAAAGTACCAAATGCCAAAACAAATGTCATTTGCAGAGTCCTTAAAAGACCATCTTTCAGAATTAAAGGAATTCCAGGTCACCTATAAGGGTCTTTGGTCACTTGGTATAAAATGATCACTTTTTGATTTCAGTAAAATGCAACCAATAATAAAGTTTTTAGAGTTTTCAATCTTCCTTGACAAAATCATTTAACCTTTTCTCCAGTCTGGGAGATAGACTCATTCTTGCCAGTGAAACTCTTATCAGTCTGGTAATAAAGCAAATCGCCACTTTAGTTGCTTATTTTCTTAAGCTCAAAATGTTGCATGGTTAGCTGAGTACAAACCTACTGTATCTGTTCTTCTTCAAATTTTAAACAAATAACTACTTAACATAATCAGCCATGAACAATCCTTTGCCGATGAGACACGAATTCCAGCCCAGAATCACCATGAAGAGATTGGTCTGAGCTCCAAATCACTTTCTGCTCTGCAGTGAAAAACTAGTTAAATAATTTTCCCAACCCCATGCGCAATTCCAGAATTTTTAGTTCAACTATATTCCTTAGAAGTCACAGAGTACATTTGGTAATGGAAAAAACTGTAAGGTTTGGTTCAGAGGAAGCAAAAACCCATTCAAATGTGAGAATAAACTATTCCCAGAGGATTCTTTACACTTCCTAGTTTTAGGTAGATCAAGAGCACTTTTAAATAATCTTGGCATTTACTTTCTATTCCAATGGAAAGTCTGACCTCAGGCTCCACAGTGACAGCACAGAATCCTCTGGGCAATCAGAACCCGACTTTTGTCACCTTAACTGCACAGAGCAACCCAAGGGACACCAATGTCCTACCAAGTGCTCTCATGAATGTGTTGACCACAGCCTTGACCTGGGAACTTTACAAATATTTTTAAAAATATTTTTAGTTGTAGATAGACACAATACCTTTATTTTGTTTATTTAGTTTTTGTCTGTGGTGCTCGGGATCAAAGCCAGTGCCTCATGCGTGCTAGGCAAGCGCTCTACCACTGAGCCACAACCCCAGCCCAAACTTTACAAATGTTACTTCCTGAGTGTCCATTAAACTGGTCTGAGATGTGGCCTGGGCATTGGGATTTGTAGCCATTGCCTGGTTGGGCCTAATGGAGACCCTCTGAGGTCCAAGAATGAAGACAGACATAATCAGCCACCCTTTCCTGGGGATCCTGGGGTCTCAAGGGTAGGTTTCACACCTTGACACTCTCCAGATCTGAGCTGCACCAAATGTGGACAGACTTTCCCTGTGGATCCTGACAAAGGTGGCCTTTGGCTGGCTGTGCACTGGGCTTATCTGCTTCCATGTGAGGGAGGGCCCAGATCACAGACAGCCCTTGCGCCTCTGCAGCATGTACACGGCAATACTTAAGTGTCCCCAGGGCTCAACAAGGAACTTAAAACAAATTCATTATTTTGAAATTTTAAACCCAAATAAATAAGTAAATAAATGGTACCTTCAAATCCATAGCTCAAGTGCATAAAGTTTCAGAGAGGAGAGCTCTAGCAATGGGAACATTGGTACTGGAATGGGAACATCCTATTTTAAAATGGCATGAGGACATCTTGAGTACATTTTTGGTTGCAGTGAACTAGTGGGAGCTGTTGATTTTTACTCAAAACCACTCTTTCCCCAGGCCCAGGTCAGGCTCATACAACTCTGGCTCTAGATGATGGGAATCCTGGAAGGCCACAGGGCCTGGCTCCCACCAGTCTGCCCTCCAGCTAGTATAGATGCCAAGAAAAAAGAGGAAGGGGCACTTGGGCATGGAAAGCTTGCTGCCGACAGTGGAAGTAGAGCATGCCCAGGAGCAGAGGTCTCCTAATCAGGACAGCCGCCCCTGGCTGCTCACCTGCAGCTGCATGAGAGACAGAGAAAGGCTTACGTGAAGCAGTGGGAGGGCAGGGAGCTGGAACAAGCACACTGTTTAAGTGGAAAAATAAATATCAGTGGGGGAACTTTTCACTCATGCAACAATTTGTGTGTCCTAGCTCCCCAGCAGGTAATGGAGGGGTCGGTCCTTGCTCCCTGCTGGAGACCATCACCCTGGAGATGGATTGTGCGGAACATGGAATGGCAGAGGATGGGTCCTGTCCTTGATGCTCCTCTCTCTGCTGACCTTTGGCACTGCACTGCAGGGGATGGAAGCAGCCCTGGGCACTCTCCTCCTGTCTCCTCAAGGAGACACTGAGCTGTATCTGGGGGAGGGGGCAGCTGCAGTTTGCAACCTGCCCAGATTCTCAAGAGAGGGGAACATATGCAAATATAAGATGGGTAATTACTGGTAAGGTACTGGATGGGAGATGTGTTCTAGAGGCTTGTGTGGGCCACGAGTTGAACATATGTCAGCCACATGGCAAGGCTCTTACACAAGAACGGGAATCCTGAGTTTGGGTTTCACAAACAGGCCCATCTGCTCTCATCTCGGAGCGTGCACAGGGGGGGACGCTTGTGTGAAGGTGGTGCAAGTTGCACGCAGGGTGTGTGTGTTTGGAGGGGTGTGCTCCACGTCTGGGCAGGAGTGTGGAAGGTGCTGTAAGTGCCTCTCCTCGACTTGCCTTAGCAAGCACGTCGTTGATTTGACAGCACACCAACTATTCGATGGTGACAAGGGAGCAGGGTGCAGCAGTGCCCAGCTCCCCGCCTCCGAGCAGGGCATGCTTCCTCTGCTTTTGGCACCAGCAGCCTGCCAGGTTTCAAAGGCCTGGCTTCTCCTGGACCTATCTGGACTGTGTCCTACTCTTGTGTGTATGAAAGTGTCACCTGAGGAGCTTTGACCATGTGACAGCTGTTTGAAAACAGACTGCCTGACACATTCGCAAGTACAGGAAACCTGTAAGAACAGAACCTGCCCCACAGCCCACAGCCTGCTGCTTGGATATAAAAATGCAAGCACAACATAAAGAAAATGTCTTAATGTTCCCTTTACTATTCTCAAAGTTGCTGTAATTATTTAGGAAATCATTTCATTTCATCAACAACGAATTGAGTACCTTTAGGCTGTTCAGGGGAGGATCAAGACATAGGTGAATAATTATGATCCAAAACCTACTGTACTTTGTATAAGCACAAAAAGAGCATAGACAAAGAACAAGCTGATGTTGACTGAAGGGGAGTGAGGAGGGACCACGGGATTGGGGCAGGGATGGGGATGGCACGAGAATCAGGACGTAGAGAGGACAGAGCAGCAGAGGGAGCAAAACTGGAAGGCAGAGTGCTGTCCCTGAAGGCCATTCCAGAAGGTCCCTGTATGCTAGAGTCAGGCTTTGGAGTAGTTACAGGGTAGAAGAGAGGCTGCAAAAGGAGCGGGATGGGGGAAGAGAGCCAGCACCTCACCATGGTGCCAGCTTGCCACCTCATTATATCCCCACTGTGGGTCTGGGCTTCCCGACTGCCTTCTCAACATGAAGACCCATTCAAAAGACACCCCACACCACTCAGGTCTCTACTGGCAGGTTCCTGAGGCCACTGGGGCAGGATGGCTGCAGCGTCTGTATCATCCCCCGCAACACATTCTGTAGACACCTCTCCCTCTCTTTCTTCCTTTTCTCTCATTAGCTCCAGGACACTGTTTCTTTCTCAGAATGACTTACTGCTCCTCTGGTCTAGCCATCAGTCACCTCAATGAGAGAGAATAAGGATCTTCGTCAGGAGCCAAACTCCGTAGAAAGTACTAGAATTCTTCATGGTCAAAATTGTATACTCTTGCTGACTCATATACTAACAAGGAAAGCGAAGCTAAGGGTAATTCCATATTTCCCACGGTCTCCAACAGAGATGTTTCAAGACACTTTGGCATTGATGAAGAGGATAGATGGCCTAGGAACAGGTGCTCCAAGAAAGGAGATCAATTTATGACATGTTGGAAAATGGAAAGCTCCACAGATGGAGAAGAGACCAGCAGCTGCCAGGGGCTAAGTGTGGGCCAGGGTCTGAGTAGGAAGGGGAGTAAGGGGGGAATTTTTTAGGGGTGAGAGATCTGTCCTGATTACGGTCATGCTGATTTATCTATATTCTATTAAAACTCACAAAACCATGCCCCTAAATGGAAGATTTACTGTATATAAATTTAAGAATACATTTATAAAAAGGATGGAGAAGTCAGCTAGGAGGGTATAGAATAGTCAAGAAGTCATATGAGGCTCAGAGCAGTAGCAGAATAAATGGTGATAATAAGAATCAGAGATCTAGGTGAGGGAGATTTCAGAAGTGGGATTCAGGAAGATGGGGAAGATCCATAGATTCTCCTGGTCAGACAGGACCTCACAAACCATGCAGGAAAGCTCTGTCTCACAGTGAGAAAACAGAGTTGGAACTGTTCTATGTGTTCTGAACTTTGTCTGGGTGGACGGTGATATCATTAGCCAGACAGAACAGACGCAGAAGAGGAGGCCCAAGAAGGAAGTTGATGAGTTCACTTTTGGGTATTTTGAATTTGGAACATTTATGTCACTGAGATTTCTTTTTTTAGTTTTCAGGAATTTGAAAACAAAATTGTTGGGTGTTGGCACTGAACACAGTTATCTTTCCACAAATATGGTTTCTCTGCAGCTAAAATACAAAAGAACTTGTGACTATTGATTCCTACATGAAGATGGCTCGTTAAGACTATTCTGAGTTGTTTTGGTTTCGTGACCAGTCATTCAAAATCAAAAAGAGGGAATGATACTTATCCAATAAATATTTTAGGCACATTTTCCATTAATGCACTTGACATTCCTTCCTCCTTATTTTCATATATCTACACACACAAAAGAAGCTTTTTATTCCTTGTCAATAATAATGCAAACCAAACTGAAAAGCAGTTTTTGTTTTCATACTTGTTGATGCCAGATTATAATCCACTGCTATTTCGTTTTTTGTTTTTGTTTTATACTATGTGGTTAAGTAAATAAACAAGGGAAGACGGGCATTGCTGTTAGCAAAAGTTTCCATTTTGCCTAGAGGCTTGAAATTTAGGAGACTTTGTCAATATTTCAGAGCAATTTGGAAAATAACTTGATTTAGTAGTTGGGGAGGGAAAAGGAGTAGCGTTTTCAACACCCTCAGGGCCACTGGGACATGTAACCAACTTTATGAACCAGAACCTCAGAGTTGCAAACTACCAAGAAGGCATCATGTTCTTGGCAGTAAAGTTTAATCCCGGAATAGCAAAATATAAAGCTAACAGCATTTAAAAGAAGTGCCTATTGTCTCTTCAAGAGCTGAGTAGGGTACATGGAAAAATGGTGGGTCTTAGGAAGCCACAAACATGTGTGTACCTTTAGTCAGGGGTCCTGTGTGGTACACTGATGGCATCACATGCTCAGCACAGTGCTTGGTGCATGCAGGCTCCCAATACGTAATCGTTCAATGAATGAATAAAGCTAGGAGAGAAGTGAAGAGGTGTGCTTCAAGTAAAAGATGCAAAGCCAAGCCACTATACTTCATTCACTCAGTCATCCATTCATTCAGATCGCGTTCTAAGCATGGTTGTGGATACATACACGCAGAAGACATGGCCCTGGGCCTCAGCACTTTCATACCTAAGATAAGAAGAAAGAAAAGTATGGCAAACATTCATGCATCAAAGCAATATCAGCATGTGACCAAGCCTGGTAGGGTGGCGTAAAAAGGTTGAAAAGGAAGTAAAGATTTAAAGGTCCGTGGGGTCACTCCCCTACTATTCATTCAGGAGGTGAGATCAGATCTGAGAATTAAGAGAAGGAGAATTTTGGAAAATTTGGATGAAAGCAAGGCATACTGGGATATAAAAAAATAGCAGGAAAAAGATCTTCAGAGCAGAGAGGGCAGGGTGGATTCAAGCAACTGCCATGGTACTGAGGAGGAGCAGGGAACCATGCTGGCCCCACCTCACCTGGGGAGCTGGCGCAGCAGACTAAAGGAAATTAAGGCTGCCTCACAGGAGAATAGGGATTTTTTTTAAATCCGAGAAGAATTTTAAATCTGTTAAAATCACAAGATTAACTGGAGTAAGGAGAAACTGGGGCCAGTTAATGAAGTCACAGATGCAAGAATTAAGTATGGTGACAGCGAGGCAGTGAGGAAGGAGTGGGCGCAGAGACACACCAAGGGCCACCCCAGGGCCACATGACTTCCAGTACAGAGAGCCAGGCAGGAGCTGTAACAAAGCATCCTAGGCTCTGAGCCTGAGTGATCAGGGTAATGACGGTAACGTGAAGAGAAACTGCTGAGTCTGAGAAAGGTTTTGGAGAGACAATGATAAACTTACTGAACTCAATATTTTGATTACATGTTTAACTTGAGGAGCCAATAAGAAATCCAAACAGTCAGACTCATCAGGAAATAGTACATAAGCAGAACTGCGACTTGTGGAAATACCCACTTAAGAATCAGCTAGCTATAGGGGATGCTGAAGCAAAGGCAATGGAGAAGGTGACTTGTGATAGAGTCAGAAAAAAGGGAGGGAATGAGTCAAGATAAACACTCCTCAACACAAAAAACGGAAATGAAGACAAGTGAGGTGTCCACATTTTTCATAACAAAAGAAAGTTCCTAAAGCTGGCTTTTAACTAGAGATAAGGAAAATACCTCAACACCTCATTCCTAATAAGGGCAATAGTTGTAATCCAGTACGACAAAGTGAAGGGTCAACTCCACTGCAGGAATTTCACTTGAAAGAGATGTCAGGATGGAGGGAGGTGGGGAAACACAACCCTGCTCTGCACAGATCTCCTTTCCTAAACTGAATTCATGCTTTGGCAGGAAAAGGTAACCAGAGGCTGCAATTGATACTTCTTTTTGGAAGAAGGCAATGGAAAGGAGTAACCTGTTCATTCAGTCTGCAGTCACCACAGATACAAAAACAAGAGGAGATACCAGCGCCCTGTAGGAGCACCGCGTAGGAGGGCTACTACCACCCTCATCCCACCAGGCTCTTTCCCACGTTGCTATCAACACACTTCAAAAGCCTCTGAGATGCAGATAAAGCCCTTCAACACGTGCAGACTCCTCCACAGCAGAGCGATCATCTCAGCACCAAACCTTCCCACCTTTGCATGGAACAAAAGCTCGACCTCTACACTGGCGCCCACAGCTGTTTTCCACGAATAGACAGCACAGCCAGCCCTGTTGGCTCTTTGAAGGTACACCATCCTTTTCCTGTGGCCTAATTTAGCTGCAGATTGAGACGTGCAAAAGAGCAAAAATGGATAAGGTTTTCACAAGAGATACTTAGCAAGAGGAAGCTGAATTTCTTCCAATGTCAAATTCTTGAGACACTCATGCTTGATCTTCAGTCTTCTCTTACTGTTGGAAAAATCTCTAAATTGTTCCCCAAATGGACTATTCTTTTGACCGGGGAAATTGAAATTTGTGGTTATAAATTAAATAAAGCACTACATTTTTCAAAAGGTTATTAGTCTTACCAAAGATTCATCATACAGTACATACGGGAACATGTCTAGTTGGATACAGACCCTCACAGATGGCCTTTTGCTCTTCAAAAGACCATCATGAGCACTAGTCCTCATCAAAGATCAACTGGTTCATAGCCCTGCTTTCGATCATTGAGGGAAAGTTAAACAAACAGAGCTCCCATTTCCTGGGACCTTGCAATTTAAACAGAGAAGCACTAATTCAATCTGTAGAAGCCCAGGCAAGAGCACATTAAAGAGTATAAAGGCGAAGTGAATTACCTTAAATTGCTTGGTTTGGTTGGAACTATTCTTGTCACACCATCACACAAGTCCCTGGAGTACTCAATAAGCATTCTTTTTTTCTCAATAGAAAATTTTGCTGAAATAATGTTTTAAATGCATTCATTTCTTTCTCATGAAAGAAAGGTGAAAGACAACTTTATTGACATGGGCATGACATCAAGCTGTCTCTTCTTCCTGTTCTTAGAATCCTAATCATGGACATGAACGCCTGGAAGATGGTTTAGGGAAATAAAGAATTCCATAGGAAAGAAGTTCATCTACAGTCTGCGAAGGCCAGAAACCACCTTTGAGCAGTGCTGAACTCACAGGAGGGCTTCTGGACAGGAAAGGGGGCCTGAGGATTGATCACAAGGGGGGCAATGAAGCAGGTGCAGATGAGATTAGTGAACCACTCAGTAGATGAACCACAGTGCTTCTGGTGGACATGTCTACAAAGCCACAGAATCCTATAAAATAGTTCACGGGCTTTCAGAAAAATACTGGAAGGACTCATCTCAGTCGCCCCCCCCCCCCCCAGTCATGCCCCATCCTTAAAAAGACTGATATGTTCAAGGTTATTACTTTAGTCACCAACTTGTCTGGGACCTCCTGTTTCACTCTGATATCCCAGTATAATGACAAACAACACCCCTTTTCACTCCCACAAGTGTCCCAGCTTGAATGATAAATCTTATGGTTGTCCTGGAGATGAAAGAATGGAGATCTACTAGATGAAGGTGAATATCCAAACAAAATACTTTAGAAAAGCCTTCCTTCTGCGCTGTGGCACATGGGCACACACATTCCAGGCTTTGTACACTGCACTAACACATACAGTTTTAGATTGGAAGTTGCATTCTGATAATACAGAACGGGGCATGCGCACCAGAGGAAAAGGGGCAGAGTGTAACACCAACCATGCACTCAGAACATGGAGAGCCAATGAAATGGGCTTTAAAGAAGGCAATGAAGGAAGCACTTTTACCAGTGTCTTGAATGCACAGTTCTTCAGCCGTAAGAGTCAACGCTAGGAGACGGCTTAGCAGTTCTTGATTCTGTGGGTGAAACAAGCATGGGGGTGGCAGCAGGGACAGTTAGAAAAGGTTTCTGCTGCAAAAAAAATTCACTGAATAAAAAGCATCTTCATACTCCCAAGATTAAGAAAGGGCTGATTCTGAAGAATCAGTTGGGTTCAGCCTGCAACTGCAAGCTGTGCTCTGAGCTGATCCCCCAGACCTCATGCACCTGTCCTGCCTTGTTAGACCAGCCAGGGTCTCAGTGTCACGTCCCCCCTCCCAGGACAGCAGGGATGGAGAAATGAGGTCGAAGAATAAGAAAGCAAATACTCCTCCAGCCCGACTGCACTGCCCAGAATGAAGTTCTCTGATCCACTGAACATTTTAAACCAAAACATACTCAAACCCTGAACATCAGCAGCGCCCGTACTTCTCTTTTTTGGGGTTATGAAGAAAGGGTGGGGTGCTGCACAAAATAACAATGTTCAGCATAGGAAAATCCCCCAAACACAGGACAACACCTGCTTTGTCTATTCTCCCGACCAAATTAAGTGATCACAAACAGTTAGTTCTTCAGGAAATATCCTCCGCAGGTGCACAGAGGTTGAAGGAGCAAGAAAATGTGTGTGGGGCCATGTGCCCGTGAGTGTGGGCTGTGGAGGGGCTACAACCCTGGAAGGAGGAACAGGCTCCAAGAAAAGGCAGCAGGGAGACTGGAGGGCCGGGACATTTGGTATATTCACGAATGTGTCTCTGTTCAGGTGCTAAGGAAGAAAAGTACGCAGAGATGCCACAGCCAGCTTCCCTCCAGCACATGCCAATGTAAAAGGAAACGGGAGCAAGAAAGTGGCAAGCCACTTGAAAAATCCCATTTCAAAATGTGAAGTAAGATCTCAAAATGGAAAATGCTTGATTCAATTATGTAAATTTATGGAAACACTTCCTCGCCCTACTCCTGGTCTTCTACAGGTACTTATAGATCACAAAACTTTTCACCTTTCAATCTTTTTTAAAGAACTAGCAGGCTACCTTTACTTTGGAGCTTTTTTCACCCCCTCTCAAATCTAGCCTCTCCTCTCTCTGTGATGCAGAGCTTAGAGCTGGCAGAGCAGAAGCCTGTCATTCTTAAAACATGAAGAGAATAATTCAGCACCTTTTTTTTTGTGATCACAGAGAATGCAATTAATAGTTTGGCTGCCTTGGTATGTAGACCAAACCTTCTGCTACAGTGTTCTGCGGTGCTGTTGTCTGGGGCAGCTCTGCCAATCTTTTCATTCCAACAGAAACCACGCCAGGCTTCCCAGTGCTAAGCGGAGTATAATGAGGCGGAAGAGGCGGCTGGAGCCCTCAGTGAGGGAATGTGCTCTAGGATGGTTCTCTACCAAATACAAAGCCACCCCAAGACCCAGGGGCCTTTGTCTCCCTGCACTTAGGAAAAGCAATTAAAGTATAAGCTTAAAAAGAAAAAGTATTTAAATTCTTATGTTGTTCCTCTATGGCCCTGAAGCTTTTTAGTTCTTAGGAAGTGTAAAGCAGAGGAAATAGTTTTAGACAAAGAACAGGCTGTGATTTACTAAAGCACGTGGTCAACGTAGGCAAATTACTACCTGAGGAACACCACCGTCTGAAGATATGTGATAAAGAACTCGAACTCACAGAAGGTATGGGATGAGGAGAACAGAGAGCCCAGAAAAGCAAGTAGAATTAACGTGTTTAGACTTATGCTACAATAGTTACATTTGGGTGACCACTGCAGAGTAATCCTACACACAACCTGTGTTCAGTTAGGGCTAGGTGAACGGCCCTGGCTGGTGATCACATGGACCATGAATCTCAGTACCCGCAAGTACATCAGGCAGCAGAGAGAATGTCGAGAAGAACCTAAAACCTCTATGTTGTAATTGATAGTTTATTCTTGCTGGTTCTTGGGTCTTCAAAGCTCAAAAAATCACAAAACGACTGTGAGAGACTACATCAACTCCCTTGTTTGCAGATGAAGAAACATAAGCTGAGGAAAGTATGTGACATGCCCAAACAGCAGTTCCTGGCAGGGCCAGGAGGACACACCCAGTGCCCTGGCCCGACTGCCCTCAACCACTGCTCAGACCTCACCTGCCATATCCGCCTCTTATTCTTGGCCTTGAGAGTGTCTCTTCTCTTCCCTTGACCTGCAGCTCCCCATCCTTAGTCCTAAGCCATCTCCCCTAATATATCAGTTGACTTTCCAGATCTGATCCCCTGTCCCGTTAGTCCAGGGAGCCTTCCTTGTCCTTCCATCCCATCAATGACTGAAACTCAATCTCAAGACTCTCCAATCTTGCTTCATGCTGCCAGGAATTCAACGAGATAGTCACTGATTTCCAACAGAAGGCAATGTCCCCTGGTAATGACAACACACTGGCCATCCTGACCCTGCCCTTGCCCAGAGGGCCTAAAGGCCCATCAGGAGCTGCGCCCTGGCAGTGGATATTCACTACAACCTTGGATTAATTTGTTGTGTCGGCCAGCTGCCACACATTTGTGTACACGTGCATGTCAGCCACACAAAGGCACACACAAATTCTTCTAAACAAGCTGTGCTCTATTATCTTTGGTACAGAAATAAAAGTAAATATTTCCATGGGCGGGCTGGGGCTGTAGCTCAGTGGCAGGACACTTTACTTGCCTGGCATGCAGGAGGCACTGGGTTTGATCCTTAGCACCACATAAAAATAAAAATCAATGATTTTTAAAAATTTCCATGGGCAAGTTTTAGTATATTTCCAACAGGCATTGGGGTAGAAGTCAAAGACTAAAGTTGTATTCCTAACCCAGCGCCAACTGTAGGCCAGCAAGTCCCTCCTTGTCCACCTCTGCCTAACTCAGTGGACTAACAATGGGATTAGCAAGAACACACACACAAACACACTTTCAAAGGGGTCAAAGTGCCACAAAATAATCTGAACTGTACCCCATCTATGGAAAAAGAGAAGGTCTTTCTATCTTCCCTGCATAATAATATCCAAATATGGGAATAAAAAGGTGACCACATGGGGCAATAAATGGTTAGCCATCTAGACCAGTGCATCCAACAGAAACATCATGGGAGCCACATATGTAATTTAAAATTTTCTAGTGGTCATATTTAAGACAGTTTATTTAAATCAACATATCCAAAATACTGTTTGAACATTTAATTAATATAAAATTAATAATGAAATACTTATGCATTCACTTTTTTCATATGAAGTCTTTGAAATCTGAGATATATTTGACGCTCCACTCTCATCTCAATAGGGACTAACTACATTCATGTGCCAAACAGCCACAGGTAGTGAGTGGCTATGATGCTGGACAGTGTAGTAGGAGATTCAGTCACACTGTCGTGGTTGTACACTTTGGTGGCACAGGCTACCCTTTGTTTCAGCGCCTAGTAGTGAATAAATACTCAACCAAGACGTTTGAGATGAATAAATATTTGGATATATTTAATGATCACAGAAACTCTTCAGGATAAGAGGAGGAATTAAAAGACTTTGATGATGCATTAGTCAGTATTGACCTTCTATTCCCCAAGCACCCCAAGCCCCGGCCTGTGGACTTCCAAGGGGAAGCTGCTGCTTCTGACTCCATTCCAGGGAGCTTCTGTTGATAGGGTAAGCCATCCCCTCCCATGGTGTCTTTAACCTGCTTCATGACATTCAACCTGCCTCTAAAGTGACTGCATCTAAAAGCCACGAACTGCTGAGAACAGATGAACATGTGTCTCTGCACCCTGTATTACTGAGAAATCATTTGCATTCTGTTAAGCAAATCTGCATAAAATTGGAGCCAAGAGAGCTTGGCTGGGTTTCCACACCTCACTCTCCCCATGCTGCTACGGCCACCACAACTCATCACCACAGATGAGGTGGTCCAGCAAGACACAGCCCCAGAGAAGACACAGAATCAACCCAATGATGGAATCTCTTGGCCACACTGACATGGGGGCCATGTCCTCTGGGGTAAGCAGAGGAGGTATGCAGAGATGCAATCTGGCTGCCGCATCCTTTGTTATGACAAGAGTTTATTTTACAAGACTGACCTATGGCATGAAAACACAGCTTCAGGCGAGGCTGTAATGATCCATGACCGCACACACACCTGAAGGCAGGGAGCTCGGATTCCTGCCCCTGGGCCATGCGGGAAACCAAACTCACCTCTCTTCATTCCAGAAAGCCACGGCTTCCATCCCCATAGTACAGTTTACCCTAAAGGATCCCTCCTCCTCTCAGCCAGGTGTGTTGAGGACACACTCCAGGTACGGTGCTACCAACTCCCTCTTCAATATGCATAGAACTGTCTCTCTTCCTTTGGACCAAGGGACAAGTAGGTCAAATTACAGTGACACTCAACCTATCAGTGGCAGGAGAACAAGGTAAAGCACACAGGCCAACTGTGGCAGAGACAACACAGAAAGCCATCAGACGCTATTTTATATTTTGTTATTTTTATCTCAGTCACCTATTTCTTTTTTCTTTTTTTTTTTACGATTTTGTTTTTTAGTTGTAGATGAACACAATGTCTTTATTTTATTGCTTTGTATGTGGTGCTGAGGATCGAACCCAGGGCCTCACGCATGCGAGGCAAGCGCTCTACCGCTGAGCTACAATCCCAGCCCCCCACCTATTTCTTTCTAGGAGTATTCCCCAGAGAAATTGCACTTTCATGACCACACTGGTTTCTTATGCCGGGGGAAAGGCTGTGGGGCTGTTATCAAGCCACTGTTACTTCTGCTAAGGTCATCTCAGATGCTATGTCTACATGAGATAAATGGTTTCCTAAACAGGCTTCTCTGCATCCTGCCTCTAGTCTGCTCGAGTCATCCCTCTGGGACCTTGATAGAAGCAGCTTCCCGGAAACTCCAAAAGCTGAGAAGCAGCACAGCGTCATCACTAATAGCACCAGGTGCTCCTGGACAAGCCGGGTTCAAGCTCCAGCTTAACTTCCCAACCAGCTAGAGTCACCCCTCCAAGCCTCATGTGCAAGACAAGGATAAAAACTGTACCAGTCTGCCTGCTAATATGCTAATAGAGATCGAACACTTAGAACCTGCACAGGAACATCTGCCTTATCCTTGCCCTAAGAAAAGCAGGGGTATCCCTTCAACATTTGCTTGCACTGCCAGGAGCATATACACAGCCAGCCGTCTGCTCAGTCTGACGTTGTTTATTGAGTACCTACTGCATGCTTGCCTGTGCTAAGCACTGAGTATTCAGTGATGATCAATCACATGCACATTCCTCAACTCCCACGCACAGCCTTACTGAATGTGGTCTCTCCTGTCCTGGCTGCTCCTACTCCTCACACTGGATGGAGCTGCTCAGCTCCTTATTTGGACACCTGCCCCATCTTCCCATCTGGCCTCCCTGATGCCCTGTCTACCCACCAACATGCTACAGGCAGCAGTGTTTCCCTCTCCCAAGAGCCTGGTCCTGCCACTCACCATCCTGCTAGAAATCTTCACTGGCTGTCCAGGGCAGGGACGCTCAAGTCTAAACTGCTTGATGTATCACACAAGAGTCACCCTCATCTCCAGCTCTACCTCCTTCCATCCTTTGGGTCACTGAGACCTTTTTGCCATTGCTAACCCTACCAAGCCCTTCAAGCACTCTTCTATTTCCATATGGTACCCTTTTCCATTCTCCAAAGAGCAAGCTCCTTTCCATTTTTACTTTTTTAAACAAGCTCTTACTTATCCTTCAAGACCCAGGCCAACGGCATGCACCTCCTCTATGACCGATCATCCTTAACTTTCCCAGGAAAAGCTCACTGTGTTGTAATGTATCTGCTTGGGTGTCTGCTTCTCTAGGAGACTTCCCTCTACACGGCTGGGGATTGTGATCAGAAATCTAGTAGGCACAGACAATGTTGAATGAACAAATGCTCACACTTTACCGCACAGTGGTTTCAAAATGAAATCACAAGGCAGATGCTCAGGGCTCAGACACTGCAGAGTGGCCTCATAGGAGCTTCTGCAGCATCATGGAGCAGGGCAGGGCAGCTATTCTAATTATGTGCACAATTTAACTTATGCGTGATTTTGATACAGCAATAGAGCAAACACTCCCCTGGAAACACAACATCCATATAGACTCAGTCAAGTTCCTACTAATTCTCTACTCTGGAAAGTGAGGTATGAGAAGAAAAAGAACACAGCAGGTAAACAAATGCCATTTGAGGTCTCAGCCTTTTTTGATTTTGTTTTTTTCAATATTGCTATTGCTTTGCTTCCTCTTACTACATTCTGGAATGAATCATTTCACATAAGTAAATTTTTCAGATGACTGAAGCCTCAACTTTTTGAAAAATTTTAACCATTTGGGATGGAAATATTTCTGCAACTGATTACCCACTTTTCTGAATTCTCCAACTGTTCCTGCAGAAAACAGGCTTGTCCTGGTAACTCAGCAGCATCCTGGGTGATGGACTACTGAGCCTGCCCTGTGCTACCATCCAGCGGTCCCCTTGAGGGCTGTTGAGACCTTCACTGCCATCCGCCCCACACACAGCAGCCACACGTGTTTAGTTTAGCTCCTGGACTGCTGTGAATAGCACTTTTGTCTTCTTCCTTGCCGTCAGACTCTAAAATAATTTTTCTGGTAATTTTCAGGTCTCCATTATCACCAGTGCCAACTTAGTTCTAATTTAATATATTTGCTGTTTCTACCAGTGGAGGATAAAAATGATAATCTTGCGAGAAGATTTTTTTAATGCAAATTGAATAGAATACTATTCATCCTTAAAAAGCTACCTATATGAGGTAGTTAGGAGAGCCAAATTCATAAAAACAGGAAGTAGAATTGTGGTTACCCAGAGGTGCCAGAGAAGAAATGGGCAGCTAGTATTGAATGGTACAGAGTTTCAGTTTGGGATGATGAAATTGTCTAGAGATGGATGGTGATGATTGTATGACAGTATGAATGTGCTTAATGCCACCAAACTATACATTTAAAAATGGTTTAAATGGGGCTGTGGATGTAGTTCAATGGTAGAGCATCAGCCTCGCACTCATAAGACCCTGGGCTCCATCCCAACATTGCAAAAATGAATTTTTAAAGGTTAAAATGGTGAGTGTTATTTCTACTTTAACACATGCACACACATACAAGGCCCATCTATACTTTTTAAAAAAATATTTATTTAAAGCAATGATGGCCAAGCTCTTATGAGCTGTGGGTGTGAACTTCAGCATGTGAACTTTATAACATCCTTTGCACAAAAAGGCTGAAATTACTGTCTAGTTCCCAGTTGTGTTTTGAATCATCACCATTAAACAAAGATATGTGAGGGTGTTAATATGCTTTATGGTCTTGAAGGTCTTTTACTCACAAATTACAGGTAGGCATGCCTGACTTCTGGGTGGGCATTAGGCACCCAGAATGGTTCTCTGGTACCAAAGAGAACTTTGGTTCTCTCTGTACCAAAGAGAACTCAGGCATTAAAGGATGGACTTTCTTCTCTTCACACTGGAAGTCAGGGAGCAAGGCACAGAATCTGACCTACTCTCCCCTTGTCCTGAAAGCAATCTGCAACTAAGAAGCCACATAAAAGCTGCTAAAAGAATCAAGATGCTGATCTTCCAAATTCACTAGACTTTTAAGGATTTACAAAATTACATAAGGCAGCCTTTCTAACATCACACTGTTGGGTTATAGCTTATAAATTAAACATTCTAGGTTATACTGGACCAACATTTTTAAAGCAGTCGAGTCATAAAAGAGAGAGGAAATAGTTGGTGGCTTGTTCAGTTCAACTCACAGAGAGCCCATGGAGCTTGGCTGAGGCTCATATGGAACTGTCTCGCTCAATGAAAGCTTACTATTGTCCCTCTGTCTGAACAATAATTTCCCCTCCTTTTCTGCTTTCTTGTAAAATACCATGCAGTTCTACTCTAAAAAGTCATAACGTGTGCCTGGAGAGAACATTTAATTTTAAAAATTTATCTATGCTTTATTAAACAAACCTCTTAGAACACCTTCTGACTTTGAATTTTGCATTCTGCATGTGAATGTGAAGTTAAATATTCAATCTATATGGGTTTAATAACAAAAAAAAATCAGTGAATGAGAAAGCAGGGGAAAAAGGGTTTAGTAAGAAAGCAGAAAGAGTTTCCTATCTTGTCAGAACTTAGTGTTTTAAGTTTCTTTCAATAAAGGAGTTTCCTGGCTCCTGCTGGAACCCCCTTAGCCCTCCAAGTCAACACAACTGCATCCTGTTCAAATGTTATGATGGAAACACTGTGTCTTTTTTAGGCCAAAATATCCAAATTAAAACCCAGGAGATGGAAATGACCCTCCCTTGATACACTGCAGTGGCTGAAGGTGGGTTTGTTTATGAGTAGAATAAAATTTACAGCTAACTCTAAAAACAGATACATCATCATCTTGTAAACTTGAGTAACATGTCATTCCACCTCTGGGCTACGGAAAAAAACACTAAGGTCATTCCTAAAATAAGAACAGAGAGGGATGAGGATCGCACCAGAGGTAAAACCACAAACTTTTCCCACCTTTTTTGTTAAAGGCGTGAGGCAGGTCTCAATTTGACAGTGAGCTCATCACTCTGGATCCTGGAGGCACTGGGGGTTTGTTATTCCAACAGCTCAGACCCCTGGAAGAGCTTGGGAAGCAGGTGTCTGGTCTGTATGAAGTAGTAATTACTACTTATTTTTCAACGGCTATTTATATAGACAGTTGGAGTCAAAGGGAAGAGACTGAAGTTTCATTTGAAAGTTTCATTTTTCTTAACTATGAGAAAACTTAAAAAAAAATCCATGCTGTGAGAAAGATTTCAACTCCTAGTTACCAAAATAAAGATGAATAATTAGCTTCCTAAAGAAACCAAAAAGTCACATGCACCAATTTGTTATTTTTCATAGGATTCTGTTTTAAATGTTTAAAAACTTCTTTCAGGTCTAGAGGACCTTAATTACCACTTGGATTGCCTAAATAAAGGATCCTGGTTTTGCCTCTTACTGGGAGAAGTCACTAGAGTTTACAGAACCTGGTTCCTCATCTGTAACTCCACTTCCTACCCTCAGGGGAGGTTACTGAGGTTAAATAATCTCCTATCCATAAATGTTAAATCTGGGGTCTGGCACTTACGGGGTTCAATAAATGGTCATTTCCTTTCTTCCTTTCCATGGCACAGGCCAATGACCAATGCCGTGATAAATGGAACTGGGAAAGATGAGGAGTCCTTGTGAAGGAAAAAGTGCTTCAAACATTTTACCAAAAATAGTAGCTGGCTCTTGATTCTGTATCTGCACAGTAACTCACAGCTGATGGAAGGGCAATTTTCTACCAATATGTTAATTTTAAAGTAGAACACTGTTTCCTGCTGTTAAAGAAGAGAAGCCATTAGCTCTATCCCTGTCCCTACCCATACTGCTCCAAGACCAACAAAGAAGTTAACATTGCCCACCTCTCTCTCACCCCAGCACCCTTGTTAGGTTTCCTTTGTAGCCCTTCTGTTACTTTGATAATTATTTACCTTTTTACTGCTTTGACTTCCCCACGACACTGGATTCAAGACATAGGAGAGACGATTCTTGACGGTCATGTTTTCTGATACAGCTCCAAGCCCCTAGAATAACAACAGTACCTGGCACATAGGAAGCTCTTTATCAATATTGGTTGAGTGAATGAACTTGGACTAATGTCCCCCTTAATACCATGGAAACCCTACAAATGGAGGCTCCACCAATTTTTAAAATTCAATAAACATCGAATTTTTATTGGTCACCTAAGGAGAGGAGCTCAATTTTAGAAGTCAATAAAAACACCACTGCTAGTTAGTGACAATCAAAAAAAACAATTGTGTATGTCCAAGTAGTTCTACTTTCTCCGTTTTGAAAGGGGCTGATTTGTGGAACCATCTCTTGGGAGTGTGCAGAATTCTCCCATTAAGCACATAGCTGTCCCTTTAGTAGGAGAAACACATCCAAGGCCATGTGGCCCAAAAGTCCCCACAGGGTCCTGAGCTAATGCATGGGCATCTGAGAGCAAACACTTAAGATGCCTCTGTGCTCCAAGCTCAGGAGCACTTTAAAAGCAGAATCAAAGGAGGGAAAACAATCAGAAACAAAAGACTTCGTTTTAATTTTCCTGAAAATTTTTGAGATGCAGGGTAGTAGAAGATACTATTTTTTAATAAATATATTCGGGGCTGGGATTGTGGCTCAGTGGTAGAGCGCTTGCCTGGCATGTGGTAGGCACTGGGTTTGATTCTCAGCACCACATGTAAATAAATTAAATAAAGGTCCATCAACAACTAAAAACTATATTTTTTTAAAAAATTAAATATATTCAATTAAGCTTTGATTGAACAATCTGGTGCACACCCAGAACAGTGCAAAGAAGTACCCACAGGACTCCCGGCAAGGCCTGCTCCTCCTGATTCCCGCCTCACACAGCTTTGTTACAAAGTTTCCTCTTCCCATGGGAATAAACAACTATAATGTGTGGGGAGAAGGCAGGGGGAAGTTGGAGTGCCTGCCTTACTTAGGGGTGTTGTGAATCTCAAACTAGCCAACAAATATGGAATTGCTTTGGAAACTTCAAAATCCTACATACCATTATTGTCATTTTTATCTCCTGGAGAAAAATTATACAAAAACTGCCTGTCATAATTAAATTATTCCTTTAAATACGCTGTTATCAACTGATTGTTAATATTTATTACAATGTGAATTCCAACTATGTTTTCAACCAGGTCATGTTAATTATGGAAAATGGAAAATGAGGGGGAAAAAAATACTCAGACATAACCAGAACAATGACTATGCTGTTTTCAAAATGGTCATAAAAAATCCTGCAGCTAGAAAAGAGAATGAACAATGTTTGGATGCGGTTGGCCACTCACTACATCGTCTGAAAGCCTCTGCATCCCGGCCCCACTGGCGGCGCAAAGCTGTCCATTTCGGGCTTTCGTACTGCCATCCCCCCAGGCCAGGGGCACAGTCTCCCAGCTGTACTCAAAGACGCCCCTATCGGCTCACTAATTTCTTTCTTCCCCTCTCACTTGACTGTCTGAGTGGAGTCAGTGGTAAGCTCCTCAGGTGGCAAGTCACTGGCACCCTCTGACCATGGCCCGCCCCTCTCCAACCAGGCTGCACGCTTCATTCCTGGAGCCCTCCAGGGACCTCGGCCTCTGTAGAAGTTCTGTTTGCTCCTCCTGCCACTTCATTAGGTTAACTTCTGCTCACCCTCAGGCTTCAGCCCCTTCCCGGGAATCCCTCCTTGGCTCTAACGCTACTGTGGCCTTGCTCCTTTCAGCACCACGCATGCGCGGCTGTACTTGCTGTTTTAGGATCCCCACTCTCCCTGGTGGGTCAGCGGGGCCTATCTGGCTCCGGCTTCCCAAGTCTCCAGCCCCTGGCCTACATCATGTGCACAGTGAGAAAAATGGGTCATAGAAAAGGCTAACCGAGCTCTTGTTCTATATCCTTAAATCATATGGATGAGAACAAAATTATTATTCACTCAAAAATGCAGAGATGCAAGTGAACCCTTAACAACCTGGATGCTCCTTTTCAACATCCTGACATGCCAAACAGGTAGAGGTTTCAAGGACGAGCCTGTGTCCACACTCATTATATTTATCCTGAATTCTCTGTATTTTAAAACCACTAATTTACTCATTGGTCATGCCCTTGAAATATTCCTTACAAGAGGTACTTTCAAATTCCAATGACATGTACTTTCATCAGTTAATTTTTAATTGAGCCAAATATTAAATACTCACATTAACCAGACAAAGCGTATTTAGCTACTGATTTGCAGTGACAGCTTGTGTTATTCTCACACACAGGCCAAGCATGAAATAGAAAACTAATAACCCCTTAACTGTATTCTCAAAGTATCATTTATGGGAAAGAAAACTACATGCAAAGAAAACTTGTGCAATGGCTGTCATTTTTTTCCCCTGCGCCGCAAGCTGTTACAAAGCAGGGGAGCTCATTTTCTCACGGATATGGACAAGCTCAAGAATCCCACTGTCACTGGATGTATTCATTAAGAAGGAATCTGGCAGCAGCACAGGGGACAGATAGTTTGGAGACCAGGCCAATTATCTGGGTGTCCTTTATAATTTGAAGTTTCTGAATTCACTCAAAGATAAGCCACTTGAAGAGGGGCTGGCAATGGGAACCTAAGGCGCAGATGGCCACAGAAGAGAGGGAGGAAGGGGGGATGGGAAAGAGAAGAGAATTTGCTTGTGGTTTCATTCATGGGGACAAATCTGCAAGCTGACACATCCGTCTTTTTTAAAAGCCCCTGGAGAAGTATGGTCAGGCTTCATTACAAGTAAACAAATCATACAATCTTTTTCAAACAGATGACAAATGATGAACAACAATGCCTTGAGTTCGCCTCATGCCAAGGGATGAAGAGTCTCAAAATTCCACCAGTTCTTAAAACCGCAGATAAGCTGTGAGGCTTGCTTGAACCAGAACAGAGAACACAGCCCAAAGCTGCCAGGCCAATAGTCTTATCTGTGACAGCCTTGGTGGTCTTCTTATTGGTCAGTGTCTTTTAGAAATGAAATCTTAGGTTCTCTCATATCTGAGAATGTTCCAGCTTCAACTGGCTGCTTGTTTTTATGGAAGAACTAGGGGATCATTTATCTTCGTGGCTTCTACGCCGTCCTTTTCCTATTAGAGCTATAGCACTGATCAGAGTTAAAATCCACCTTGCTCCCGCTGCGAGAACCCTGAACACCAGCTTTACTCTCTTTAATGATAAGGTGATGAATAATCTTGGACTTCAAGACCTTCACAGTCTGGGTTAGATATGAAACAGGAGGAATGAGAGCAAGTAGGCACATCTGTGCAGACTGTGTATGCAGCCTTTGTATCAACAGAATGTGACACCCAGCAGGCTGGTGCCTCCTGATAGCACTAAGGGCTGCTGAATGTTTAATATGAAGCAAAATCCAAAAGATTTCTCTGTAGCTATGAATGATACACTTTTTCAAATTCAATGGAAAAGAAGGAAAAAAAATGAGTATTTTTCTTTCTTTCTCTTTAGTTTCTATTGGATATTAACAAACTAGTAGGATGGGACATTTGGGACACACATACAATAACAAAAGAAATGTAAGAATGTTAGCTGGTTAGGGTGAGTTAGATATCCAAAGTGCTTCTAACACAATGGTTTTATTAATTCATTCCTTCAATAAGGGGTCACTGTGTCTGCCCACTATGCTAGCTGCCATCTTGAATTTAGTGGAAGAAATATTTCATGAGGAAGTCCGAGTGAAGGAGTGCCTTGGTTTACTAAGGCCTAGAGCTACAAATGAAGAGTAGCAATAGGATATTAGAACAACACTAACTGGAGTCAAGCTGAATTACTGTTTAAGCTGACAAACTGGTACTGGGAAGCCAACCTCTGGACTTCAGGTTAAGTTAAATACAGATCTGTTAAGCTAAATACAGATCTTTCAACTTAGGACCAAAATGATAAATTCTCAAACTCAAGGTTTTACCCGAATATTCCTGGTGCCCCAGTCAAGGCAGACTCCATAGACCTCCAAACAGGTCTCACACATCCCTGCTTTCTCTGACCCAATTTATGGAGGGCTACAGAGGACTTGTGAGCAAAGGTAGTGTGTGAATGGCAGTAATAAGAGGTGGCAGAATCAGCAGTACAGTTAGTACCACTTTGGGAAATGAACTGGAGAGAGGAAAAGCCACATGGTTTGTGGGAAAAGGTATATAATATTCCAGCCTCAATTTCCCTCCTGAGGTCCAGACCCTATGTCTAACTACTTACTGAGAGCATCCCACTTGGATATCCTAATGAAAGCTCAAGTTGAAAAGGTACAAAATTAAATTCGTCACCTTTACCCCACCAAGCTCTAACTGTTTTCATCTTTCTTTCTAAAAGATGGTGCCATTTTTTCAGTCAGTTGGTAGATACCTTGAGCCCTGATTCTTCCCTCCCTCATTCCTTTAGAGGAATGAACCCTTCCTCACATCACCCTGTCTTTTCCATCCCATCCCCACCTGCTAATGGGGGTCAGACTCCTACTTGGTCTTCCCCATCCTGCTTCCACTATCATGGATCTTCAAAACCCACACATCCTGCCTTATCTCACAGCCCTTTGAACATCTGTTAAGTTAAAAACAGATCTTTCAACTTAGGACCAACTGATAAATTCTCAAACTCAGGTTTTACCCGAATATTCCTGATGCCCCAGTCAAGGCAAACTCCATAGATCTCCAAACAGGTTTCACACATCCCTGCTTTCTCTGACCCCTCTGGTTCCCACTAACAAATGGCCTCTCCCCACATCTCCTATCTGTTCTCCAAAGTTTGCCTCGAAATTATCTCCTACTAGAACTCTAATGGGTTGTCTTTAAGCTGTATGGAATCTCTCTGGATACTTAAGACTATCAAGGACTCCAGCAATTTACATACCTGTCATAGCCTCCTACTGGTTGGCAAGTTCCTTGAAGTCAAAGGTTGTCTCACACATTTTTCACTCAACAGAATCACCTAGCATAGAGTTTTGCTCATAGTAGTCCGGCAATAAATAGTTTTTCCCCTATTAAAAGAGTTAGTGTGCATACTCCCCTAAATAACTAAGTCCTTCTAACCTTTCCCTGTTCATCACTGGCGTGGTTTCTGGGAACCCACTGAAAGTTTTGTGACAACTGCTAGTTTTCCTTGAATAAGACTTCTGCAGGTCATTTTCTTATACCATCACCTTAGTAAGTGCCTCTGCCTCAATAATAATATAATTTTATTATAAAATACTTTAATAATATAATTTTATTATAAAATACTTTAAAACCTCTTCTCTATGTTTTCAGCATTTAATAAAGAAAGAAAGAGAAAGGAAAGGTACTGGCAGGAATCCACAGAGGAAATGGCTAAGAGATAGCCTGAAATTTAAAACCCAGAGATACCAAAGCTGCCACCCTTCATGGACTTGCTTTCCCCACCCCATCCCCAAAGAGATCAATCAGTATCCAAAGCTGATGATATAGTTTTTAATTAATTTTGTTCCTATACTGCCCTATAATAAGGATATGTGTCATATATTAGATAGGCATTACATTAAAGGGCTAAGTATTTTGTCCATATTCTCTTAGAAAATTCTAATGCAGCTCAGAGCAATAGTTGGCGGCAATTCAATTTCAGGGTTATTACACAGACATAACATTCATCATGTTGTAAAGCAGAAGAAATCTTAGTTATCTGCTAAGAACTAGCAAAAGTGAAGAAAAGACCACCGGTAACATTGATTCCTTGTTTAGGGCTCCAAGCATTAAAATTCAAAAAGTCTCCTTTAGTCTTTTGCAGTTTAACTGTCTTTTTGACAGTTAAAAATAGAGAAATATAGTAATTGGAACTGTCACAAACAAAGATGTATTGGTCTCTATGGAAAAAATCTCCCTTGAAAAATTAAAGCTTTGCTTGACACAGTGGATTCCCTGGCTGTTTTGGGGAGACATAATAAAGAGCAGAGTGGAGTCAGTCATAAGCTTCTGACTCATTACAATGAAGCCCCAGAGAGCTGATTATTAACCAAAAGGAGAATATGGTTCTATCCTTGAAATTCTGCAGGCAAAACAAGCAGCAGCATGGAAATGCAAATTTTCCCAATAGTTTCCTATTGAAGTACTATGTTCCTCAGAGAAGTGCCTTCCATGGTTGACCTCTTCATGGAATCTACTCCATCGCTCAAGAAAATCACCCAAGGAGCCAAACCAAGGGGCCACACCAGCATGTCAGGGAGATTCCCTTTTTACCATTTTTTAGAGAATGTCTGAGGAAGTAGTCTTTACCATAAGTTATTTTAATTTAGTCAAAATTTATCTACAACTCAAGTTCTACCCCACAATAACCTTGCATTACACAGACCAGAACAAGTAAAAATTTTGCCAATAGACTCGTTTTTCTCTTGGATTGAAATGTATGCTCTCTGATGGAAAAGGACAGTATCTGGAGACAGTATCTTTACTTGCCCAGCTGCCTGTGGCCAAATTAGAGTGGAGTACGCTGCAGCTTTGGTTAAACCCCCATTTCTGCTCCCTGCAGCTGGAATCTAGATCTACGGCTGTTCCCTCCAGTCCTACCCTTCACAGGTGGGATGGTAACCAGGAGCTAAATCTGAGAAGTGGGCCTTCCTCAGAATGACCTGGCAGGAGGGGGTGGCCCTGGGGGTGGGTACCTATGAGAAAACCTGAATGGCTTTGGAGAAACAGAAATGATGGTAGATCTTCATTCTCACTGAAGGGCAAGTAGCTTAAGTGCAGAAATCCAGTGCTGGCACTAGAGAATTGGGCACAGATCAGAACAACCAACCACAGAAATACTTGTATTAAGGAAAATAGCTTTGCTGTAATTAAAAATTTTTACCATCTCCGTATAAGGAAAGAGGACCATATGTGTCCTAAGAGTCCAGCTCCTGCTTCTTAGGAACATGGTGTTTCAGTGCATTATGATTTTCTGTAAATTTTAAGTAGAATATTAGAAGAGAAACATGTGATAACAGAACAGTACTAGTGCCTAAACCAAAACAAAATAGAAGTTTTTTCTCTTCTTCTAAAGGGGAAGGCTCTGTTCTGGTTCAAAGCCTACTTGTATTTTTCTGCATATAAGTTATCTAAGAGTTCTTCGAATTACCCTGTTCTAATCATTTTAATCAGATCCTTGATTGTCTTTTACTTAAAAGGCACTAATGAAATTCTTGACAAACTGTAGACTGGTGTTTTTAGTCTTCTTAATATACATAAAGACTGCTTAGTGGGTTACTATTTTTAAAGGGAACTCCCCACCCCCACCCCGTCTTTCAGTTCTGTTAAGCCCATGTCTATACTATGCAGTATTTTTAAACTTATCTGCATTTTACCCTTTATTTAAATCAGGCCTAATGCACACATGAACATATGGTTAAACTAACTTTTTTAGACAATTATTGAAGTACATACAAATAGCATTATTTAGTTGTTTTTGTTCCCCCACATCTCTATGTTACAGTCCAAGATCATGCCTGTGAGCTGCTTGGGGACAATGCGTTTACCAAGACACCTACCATCTTAACCTGTGAGTTCACTCGGAGAGGGGAACGCTCTCCCTTCCGGTGCCTCTATCTAACCCAAGACCCAAGACTTGCCATCCTTTCAGTCCAATAACTGTCTCAAACCTTGAGTGATTCTCATCGTCAGTCCTGTTTATACATCAGATGCTCATGTTGTTTCAATCAAACCAAGAGTAACAAAAGAGAAAAATCATAGGAAAATGAACTCATTATGTGGTCTATGTAGTTACGGGACAAAGTGACCAGATTGAGGGGTTACTGCCATACCCGAATACGGTGATATTAGATTATTTTAAAAGGGTCAACAAAACCCTTTGAACCTCAAATATGATATGTCTCTGGAGGGAAAAGAAAACTTGCTACTCATTCCCTACAAAGACAATGCTGTTTTCTAGCGCAAATGCTCTCTTGCTAGAATGGCTTTGCTCTACTTCTGCTAGAACATGACAGGTGACCTTAGAGGCAGGCAGGCAGACTTGCTGCGTAGCAGACACGCAGCACCCACATGCTTGTTTCACGGGTAGGTTTATCATCCCTGCAAAAAAACAGAACGGGAAGGAACAAAGAGAAGAAAAAAGTGGTAAGAATTTGGTTTGCTGGTTTATTTATCTTTTTTTAATTCGTGACTTTCTGTTACCTGGTATACATATGTGTACCAGTTCCATCAAAGATTGCTAAAAAGAGCAATCTGTCCTCACGAAAAAGTACTACCAAAAGTAGCAGGAGGCACCAAACAACATTTTCAATGGACGTTAAATAGCAACAAAAGTCCTAAAACAGAAAACAGAACTGAGTGAACTAAAAAAAAATTATGAAGGTCCAGAAATATAATCACTCAACAGCACATGACTGAATACTCTAGGAGCAATCATGTGTTTTTTTCTACAAGATAAATTATTGAACGGGGTCATGTGATTCTTAACAGGCAGAAAGATGCACTTTCCCAAGGAAAGTTCATCATTAAATGTATTATTTAAGACTGGATCATCGTAATGCTATTTTTAATCCTATCATCTTGCTGCCAAAATTGGCCATAAGCAGCTGATGCTCAGCCACTAGAAAAATGATGCTCTTAAATGTAATTTGTACATTGGCATGAGAATGGCACTGCTTACCAGTTAATCAAATGTTTTGCTGGATGTGGGCTGCATTCAGAAAAGAGAAACTGCTTGCTGACTTAAATAATAAAAAGGAAGCTGACCTCTATTGGGTGTGGAGAAGCTCCTATCTTCCCAAAACCACCAATACTGAAAGACACCCCCGCCCCAAAAAAAAAAGTTAAACCACCATTTCATCAACAGAATGAGGCCCAGCCCCTGCAGGCTCTTGTTTGAAGTAACGGCACCCTTCTCATCACGCTCCCTCCTAACACATGAGGCTGAATGTCATCAGACTTCGCAGTTTGGAGGGTGCTAACAATCGTTCGCCACCATGTTGCCCATCTCTCAACCCTTTGTTTACAAGAGGCTCTTTGTTCTCAAAGCAATCACAGGGTCACTAAACCCATTTATAGAATTCACACACTGTTATGAGGGAATAAAATAATAACTAACAGAGCCACTAAGAGAGCCAATTTCTTGCCTTTAATTGATATAGGAAGGCTATGTCACTTTAATGGGACCAGTGATGCCAGTACCAATTGTATAACTACTATTAAAAATAATCTTGAGAAGACTGGGCTTCTGGCAATTGACCTCCTAATTTCTCCTTCATTCCAATCTACTTCTTCCTTAGGATCAGATTACTCTAGTGAAAAACTGGGAAATATTGAGTATGCCAGGTAATACTCTAGACCTGGGAGACCACACTGGACAGGGGCATTGCAGAATCCCTCCCAGGATGTATTTGTCCTCAAAAGATGCCCCCAGGAATTAAGCAGGTAGCCAGCACCTTTAACTGCTGTGCACACAGACCACAAAGCCTGACTGACTCAGTTAACACTGGGAGGAGACCTGAGATTCAGCATCCCTAGCTCCAGTGATGCTGCGCTCTGGTCTGTGAGCTGTTCTTTAGCTGCAAGGTCTTAGACATTTTTCAGAACTGTTGCTGTCTCACTGGTTCCTTTCCTGTCTTTGGATGCCACACAATGCCTTATTCAAACTTAGGAATAAAATCACATCCCACTCTATCGCCAGCTACTTCTTTAGTCTTGATTTAATTTGTAGGCTTCTGGGATCTATCAGAGGCAAATCATTCCAAGGACTACTTCCTCCATGTTATAAAACATGGATTACAAACACTTTTCCTCAACCTCAAAAAGTTCTGACTTTGCGGCAGAAAAGAAAAAGTGACTTCAAATCTAAAACCTCAAGTGTTCAGTAAAGCGTTCTGTTTTAAAAGAACTGAGCCCTGGAAATAGTGCAGATCACTGTCTCTTGTGAAGAAAACATGTGAGCTCTCTTCTGAAACTTTTCTGTTTTTATTAAAACTACACTGCACTATGCAACATATCATTAAAGATGCATAGTGGGTGCGAATTTTAAGAAAAAACTATATGCCAAATGCCTAAAATAAAAAATTAAATTAGGGGCTGGGGTTGTGGCTCAGTGGTGGAGCACTTACCTAGCGTGTGTGAGGCACTGGGGTTAATCCTCTGCACCACATAAAAATAAATGAATAAAATAAAAGTACTGTGTCATCTATAATTTTTAAAAAATTAGATTAATACTGCACACTTGAAATGATAAGTAAATCATCTAGGAGTCTCAAATGTTACCAGTTTTATACAAAAGTGTTCACATGATTTCATTTCCTGATATATACAATTTTTTTTTGGCCAAATTCCTTTGTTTTCCTGTATAGTCAACCAACCATATGTTGTTCTGAAAACTATTATGAATTTTACCATCAACCATTTGTGGTTCTATATGATTTATTTTTACTATAAGAAGTTTTGTCAAAAAAAAGTTTTATCATGTTCTACAGTATGTCGTTGTGGTTTGGCATCATAAAATGTAGACTGTACATTTATCAACCTCAGATACCTATTGACCACAGAGATAGGCTCTCCAATGAAAACCTGATTATGAAAAAAGTGATCCTTCACTTAACAAGAAATTTCAGTTGTATGAGAGGTTAACATACTGGAACTCAAGAACAAAGGTCAAGGTTATATCTATATTTCTATCATAAAGATGGAGCTATTTCCCACCTTTTTATTAATTTATTTGATTGATGACAGTTATTGCCTTGGATTTCTTTCAACTATAAATAAAAGTTTCAAATATAACTTTTTCATAATATGAAATAGGAGAAACAAACCCGTTTTACTTTGGCTTTAAAATGATCCTTCTGGAGTCTGGAGGTCCCTACCTGTTTGGATACAGAGGTTAAAAATCAAACCACCAACTTTTAACTTAACACTTAACAAAAATGTTTTTATCCTATAGCAAATTCTGCAAGAATCGTATGGGATCACAACACACAAAGGATTCACAAAGAGCATTAAGATTTTAGAGACTTTAAGTTAGGATATTTTAAACATTGAACAGTGGCATCAATGTTTTGTCAACTTTGGTCAAATAAGATACGTTCCCATCAATCATCTACTTTTCTTGACCTTTTCTCTTTTGGGCCCCTCAATATTAGTATATTTTGTAAGTTGTAGTAAAAACATGTAATGTGTTTCTTGACATTTAATCCACTTGCAGTTAATTCTAGATTTTTTTGCTCCTGTTAGGGCCTATAAAGTAATATCAGTCATTCTCCCCAGAGACTATAAAAGAAAGCACTGAATTGCACCTTTTTCAAAGATAACTCTTCAAATTAAAACAAAAAGTCTTTTAAAAAACCCTTCAGACAAGAATTATTACTTTTTCATAAATCATTTTAAATATAAGGTGAAGATCTTAATTACAAACCTCAAGTCTTAGGATCATGGAATAGTAGAACTGTATGCTAAAATGATGGAAGCTCTATCTATCACATTACCAGAAAAAAAATCACTTCACAGATGTTCTTCAAAGCTACACATATTGGTCATTTCAGCTGAAGTCAGGGCATGAGAGAATCCACTAAGAATCACTTCTTACATAGATATCTAGATGAAGGTTTTGGGTCCCTCCTGCCCCAGCAGAGTGGACCAACCACAGAATTATGTGGATTCCAGGTGATGAAAAGTAAAATGCCAATAAACTTTTAAATCATACAAGAATTACAGAATACAAAGGGTGGGGCTGATGCTAACTCTGTCACTGATGAGATAAAGTCAAGCAGCCGCAGCCTAGTGATCTTCCCGGCACAGGCACCATCCTGCCCACTGGGAACATGGTACTGCAGATAGGGGTCTACCAACTTTAGCAGATGCCAACCCTCCTTACAAACACTGCTAAGTTTTCCAGGAAAAGGAGTTATATTGGTTTTCTCCTCTGGGTGAATTTTACCAAGTGAGTTTGAAAAGACATGTCCTTGGTCCTCTAGTGGAGTCTGTTCCTCTAACTGGATGGTTCTCAATTTTTAGTAGGAAGAAGAATCCACCAGGGAGCTTGTTTAAGACGCATGCTCTAGAGACCCAACTCTTGTGGCCTAGTTGATACGCAATCCCTGAAATCTCCGATCTCAACAAGCTATTGTGATGCTGGGAATCCCGGAGCCTCCAGTTTGAGAAACACGGAAGGAATACCATTTATCACAAAATACTACTGGGTCGAAAATGAGCCTCAGCGGCTGGCAAGTAAGTCAAATACTTTCAGCAGAAAGGAGTTATCACGATCCGGCTGACAAGGCGCACTTTGTCCATAAGAAGAGGGAAGGGAACAGGAGAACTATTACCTGATTTTATTCCACAGGCTCACAGCCTCCCCCGACCCAAGTATCCACCCCCACTTCAACCAAGGCATCTCAGACTTGAGGACCTCAAGCCCAGACGCATTCAACCCGACGTGCACCTACCCAGCCTCCGTTATCCTGGATCCAGGTGTGCAGGTGCCGGTTCAGGTACTCAGTCATCCACAGGGCGATGTTGTCCACCAGGGGCGACATCTCCCGGTTGACGCTCTCCACACACATGACCCCACCGAACTCAAAGAAGGCCACAATCCTCCCCCAGTTCACCCCATCCCTGAAGAGCTCCTCCACCACCGTGGCAAAGCGTCCCCTCGCGGTGAAGGGCGTCAGGTGCAGCTGACTGGACATCTCGGCGAAGTCGCGGCGATAGCGACGGGAGAAGTCATCGCCGGCCTGGCGGAGGGTCAGGTGGACCACAGGTGGCACCGGGCTGAGCACAGGCCCCGCGGCGGCGGCGTGGGCAGCCGGGGGTGGCGGTGGCGAGGTCCTGGCGGCCGGGTCCCGGGGCGCAGCGGGCGGGGGGTTGCGCTCCGGCTGGGAAGAGAAGATGCCCGGTACCGGGGCGGCCCCTGGGGGCGCAGCGCCCACGTCTCCAGCATCCCACTCGTAGCCTCTCTGTGACAGCTTATAGTGGATGTACTTCATCACTATCTCCCGGTTATCATACCCTGTTCTCCCAGCGTGAGCCATCCTTTCCCCGAGGAAAAGCAGCCAGGTACCAACAGCACCTTTCGCCCCCGCTCCCACCCCGCAGCCCCGAAAGAAAAAGAATAGTTATAATCCAGCTATTTTATTGGATGTGCTTTGCATTCTTGGATGAGAGGGTGTCTTCAGTCACGCGGAACACTTGATTCTGGTGTTTCCCCCTTGGCATGAGATGCAGGAAATTTTTATTCAAATTCCTTTCGGATCTTTATTTCATGAGGCACATTATTAAGTATTGTTAATATCAGTCTACTTCCTCCGTGATGCTGAAAGGTTAGAAGGAAGAAAAAAACTAGTTAAGTCAAAATCAGGTGCATTTTCCTTAATACGCTGGGTGAAAGCAGGACACACATACTGTAAGTTACACGGCTAAAAAGAATGTTATTAAACTGCCTGGAAATTAAATTTACTCGAATGCACTCAAAGTCGAAAACCTCAACTGTGTCCATTGAAAGTTACCATTAAACCAATATCTGTGCAAAGAACTTACTTGTATTTTTTAAGGACAGCATGATCCTCTGTCAAGTTTCCTTTTTCGTAAAACCAAAACAAATGCATAAGGCAATGATCCCATCAATCTTCAGAACTCTCCGTTTATAGCTGCTTTAAAAAACTTCCAAATGAATCAGGAGTTGGGGGAGGGGATGTAAAAATTGGGAGGATTTCCAGATTGATTCCCAGACTTCGGCTTCACAGAAATGTCAATCCGTAGGAATCCCAACCGGAGATCTCAAGAGCACAAGGAAAAAAGGCAGCGGCGGCGGCAGATGAATTACAATTTTCAGTCCTGCATTTGCAGAAGTCCTGTGATTTTCCCCCTCTCGGCAATTTGCACACGCACATACACGCGCGGGCAGACATGGATCTCTATCCACGGGACCGCTTCACGCCTCCACGGGAGAGAGACACGGGAGGGAGACGATGGAAGAGCTGGGGACGGGGGCAGGAATCCTCTTCTGATCAAACTCGGTACAGCAAATGCATTTTCCGAAAAGCTGCTTGATAAATGAAGGCAGGACGCGCCCGGCCCGCCGGTGCCGAGCGCGAGAAGCCCGCGCGCTGTGTGTGGTGCGGTGGGGAGAAGGAGGTGGTGGGGGAGGGTTTTATTTTTTCCCTCTTTTCCTAAAAAGGATGACTGCTACGAAGTTCTCCCCCCTGGACCCCCTCTTCCGCTGCACCCCACCAGCGCACCCCGCCTCCGGGCTGCGCACCCTTTCTCCTCCTCCAGCTCCTGCGCGGCGGCGCAGGCGGCGGCCGCCTCCTCGAGCTCCCGCCGCGCAGCCCGCTCCGAGCGGTGACGGCTGCCGGCGGGGAGGGCCCGGCTCCCGGGCACCTTCGCTGGCGGCGGCGGCGACGGCTCGGTGGGGACACCGGAGCGACGGGCGGGCGCGCGGCGGGCGGGCGCGCGGGCGGGCGTGGAGGGGGCGGGGAGGAAGGGGGCGGGCGCGGGGCGGGGGGGTCTGGCCTCTTACTTCATTCTCCGCACAAACCGCCTGGTTTCCTGTACGTACGTCACTGTTCATTCAAAAAAAGAAGAAAGAAAGAGCCCTCCTCTGAGCCGCCCGACCGCCCCCTCCGTCCGGCTCCCTTCCCTGGTTAAAGGCGCCGCGGCCGGCCCGGAGGCGGCGCGCCCGGCCGGGGACACATGGCGAGCGCGGGGCCGCGGCTGGGGAGGGCGCGCTCGGGGCGGCCACCCGCCGGGGCCGCTCCGCCTGCAGGGCCCGGCCGGTGGGTGGCGTGGGCGGCGCAGGCCTCCCGCGCGGCCGCGGCGCGGTGGGTGTGCGACCGGCCTCCTCGGGCCTGCGGCGGGCCTGGCGCGCGTTCGGGGGTCGCCGGGGCTCGCAGGGGGTCGGGGAAACGCACGCGGCCCGGCCGAGGCGGGAGCCAGGCAGCGACTCAGCGCAGAGCGGCGGCGGCTGGGCGGGTGCGCCATGAAAACAAGGGCCGGACAGCACCAGGAATCGCTTGGTGGCTTCTAACCGTGCGTGTGTGCGTGCATGTGCATGTACACGTGTGTGTACTACACACACTCCGAGTGGCACCGGAGCTCGGTCGCCTGGGAGAGAATAGAGGCCGGTGCTGACCCCCCGAGCAGTGGGACCTCAGCGCTGCCCTGCGGTGGAGAGAGACGGCTGCGCACGTTGATTAAGGAATGCCGGGGAAGCCCCAGGCGGCGTGTTTACTTTCAAGCCCTTTACTCCGTGTCCACGCGGAACGCGCGCGCGGTCCCTGGCTGCTTTCCACCTGAGCAGACCTGAGCGACCCTGGGCAGACCAAACCCTCAAATGGAGAGGGTGGGAGAGGTTGTTTTAGGGGCTTTAAAATAGTTGATTGAATGTTTTTCCTCTGCCCCTAACACTTGGGACACTGGGTCAGGGCTGGCAACTTTAAAGTCCACAATCTTAACTGGCGCGGTAGGTTTTTAACTGTCCACCTTGCCTAGCGGCCAGATGGCCTTATTTTCTCAAGTGATAAACATATACACAAACACATCCTTGTGCCGCAAGCAGACATATTTTTAAATTCACCAGCCTGAAGAGTCCCTAAGAGAAAATAAAAGAGGACAAACAAGTTGCATGTGTGTAACTATTTTTATCTTTAAGTCTTTGGCAAATAAAGCACGGGGGGGGGGGTGTTTAGTAAAAGCGCAGCAGCCATGGCTCAAGCACAAATACATAAGCACACTGGGTTGTAGTGGTCACAGAAACATGACCAGTGAGTACTGCATGTGAACGTTCTGACACCATCTTTATTTTTTTTTTCATTTCTACTCTAAAATCAAGGCATTTATTCTTAAGAAATAGCACTCCACATTATTTCTTAATCTATCATATCCCTTCAGCCATCCTGCCAACTTGTCGTATGTAGGAACCCATGCCTTTGCTACAATTCTATTATTTGAGGCAATGAAGGGAGGCGTTCCTTCCTGCCCTTCTGATGGTTGTGAGAGTCCCCTTTTACCCATGCACACTGGGGCGGAGGTGCTCTTGCCTGGATGTAGACACTGGGAATCTGTTGATCTGGGATATATGTTTTCATAGAAATAAATAGTGGAAAATATTAATTCCATAACATTTTGGTTTAGTAATCTTCTTATAACCTTGTCTTAAATCCCCCAAATTGCTTAAGAATTCAAAACCTTTGTATTTCTTTTTTTTTTTTTTTTTTTTTTTAAATTTTTTTTAGTTGTAGATGGACACAATGTCTTTATTTTATTGCTTTGTATGTGGTGCTGAGAATCGAACCCAGGGCTTCATGCATGCGAGGCAAGCGCTCTACCGCTGAGCTACAATCCCAGCCCAAAACCTTTGTATTTCTAATACCCAGCATGTGGGTGAGAAAACCAGAGGAGCTGGAAAGAAACTGCACTTCTTCTGCAAGGGAGGCAGCCAGAAGAAAATGGATCCCCTGTTCCCAGAGAAAGGAAAACTTCCTGACCTTTCTTTCTTCGCTCCCATAGTCTCACTATATGGGTCTCCCAGACCAGTTCCTTCTGTGATATCTTGGCTGTAACCAGCGGCTCAGGACAGGTCTGGGTCAGTCCAGGACTGCCTCTGTGCCTGAGACTTTCCACACACATGCACCGGGGACTTTTCACGGTCCAAGATGGCTTCTATATCTCAGGACCACGGGACCACCTTTTGCCAGCTCTGCCTGGTTGGAGTCTACCAGTAGGGTGGCACCAGGGAGAAATAGCAAGATGCAAGGAATGGAGATTTTATCAAGAGTCTGAAAGGCCTGTTTTCTTTCTTCTTTCTCCAGTCTGCCAAACAAAAAGCTTTTTTTTTTTTTTTTTGGCCAGTTTTCGCCACCTGCTGGCTGATGTTTAGAGCATTATTCAAAAAGCACTTCCATCATCAGAGTGGATGTTCCCTAAGTTTATGAAATTTTCAAAGAACATTATTCTAATCCTTACATACTAATGTTTAATGTAAGTATGTATCAGATCACTAAGCTTTTACTTAAAGTGAGGGAAGAAAGAGACTTTCAGAGGGAACTGATTACTAATAGAAAAATGAGTTCAAAATACAACCATTTTTAGGTTAAAAACCATGACCCCAAATGAGGTGGAAATAAATCCATAAACCAAATGAACTAACTAGAGAAAACTAGTAGTCCAGATAGTCTGCATAAAGGAAAAGTGAGCTGCTTAAATAGCATCTCACAGGCCTGATAGCAATTCAAAAATGCTAGCTTGTAATTTCAAGTACCTTCTACATTATGAACTCCTCTGCTGAATAGAGCATGCTCTCTCAAATGGTTTGAATACTTGGTAGGCAAGCACTGCATAAGCCCCAGTAATAGTGTTCCCAATCTGTTCGTGCTTAGAACCTTCTACTGTAAATGATCATACCCCAGTTGTCTGCTTTGCGCTCTCAAACTCTTCTTGTAATTCAGAAACTTTTGTCAAATATAAACCAACAAGCCTCAATTTAACTTAGAAACCCACCAGACTAATTTCTGGTGGGTCCTAAACCTCAAAAAAAAAAATGTTAGAATAATTAAGCATACAACCTGTAAAACCAGACAAAGCTGTGGTGCAAGTTTAACAGTGGGCAAATAATGTTTGTTTTTGGTTTGTAAAAGAAAGCATAGGAGATTTACTTCTGACTTTTTTCCCCTTCCAAATTAATAACTTGTCATCTAAAAAAGTGAAATAAACTAAGGGTAGGAAATCATCTTAACATTTTTCAAATGCCTACTCCTTTCCTTAGACTGAAACTGCAGTCATAGAATTAAAGTACAACACCATCATGTTGAGGCCGAACAGGCAAAGAATTTACATTTGTAGGCGGGCACGGTGGCGCAAGCCTGTAATCCCAGCACTTGGGGAGGCTGAGACAGGAGAATTGTGAGTTCAAAGCCAGCCTCAGCAATGGTGAGTCACTAAGCAACTCAGTGAGACCCTGTCTCTACATAAAACACAAAATAGGGCTGGGCATGTGGCTCAGTGGTTGAGCACCACTGAGTTCAATCCCTGGTACAAAAACAAACTATCTCCAAAGAATTTACATTTGTGTTTGTGTGTGCAACAACCCAGGTGCTTTCTGCCTCTAAGTTACATCTTCAGCCCTTTTTGTTATTCTGAGGCACAGTCTAGCTAAGTTGCCCAAGCTGGCTAGAATGTGAGATCCTCCTACCTCAGCCTCCTGAGCTGCTGGGATTACAGGTATATACAATCACGCCTGGCAAAGAATTTGCATTCTTGTGTGCCGTAACTTTTATTCTCTTATGTGATCTATATTTAGCACAGAGCACAATTATCTCCCAAATACTGCTATTGAACTCAATTAGAAAAAAAAAAATCAAGGTTATTGATTGTTTCCTAAGACTGCCTTCAGAAAGTCCCAGAAACTGAGTGGCTTAGAACAGAAATATATATTCTTTCATAGTTCTGGAGACTGTAAGTCCAAAATCAAGGTGTTAGCGAGGCTACGCTCCCTCTGAGACTCTAGGTAGGATCTTCCTGTCTTTTCCTGACTTCTGAGAGTGGCTGGCAGCTCTTGATCTTCCTTGGCTGGCAGCTGCATCCCTCCAATCTTTGCCCATCCTGAGATAGCATTCTTCCAGTGTCTTCTTTGGATTCTTAACCAGGCCGTCCATCATATGGGAGGAGAGCCCATCCTCATAACCTCATCTTAACTTGATTGTATCTTTACAGACCCTATTTCTGAATAAGGTGAAGAACTCCAACATCTTTTGGGGTGACAGTTCAACTCATATATCTAATGGGGTATCTTTCAATCTCATGAGGATTGTTTACTCAAAGGCCTGAGGACTGAGCAATGTTAAAACTGAATTTCAAGGGTTACCATGACCTTTCTAAAAAAAAATGGATTCATATTCCTGCTCAAAGTTCTTCCACTCCTCTGCATGGCATGATCTGGGCAAGCCTGCCCACCCTTCCCTTCCACTTTCCTTCTCACAGGTAGGTTAACTTATGGTGGTTTCTGGAACATGCCAAGATCTCCAACATCTGTTGACTTTGCACACCAGCTGGTCTTCCTGAAATGCACCAAATCTTTTCACCTGATAAATTACTACTCATTCCTCAGGTCCTAGGTTAAGAACTTCCCTGAGAAACCACCCTTGACTTTCTGGGGCAGCCTCTGGAGTCCACCTGCTCCTAGATGTGACCTGGTACAGGGACTGATAGCTTAAAAACCACTAACCTGGGTTTGAATCCTGGCTCCTTGGCTCTGCTGCTTGGCAGCTATGACTTGGGCTAGTTACTGAACCTCTGCATCTGTTCCCTCATTCATAACACAAGAGGATAAAACAGTACTCACAGTTGATGTAAAATTTCAATGATTTAAAACATGTCCAGGATTCAGCAGTAATGGGCATCTGTTTTCAATCTATTGTCAATCAAGTGCAATTTCTGAAATGTTTTCTGCATTAGATTTTAAGTTACTTGAAGGCAGGGACCACAATTTTCCTTGTGGAGTCCCAGCCTAGAACAGTGTGCTTGGCATTCAAATACTTCTGGCATAAAATTCAGAGGCCTCAAGCCGAAGAAAGGGTTGGAAGCTGGTTCCTTTTTCCAGCAAAACTTGTAAGTATATAGTGGAGTTATCAGAGGGATTATGGAAAGGATGTGATAGAGAAACAAGAAATGCAATCACCAGGATAAATAACACATTGCTTGTGCAGAATTGTATCCCCAGCGTGTGGACATCACCATTGGTTTTTTTTGTTGTTGTTGTTGTCTTTTTGGTACTGGGGACTGAACCCAGGGGTGCTTAACCACTGAGCCACATCCCCAGTCCTTTTAATTTTGCATTTTGAAACAAGGTCTCACCAAGTTGCTTGGGGCCTCACTAAGTTGCTGGGGGTGACTTTGAACTTGCCATCCTCCTGCCTCAGCCTCCTGAGCTGCTGGGATTACAGCTGTGCACCGCCATGCCTGGCTCATCATTGGTATTCAACAAATACGATGAATGAGGAAAAACGGAGGTTATAAAATCAGGAGTGAAATAGAAATCAAGAAATAACTTCTTCCTTTTTAACATCTAAACATAAAAGTTAAATAAGTAATATCATATGCCATTTATGAATAAAAATTACTCAAATTTAAAGGTTAAGCTTGGCAACCAAGGAGTCCCAAAAATCTCTTCTTGATGTAACCAGAATTTCTCTGTTTAAGAGAACATCAAGAATATCAAGGTGTGCTCTTCTTAGTATCAGTCTTGTATCATCTGCTGCCCTTTTAGAGCTCAGAGACAGTCTGTTGATGGAATATACAGATATAATGCAAAGTACAGAATATCTATGCTTTGTATCTGAAACAGTTACTTAGATTTTTTCCAAATTCCACATTTCTGGAACTTTTACTCATATACCATATAGCGGAGTCCTATAAACAGAACATATTTGAAATAACTCTGAATACCAAGCATTTACTTACTGAAAATGTTACTTTCTTAAAAAAAATGATAAAAATCAGGCTTTGTGATAGCTTAGGATGCAAAGTCAACATAACGTTATAAAAGATGTTTGTGTTTTGTTTAAGTGGCCTCTTAAAAAACAAATGTCTAAGAAAATAAGTTCTCAGATTTGTAAAGCTTGTTCCTCATTTATTTTTTGTTGTGATTCAGAAATACAAGATTTGAAAATTAGATTACAATTTTGCCACAAAAGCTTCTAAAGTAGCCAACACAAGTTCTAAAATGTATCAAAATAGTCATGTGCTCTTTTTTCAATTTAAAAATGACTATAGAGTTGTCACATCAAGCAAATGTAAAATATAAAAGCAACTATTCTCCTCTTCAAAATATCAAATCCATAGCTACCCTCAACTGTAACATGAATAGTGATTAAGTCCACAACTGGAAGGTTATGGTCAGCAGGTACTTTTTAAAGCTAAGTTACTAAGAACTAAAGAAAATGAGAAACATATAAAGCATTTACATCTAAAGTATTAATATTGAAAAGTGTCCTCAAGTGAGTAATACATGTTTAAATTAGAACATGATGTAATAAAATTAAATCTGATGACATAATTCAAAAAAAATTATGTACTGACCTCTTCTGGAAAGACAAAAATACAATTCTTTGAATTGAAGCAACTGGTACCAAAATTGTTTCATCATCTAAGTATTAGAAAGAGTCTTAAAGTTTCACTTGCAAGAATCAATAACATATGGCTTGAAGGATCCAGATAAATAAAACTAAATATATGTACGTATGAATGTAAAGAGGCATCATAACAGAATTTAAAATTTTATTCTTTTCACTGTGCAAATTATTAAATTTTTTAAAAATATAGAAAAGAACTTTTTTTTTGTGGTGGTGGGGATCAAACCCAGGGCCCAGGCATGCCAGGCTCTACCACTGAGTCACATCCCCAGTCCAAGATTTTTGTTTTTGTAAAAAGAAAATGAGAATTGTTTACTATACATTTTTCCATTATGAAGGGTCCTTGAACATATTTTGGGATTTGTATGGCTGCATGTTAATTCTTAATAAATATACTCACAAGTACATTAAAATAAAATAGAACAACCAAACCCAGAAGAGCAGGCGCCTCAAAACTGAAATTCACAGAAGTTGTTGATGGTCACATAGAGTCAACATTTCAACAGAATCATTATTGAACTTCTAGGGCTGGGGGTGTAGCTCAGTGGTAGAGCTTGGGTTTAGCCCATGCAAAGCCCTGGGTTCAATCACCAGCACCAAAGGGAAAAAAATTAGAACTTCTGGTGCCATCAGGAAGATCCACCCACTTTCGGTTATAGCAGATATTGAATCAATGCCAAGTTTTTTTATTGTTTTGTTGCTGGGGATGGAACCCAAGGTCTCACACGTGCTACGCAAACACTCTACCACTGAGCTACATCCACAGCCCCTGAATTAGTATGATCTTAAAAAAGTAAAAAAAAAAAATTCATAGTTTCCCTAACAATTAGACTGACATTTTCTTTCCATTTTCCCCCCTCTTCTTCTCCTGAGCAGAAAAGCAAGTTTGTACAAGAATCAAGCCAAAATAGATTAAAAAGTAGAATTTCCCTTTTAACACTGTCATGTTTAGGATGAAGTCAGACCACTGAGGGATGTTGCTTAAATGCCTATGATCCTTTATCCAAAACCTTTTGGGCCAGATGTGTTTCAGAATTCATAATTTGTGGGATCTTTGAAAGGTACTATGGGCATGCACTGGATATCACAGAACACTTCCAAAGTTTTGGCGATACCAGAAATCGTACTTATTGCTATTTTTTTGGGCAAAATTAACAAACGGGTACACAAAGTGGCATAACCTACAATAATCTCACATTAGTTCAAGTCAAGTTTTGCTAACAAATGAATTATGGCATCAAATTTAGAAAAATAAACTTGGTTTCAAAGATTTTAGGATAAGGGAGTGTGGGCCTTTAAACATCTCTGACAAAAGTTCATTCCATGGCATTACAATTTCTGAAAATCTGCTCTCCTGCCTGGGCTCAATCTGGTTTAAGAACAGTATCTCTCATCACAGAATGTGGGCTTTTAAATGTGTAAAGGCAGCAGACTCTCTGGAGTAACAGTATTCTCTCTGAGGATAATTTGAAAAACAAAAAAATGTATGCTAAAATAACTATTGTTAAGTAGTTAATTTTATTTAATCAGACACCATCTTGGACTAGATTTTAATACAGACCAGCAGTAGAAGGTGCCAACATTCAAGGAACATGTATAAGAAAAGAATAAATTTAAGGAACATCCAGATATTAATGTAATTGTTTCCTGTGAATTAGAAAAATACAGCCATTATTCCACTTTTGCAGCTGTACAATGTGACTCAACATCCTCTGCAAACTTTGGCTATGTAAGACTAAAATGTCTATGAGACCATTTTGGCATCAACCCACTCCTGTAAACTGTAATGAAGTTATTCCAAGTAACTTATGTATTAAATAATAATGTCTTCTGTATTTATCAGTAAATATTCCATACACAGATCTTGATAAAAAAAGACATCATGGAGCCATTAAAACATTTTACTGTTTAAAACTTAAGTCACTTTAAAGAAGTCAAGAGCTTCAAAAAATCAAAAGGGGGGGAAAAAAAGCCTGGCTATATTTCCAGGGCTTTGATCATTTTTATTTTGTTTTAACAATAAAGGAGTTTCTTCTTCAAGCTGGGTGGAGGTGCATACCTGTAATCCCAGCAACTCGGGGGGCTGAGGCAGGAGGATCGCAAGTTCAAGGCCAGCCTCAGCAACTTAGCGAGATCCTGTCTCAAAGAATAAAAAAGGGGGCTGGAGATGCAGCTCAGTGGTAGAGTGCCCCTGGGTTCAATTCCCAGTACCACACACACACACACCAAAAAAAAAAAAAGGAATAGTAAAAAAGTTTCTTCTTCAAAAGTAGAGGTCATTTCCCAGCAAAGTGAACTGGAATGCTCTACTCTATTTGCAAGGAGGAAAGGATGGACATAACATCAAGATGAAGGACATTGTCCTGAAGTCAGAGGAGCATGTACAACCAACAGGAGGCAATGGGGAACAGTGGCTGAGACTCCTCAGAGGCACTTGCTGTGGGAACCCACTCCATGGACAACAGATCCTGTAACCCAACACCTCGTTCACCGGTGGGGAGGACCTTCCAGAGCTTGGTAGGTAGAGGTTTGAGTGGGCTTCCCTAAATAAAGGTGGCCTGAAGATCCTGTTCTTGGGGTCAGTAGTGGAGTCAGAGAGAACGGGTGACCATTTTATTTCAAGAATGAGTATCTTCAAAATTAGCCATCTTTTTTCTTAATGAGTACAATTTAAATCGACAATCATCAGCCTTTCTTAAAAGCTACATCTATGCTACATGTATAAGAATGTCACACTTTTTAATTGTTTGTTTTAATGAATTCATGAATTAATTTGAAAAGTCAAAAATCCTAGCTGGTCTTTTTAAAAAAAACAAACAAAAATATTATAGTAGTATAAGCAAAACTAGAAAGAGAGCGAGGGGGAAGAACAATCACTGAAATGGAAGAGAAGAGGGGAACTCAGGTCACCATGGCTACTGAGGAAACTGTAAACTCTTAAGCTTCTAAGATTTTATGTATCTTCAGAAAACATTTAAGGAGACTGCCTTTCCTCATGAATAAAATATGAAAAGCTCCTAGGCATTAGGGTCTAAGAAGATACTGCCTTCTCCCATCCCCCGTAGCTTCATGGGATCAGAGGGAGAGAGCCCACCAGCAGCAGACCCCGAGCACAGCACAGGGGTGTCCGCCGCACTCAGACTCAATAATTCAGACTCACTGGCGAAGCGTAAAACTCACCTGGAGTAAAATACACCAAGGTAAAAAGAAAGCAGGGGGGGAAAAGCCCCAGAAATCCATAAACTGCCTTTCATGGAAAGTTTTAAAAAGCCCTCAAGACATTCTTATGTGCCCTAGAATATACTTCTAGACTTGATCTCTATGGGGGGAAAAAAGAATAAATAGTAACAATTTAAATTATCACTCACATTCTGTTCTTTACCCTGTTTAGTGCTGTTAGCTCTCATACCACCACCTCTCCACCTCAGAGGCCAGAAACCAAACGCTCCTGGTCCATGTTGGCACAGTGCAACAACATCACCTGGAACTGGGTTTCCATCCTCTTGCTTCTGAAGAGCACTGGTCCAACCACATGTTCAAAGACAAGACATAGCGTCTGTAGGCCAAAAGGTGGGTCCCATGTAGCAGCAAGCTGTTCAAATCCTTTGGAAACAGTCTCCTCCCAAGAATCAGGCAGTTTTGTCTGCGATTTCAGATTTGGCTCTTTGCATCATGCAGCGGCGAACTATGCTATCAAAACTTCCCAGGTAAAACAGAGCAATGGTGCGGAAGAGGCCCATGGTGACCACCTGCAAGGCAGAGGGACCTTTCAGCTCATCCCACAGTATAACATGGCAGTTCATTTCAAGGTACTTAGGTCTCTTGTAAGTAGTTTCGAGGACACGTTTTCTAATCTGCTCTAAGGACAAATATAATAAAAATATATAAATGTCAATAAATCCTGAGGAACAGGATATACTGGCTCAGAACCACTGTTCAGCACTGAGCTCACCAGAGATGACAAGATTTGGTCAGTTTATTTCAACCATAAAAGGAACAAAATAGGTACTCTTAGCAGAATAGAACTACACTAGCTAGGGAAGTTCTACTCAGCATCCCAAACAGGGATATGTAATCAAGACTTCTTTGGTTTAAGATCTATCTTCTGAGCATAAGGATAAGCCCCCATGCGAGGTGCTAAGACAACTGTGATGAGCAAGATACATCCCTGCCCTCTCTGAGCTTTCCTTTTTGAGATGGGGGTCTCACTATGTCTTCCAGATGGGTCTTGAATCCTGGGCTCAAGTGATCCTCCTGCCTCAGCGTCCTGGCGCATGTTCTACTGGAGCTTATTTGTTAACTAAAAGGATGATCAAGCAAAAAGGCAATTTCTGTTTCAGGGTTGAGGTAGCAATTGACCATATCTGTTTACCCTCACTCTTTCTACTAGCAGACTCTCACTAAAGCAATCCTAAAAGGGATCTTGAAAAGACATTAAACTCCAAAGAGAAAGAGATGCTTTCATATATGCAAAGATTCAACAAAGTTGCCTTCCAGGTACCCTTTTTTTCCAGAATGCTATGATCACAGGCAAATGAAGTGAAGGGTCAACAAAGAAAGACACTGTCATATGATACAGGAAGAGGGGACTCAACACAAGAGGCAGAGGGATTGCCTCATGACCACCAAGAAGAGGGCAGCCAGGCATCAGCTCTGTACCAGGCATGGGGCAACTGGCCTGCCCTGGCAGGTCCAGGGCTTCCAGGAGGAATTCCTTCCTGATCCAGTATCTGGTATTTCTAAACATCTCAAGAGGAGATGAAGATGGTCAGAGGAGAATTGAACAGTGAATTATCAGTCTTCAGAAATACATTAAAAAAGCAAAAAATAATTTTAGGAAAAGTTGTGTTTTTCTTTGAAGAAGTTGTCATCATACATGATGTATGCACACTACACTCAGCTGTAAAGAGCATCTAAATGGCCACCAAAATGATCTTCCCAAATAGGGATCTAACCAAAATGACAGTAACACAAAAGGACAATATAACTAATATCACAAAATGAGGGTGGGGAGAGGAGGGCGGGGGAGAGCTAAGTGCTCATCTTTCATCCTGGGAGGCAATAACAAGGTGTGCCAACCCAGAAAGAGCAGCACGGAGGGCTCCCACCTCCAGGGGAACAGGAGAGCTTCTGCTGAAAGAACAGGGTGCTCTGCAGGTGCAGGTCAGGAGTGCAAGGGAGGGTACCCGATCTCCTTAGCAGCTCTTGGAAACCCCTTGATTCTCTGAATGTGTGCAAGGATAACTTGAAAAAACACAAAAACCAAAGGAAAGCTGACAAAGGCCAAACCAGGAAGACAGGAGAAAGACTACTGGTAGACAGGGACTCGGGAGGATGAAAACTGCAGGACAGGACAATTTTACGGCAGTGCACTTATTCTGCATGACCTTGTGATAGTATATAGACGACATTATGCATTTGTCAAAATCCACAGAAATGTACATCACCAAGAATAAACCCTAGCCTCAACTGTAGACTTGAGTTTAGAATAATGTGTCAATGTTGGTTCAAGGTACGACGCTAATGCAAGATGTTAGGAAGGGACACTGTGGAGGCGAGGTGGGGTGGGGTGGGCATATATGGGAACTCTACCCTAGCTCAAGTTTTCTATAAACCTAAAACTGTTCTAAAAAATAATCACATATATATATGTATACACACATATATAGTAGTCCATTATATGTATGTAAACATACATATTTATACACACATAAACCTCAAGAAAAAGCAATTCTGAGAGAGTCTTACAAAGAGATGAAGATGTGACTGGAAGGAATATTAAATGCAGGCTAGAAAAAGGAAAACTCGGGATGAGGGATATAAAGAAAGTTCTAGAAAGAAAGAAGAAGGGTAGAGAAAGGAAGAGAAAGAGCTAGAAAGGTTAGCAGGCCAACAGGTCAGAGGACCCATGCTGGACCTTAAGCTTCATGTGGGTGGTACTGGGGAGCCACAGAAGGTTTTACACAGGTACATCTGCAGCTTAGAAAAGCAGTCTGTGCTGGGAACAGTGGCGCACACCTGTAATCCCAGCAATTTGGGAGGCTAAGGCAGGAGGATCATGAGCTCAAGTCCAGGCTCAGTAACTCAGTGAGACGCTATCTCACAATAAAAAATTTGAAAAGGGCTGTGGATGTGGCACAGTCATAGAGCACCGCTGGATTCAATCTCCAGTACTGCAAGAGAAGAGAAAGGAGAAGAAGACTGGACTGCAGGCACCCTGAGGTTGGAGAGGCTACCTTACATCTGATTCTCCAAAGCAAACAGCACTCAGCATGCACATCAAAAAGTAAATTCTGTGTGTCTTAGAAAAAACTATAAATACCATAATGGCAGGGAATGCTTTTAACCCTCCACTCATATCTCCTTCAAAAGCTTAGATACCAGTGACCTCACTTAGCTGGAAATGGTGTCCTAGTCTAATATCACATTACATTGTAGGCAAGCCCACTGGTAAACTAGATTAAGAATTCCATTTTTCTAGACTCTCTGAAGCAAGGTGTTTCTCACTGATGAGCACCCCAATAGCAGAGACAGAGCTTCATCTATTTGCAGGGCTCAGCACCAAAAACTTCTTCCCAGTCTACTTTCCTTAGGTTATATCCTGAACCTACTTCCTATTTATTTATGTATTGCTAGTGGAGAAAGGGAGAAAGTTGACAACTCAATAAAAATTTTTCACATTCCCAAATACAGTTACTAGTCCACTCTTAGTCTTTTCCCACGGAGGTTTGACACAGGGCAGTTTCTGTCTTGTCCATCTGTCCATCTGTGTGTCTGATTGCTGGCTGAGGCAGAGCTCACCTGTTGGAGTCCTTCGGTGATAGAAGTTACAGGAGCCATCCCACAGGTCAGGGCTGAGAGCATGTACCCATCGGAGCCAATGGAACTATTAAAATTTCCTTGCTAAAAAAGAGAAGGAGGAGCACAGAGAGGGATCCATTGTAAGTTGAAAGGAATCAATTCAACATAGCAATGGCAATGAGGTGTGTTTTTCGCTTTAAAGGGGACAGGGTGGTCACAAGGCAAACATCAGAACCAGGACACTTGTCTTTGGCTGATGGGCGGCTCTCAAGATGAGTCCACAGGACCCTAGGGGACGTGACCCTAAGGACAAACTGACTATCATAATACTAAGACATTCACTGCCTTTTCCACCACAGTGACATGTGCACTAATGGGCAAGACTACTGGGGCATTAGTCAGTGTTCTTACCAAACTAGACTAAAAGTCACCGTCACCGCCTCTGCCACATACATTTGCAGTAATAAATACACAAAGAAAACACAACTTTTAAAAATCTTTAAAAATTATGTAAATGTTCACTTTACTTAAAAATGCCCTTGATAAAGGAAAGTTAATCATTTTATAAAAACACAACCCTTGAAGACATGTCTCCTCAAAACAGTACCCCCTTAATCCCCAGCTTCAGTTACCCACAGTCAACCCAGGCCTGAAAAGATTAAATTGAAAATTCCAGGAAAAAATTCACGAGTTTCAAGTTGACACGGCTCTGAGTAGCACAATGGAATCTCATGCCATCCAGCTCTGTCCCACCCTGGCCATGAATCATCTCTTTATCCAGTATATCTGAAACCAAATTCATAAATTACCCTACTTTATAGTTTAACTGTATAGTTCATTGATGCAGTTTTCAATTTCACTTTGTAGCTAACCTTTAAGAAATGACCATTTGTTGAGTTTGGGTTTAATATTGCTAATTACACACACAAACACAACCTATGTAAGTTTTCCTACATACATGTGGGGGGGGGGGAAACAGTGTGCAGAGGGTTTGCAGATTCAGGCATCCCTGGGATCCCTCGAGGCTGAGGGGAGGCTATCATACTCCAGTGGACAAGTGAGAAACTGGCACCAAGTGCCTCTGACGCACTTGAGCACAAAACCTGTGCAACTGCTCCGAGCTGAACTTGCTGCCCTCCTGGGAACATTGTTTTCATATGAAAGCATCAAGCACTGTAACAGGCAGGGAGGGCGATTCTGCTTGGCTACAGACTCGCAGAGTGAAGCCAAGTGTTGCTTGGAGGAAAACAACTTGGTATACTTGTGGGTAACGTTAAAATCTGAGCTTTCAAGGAAAAGTTCAGATATGCAAAAGCTTGTGCCTGCCATCTTGAGACTGTCGGCTTCTCAACACATACTTTCATGGTAAGATCAGCAGTGATACTGATGAATGTGATTTTTTTGATAACTCGGTGAGCCCATATTTTCCAAATGACTAATGCCTGATACCAAATCGTGAATGGGTAAAAGATCCATTCAAAGTACAAGAGAGACCAACAGATTTTAATGTCATGGAGAACAAAAAGTTCATTGATGTGGTTTCCAATTTCACATTGTAGCTAACCTTTAAGAAATGACCATTTGTCCAGTTTGGATTTTAATATCAAAAGAAGAAAAAAATACCCAAAATTATGTGAAAAGCTTTATAAGATACTTCTTCCTCTTCTAACTACATAGTTGTGTATGGTCAGATGTTCTTCATCTGCTTCAACCAAAACAAAATATTACAATAGACTGACCACAGAAATAGACAAGAGAATCCAGCTGACCCCTACTATGCAGACCTTAAAGAGATCGGTAAAAATATAAAACAAGGCCACTCTTCTTGCTAAAATTTTGCTTTGAAAATAATTATTTTTATAAAATGTCACATTAAAATACAACGGATTTATTATTTTTAATGAGTTCACAACTAATTTTTTAAAACTACGGCTTCGATTTCTAATATGGCAATTATAGATAAGTATAACCCAGGTAAATAAAAGTTCTCTAGAGCTGTCAATAATTAACAAGAAAGTATGGTGATTAAGAGAAGGAAAAATTTGAAAAACCACCTCAAGAAACGAATCCTGCCAAAATAGGAAGAGCGTTTCAGGATTATTAAGAACTTAGGGTCTGTTTGCTTTTAACTTGAGATGAGCTGGGGAAAAAATATCCCATCTGATATTTGGGATATTTGTATCCCACTTGTACCATCTCCTGTGCTTTTTAAGGCAACCTGGGCGAAGTTATTCACCCCTGTATATATTTTAATAGAGGTCAGTATTTCTTTCATTCCCTTCAACTCAGCCTCACACAGCGGTACTGTGCTATTTTGAGGTTGCGCCACACTGTGCTGACATCTTCACCCTGATGGTCCTAAAGATGTTCCAAAGCCACCGTGGACCTGCGGATCACAGGCAGTCCTCAAAAAGGGACATTTTTCTGCATGTGGGTCAATAGGAATGTTGCTAAAAGGTATGTGGCACATGGGTTGTTGTTCTACAACACAGCACATGATTTCTAAAGATGCCATTTCTGATTCTCAGCAAACTCAATAGCTGAAAAAGCACGAGGGCTGGGATACCAGGAGGAGGGGCCCAGCAGCCTGGCTGCACTTTCTTATTTGTTATGTTTTACGAAAATGATATTAGGATGCAGCAAGGGAAAAGAATCAATGAGCCTGCCAATAAAGTCCCTAAATAATCTAAAACTGAAAACACTGTGGGAAAGAAGAAAGGAGAGAACAGGGTGCATACTGTGTTTAAACCTTAATAAGTCTCACGTGAAGAACGTGAATTCTAGACACTGTTCCTAAGGTGAAGGTATATAACATATAGTAAAGTGTCTAGGGAAGAAAAGTAGAGTCTAATATTAGATATGATGAATCTGACCAAAAAGTTAAAATAATTTTTCTTTTTTCTTTTTTTTGGTACCAGGGATTGAACTCACAGGCACTCAACCACTGAGCCACATCCCAGCCCTATTTTGTGTTTTATGTAGAGACAGGGTCTCACTGAGTTGCTTAGCGCCTCACCGTTGCTGAGGCTGGTTTTGAACTCACAATTCTCCTGTCTCAGCCTCCCAAAGTGCTAGGATTACAAGCGTGACCACTGCACCCGGCTTAATTTTTCTTTTGAAGTAAGTCCTTGAGTAAATACCTTTTCAGAAATCGAGTGTAAGTACAAATAGTACAGAAAACAAAACGAGGATTTTACTTACTATGGCATCTTTAACGATTTGTTTGGCCACCTGTTCTGGCTTGCAAACAGATGTGGTCTCTGAAATCAGTCGAGTCTCTAAAGGCTAAAAGTGAAAAATATGTTTGTATCAATGCCATTATTGACCATTACACTAAAAATAAGTCAGTTTTACAGCACCCTAATTTGTAAGTAATTGTGATGATGTACTTTCAAACAGATTCCTAATTTTAGAATAAGGTCCATCTGGACTCATCAGTTTCTACTTGGTCACTGTGGAACATTCAGCCTGGCGCTAAGGCAAGACAAGAAGGTCCCTGCATTGTCTGTAGGATGTGTGTGGTCTCGGCTTCAATGAGGACCATCAAGACCTCATTGTGAGAACATATCCCTGGGTACCAATTCAGGAAGGCCCCTCTGACTCCTCACTGCTGGCCAGACACTTGACTCTGTGTCCTGGGAAAATCTGTACCCGTCTCTAACCATACTCCCAGGCCAGCAGATGACACCTGGGGACAGAACTGAAGCCCTGGACAGGGACAGTCCTAACCCAGCCCCAGGTCAAGAACTACAGGTGTTTCTTTTCCTTTTCTTTCTTTTTTGGTACTGGGAATTGAACTCAGGGGTACTTGACCACGGAGTCACATCCCCAGCCCTACTTTGTGTTTTATGTAGAGACAGGGTCTCACTGAGTTGCTTAGTGCCTCGCCGTTGCTGAGGCTGGCTTTGAACTTGCGATTCTCCAGTCTCAGCCTCCAAAAGTGCTGGGATTACAGGCTTGCGCCATTGCACCCAGCTGCAGGTGTTTCTTATAGGACTTGCAGAGGCAGCAAAGAGACAGGATGCTGAAAGAGAAGCCACTCATGAGACAACTTCTGAGTGGTCTGGAGTTTGGCTAAGTGCTATTTCAGGGCTGGAGCTTCAACCCTAAATCCTGGCCTCTCATTCTTCAAAGGGTGGCTCAAAGCCCTCTCAACTCTTATTTCAAAACACCTTTCCTGAATCCTCAACTGGCACTAATCTAGTCTTTGAACATTTCTGTCTTAACATATATTATAGAGACTTCTGCGTTTACATTTGATCTCCTAAGCAGCTTATGAGAAGAATCTTTTTCCCCCTCATTCATCTTTGGCTCTTCTTTGTGGCACTTCACACACGTGTAAAAAATTCCTTAAAAATTCTTTAGAAGGGCGTTTCACACTAAAGCCTTAATCTGTAGGAGACTGCATATTTTATTTACCATGTAGGCTTAGGAAAATAAAAGCCAAAACATATTTTCTTAAAATAGAAAGCAAAGCACTTCATAAAAATCAGGATGAACCTGACAGGTTCTTGATGAACTTGAATGAAGGGAAAGGCTCCTTTGAAGGAGCCACCATTCCTTCTTCCAACCACCAGGTTGACACAACCAAGCCAGATGCACATGAGATTTAAAGGTGCTATGTCGCCCCCTAAAGGGTCCAGAGAACAATGCTGGATTGGATTTACCTGAAGTCAGCCCAGTTATTTTATAGAAGGGAAAAAACCTGACTTAACACAAAATCAAATCTTAGGGAAATCATCACCCTCTGTCAGCTCTGACTTCAGACTAAGAGACTGCAGACTAAATGCTGAAGGTTTGCTTAGCAGGCTTCAGCTTTTTTCAAGGCAGGACATTTGGCTTAAATTTATTTCTTTGAAATGGTAGTAATTTTAAAAACTTGCAGAGCCAAAGAGAAAAGAACAGAAAAAATAAAGCTTCTAAATCATAAGCATCTTTTTTGCAAATATACAGAATATGAAATATAAGTGCCAATTTTTATGCAGCAGAGATTCCTATGTACTGAGAATTACTATAAAAAGCAAAACAAAACTCTAAAAAATAAAATTTAAAAATGTAAAGGTAAAATCACTCTCAGTTTGAGGTGGTAAGTCCTTTCCTACCAATTTATTTATTTATGTATTTATTTGGGTATTGGGGATTGAACCTAGGAGTGCTTAACCAGTGAGCCACATCTCAACCCCTTTTTATTTTTTTGTTTTGAGACAGGGTCTCGCTAAGTTGCTTAGGGCCTCTCTAAGTTGCTGAAGTTGGCCTTGGACTTGTGATCCTCCTGCCTCAGCCTCCCGAGTTGCTGGGATTTGGGGCTCAGAGAACAACTATCACATGTCACCACTCGGGACAGCCATGAGGCACCTTGCTGGCACTCAAGCAAAGGCTGGCACCAAATGGTGAGCGCCCAGATCTCCTGCCCTGCTTGGGTCTCACAATGCTAAGAGCTGGCTTCATGATTCCTCAATGGGGAAACTGATCCACATGAGAAAAGGCCCCAGATGTGGACACAGGGGATCCTCGAAAGGAACCAGTTCTCCCACGTGGCCCTGCAGTGATGCAGGAAGACGGAAGCCAGAGCCCTACAGCTGGCAGGGCAGTGCCTTGCTCAACTGTGGACAACCAGGGATCGCCAGACATCCGGGGAATGCTTAAAACAACAGCAGCAGCGACAATAACAGAGAAAAAGAAACTTGGAGGAAATAGATAACATAGAAACAGATAGCAATTAAAAAAAAACCCACTGGCACTGCAGCACACCCCTATTAATCCCAGCCACCAGAGAGGCTAAGGCAGAGGATCACAAGTTTGAGCCACTTAGCAAGATCCTGTCTCAAAGTAAACATAGAAAAGGGCTGGGGATGTGGCTAGCTCAGAGACAGAGCACCCCCAGGCTCAATCCCCAGTATCACACAGACACACACCTGAAAACAAAACAAAACTCCAAACAATCACAAAAATAAAACAAGACCAAAATCCCAGAAAAAATATCCTCAGAAATAAAATATGAAATTCAAGAAGGAAGACAAGCTATAAATGTTTTTATTAGCACATTATAGTTATGCCTAAGAGTGGGGTTCATTTTGACATGTAAAATATTCAAAGAAGAGAGCTAAAAATTTTTACATATGACAGCATAAATACAAATTTCAACAGAAAAGTTGAAAAAGAAAAAAAATAAAATTAGGGAACAGTCCAGAAAGTTCAACATCTGAGTAACAGAAGCTCCAGAAAGAATACTTAAAATACTTTGGATGGAAAGAAATTATCAAAAAAGTAATATTAAGAAAATGTTCCAGAAATGCAGTGCATGAGTTATCAGAATAAAAGGGCTCATTTGAGTGTCTAGCATATAAAATGAGAACACTCTGCATCAAAATACATTAAGTAAAGATAAAAAGGGACAAGAAGTTTCTAAATTTAAACCAAAAAAACCAGATCCTATACAAAGGGCTGGGCTATCAAGATGCCAGCTCAAAGTCAGTGGAGAAATGGCCCCCAAATCAGAGGGGGCTTCATTTCCAACCTAGAATTCTGTGCCCCACTCAACAACCATGGGCACACAGGGAAGAGAGGCATTTTCAGACACACAGGTTCTGAGCACAGGTGACAGGTGAGGTCTGATGTGCCCTTCCTCAGGAAATTACAGAAAGCTCATCCAAAACGGGCAGGTCAACTATGGCAGCAACAGAGTAGAAAGCCTGAGACCCAACAAAGAAAGAGAAGGGAACCTGCAGGGATATGGTGAGCACAGGAGTCGAGACCTGCAGGTCTGGATCAGGCCAGAGGTGGATGCCCAGAGAAACATCTTTGAGGAAAACATGGTGAAAATAATAGAAAACCCAGTTTTAGATCAAAAGGAGACTTTTAGTTCTGAGACTGAATAAGTTACAAACACACACACACAAAGTTAAGCAGATGAAAAGGCAAGAAAGGAAATGTCATTTGACAAATGCTCAAGTGTGAATAATATTTATAAAGTCACATTAATATAGACACTGGATCTGATTTAAGCAAACTACACAGAGAGAACACAGGAGTAGGAACAGATCTGAGTCTTAAATCATGTCTTCCACAGCAGAAAGCCAATACATAATTTCTAAATCCTAAAAATAAATAAATAAATAAACCGATGCAGTCTGTTTGTTTATTTATTTGATTGATTATTTTGGTACCAGGGATTGACTCAGGGGTACTCAACCATTGAGCCACATCCCCAGCCCTTTCATATTTTATTTAGAGACAGGGTCTCGCTGAGTTACTTAGCGCCTCACTGTTGCTGAGGCTGGCTTTGAACTTGTGATCCTCCTGCCCCGGTCTCCTGAGCCACTGGGATTACACGCGAGTGCCGCTGCGCCTGGCCCAATAGCAGTTTAGACATGATTAACGAGGGATGCCTGAGGAGAAGAATCTGGTGTGGGAGACAGGAGGCAAAGACTCATGTTGAGTGACGGATGACGTAGGATGGGCCACCCTGACAAATGTTAAGAAACGGAGGTGGGCATGAGGAGCAGCAGAGGAAGATTCCCCTGGAGAAGCCCAGGGAGGACCTCAGGCCCTGGCTCAGCACTCTACCCCAAGGACACCCCACAGACACTGGTGGTAACAAACAACCATGAACTGGAGCAGAAGGATGGAAAATCAGAAAAAAGAGGCTCACAAGGCTGAAGATGCAGAATACCACAGGCAGGAGCACTGACCTTCATTTTGTTTTCCTCGGCAAAGCCAGGGGTGTCGGTGTCGGGAGGGTAGGCCACTGTGACGTACACATTATACGGCTTCACCTGCAGCAGGGAAGCGAGGTTCACACCTTCAGTCAAGGGCACTCGGTCTTGCATCCTGCCCCACTGACCCACCTTGGCTTCCCTGCTTCTCAGGAGATGGTCAGAGCAACAGGGTGATTCTCTAAGTGGAAACCACCAGCCTTGGAAACCACCAGTCTTAAATTATATCTTCTATAGATTCTGTAAGTGGAAACCACCAGGGACTCTCACCTTGCCCTGGTAACTAGCAACCCTCCCAGCAAGGGTTTGTACCATCAGAATCTCTTTGCTATGATTCTATTTGCTCCTGGCTCACTTTTTCCTCGCCATGAAGACATCTGGGGATTGGGAGGTGGAGACAGCCTAGCGTAAGGTTAGGGACTGCGAATCCTAAGGAGGGTGAAACTGCCAAAAGGCTGGAAACCGCCAACGCTGCTGCCTATTGTGGAGCCCCCAGGACTCCTCCAGGGTCCCCTCTTGTCATAATACCCTTTTCTCCCAGGTTCTCTCAGTGAAGCACAGTTCTGAAGTTAAACGTGGGGATCTGCAAGGGTCAGGAGAAGCAGAGGTCCCTGGCCAGCCATTCTGAAAAGTGCAACAGGGAAAAGATGCCTCTGTTGGTTCCATTCCAGCGCCACCGCGAGGGCGTGAGAGCTCACCCTCCCGGCCCAGCTATGCTCAGAAATGGCTCTGGATGGGGGCCAGGCCACGAGGTTGATGAGCAAGCAGTTTCTCTTCCACTTGTTTTTGAGACAGTGACTTAAAA
>CM053412.1:11283707-11364216 GCA_028644305.1 Xerus rutilus | reverse complement strand
AAACTCTGGGGTCCCACAGATTATGTGCCACAGCCATCTGAAAAAATGAGGAAGATTTATTTTTATTGACATGAAAAGATCTGTATTATAGTCACAAATGGGGAAAAAGCAATTCAAACCATAGTGAAATGCTATTTAAAACCCATCTGAAAAGCCAGATGCAGTGGCGCACGCCTGTAATTCCCGCACTTTGGAAGGCTGAGACAGGAGGATTGCAAGTTCAAAGCCAACCTCAGCAATGGTGAGGCACTAAGCAATTCAGTGAGACTCTGTCTCTACATAAAACACAAAAGAGGGCTGGGGATGTGGCTCAGTGGTCGAGTATCCGAGTTCAATCCCTGGTACAAAAAAAAAACCATCTGAAAGGCAGAACTTAAAAGTCTGGTAATAACAAGTACTGACAAGGATGTGGAGCAACCTAAACCACCAACTGCCAGGCGAGTTGAAACCATTTTGGTGGGGGTGAAGACACGTGGCTATGGGTACAACAGCTCGGCAATTCCATTTCTCAGTACATACTGTTGCTGCACATGTGTGCAAAGAGACAATGCTCTTACAAGAGCAAAAACCAAACCAAACTACCAAAAAAACTGGCAACAACCTAAAAATCTACCCAACGGTGGGACCAGTGAACAAAAGGTAGTTTACAACTGAACACCATATAGGAGTAGAAAAATTAAGTGAACTCCTATGTTATGCAACAACATTGAAGGCTTTTTAAAAATAATATTGAATGAAGAAAGAAAGTTATGCAAGATGCATAAAGAATGATGTCATGTCCATCTATGGAGACAGCAAGTACATTAGCAATTGCCCAGGCCTGGGAGTGGCCAGAGCGGGGAAGGTGAGAGACTGTCAGTGGGTGTGGCTATTCTTTATGAGGCAAGGGGAATTATCTAGAATTGATTGTGGTGATGGCTGCACAACTGTGATTTATATTCAAAAGCAATGAATTGCACATTTCAAATGGGGTGATTTTGTGTGGTATGCAAATGTATCTCAAGAAAGCGGTTAAAAAAATAAGGATGGCTGGGGTTGTGACTCGGTGGAAGAGCACCTGCCTAGCATGTGTGAGGCACTGGGTTCAAGTCTCAGCACCATATACAAATAAATAAAATAAAGGTCCATTGACAACTAAAAAATATTTAAAAAATAAAAAAATAAGGATACCAGGGCTGGGATTGTGGCTCAGTGGTAGAGTGCCTGCCTTGCATACAGGAGGCACTGGGTTTGATCCTCAGCACCACATAAAAATAAATACATAAAAGATATTTGTGTCCATCTACAACTAAAAAAAATTAAAAAAAAAATAAGGATACCAAAAAGTTAAAAAAGAACCAAACTTAAAAACAAAACAAAACAAAACAAAAAACACTATTAAGGTCACATAGATTTTACTATAAATGGTAAAAGTTTTTAAAAAAGCAAAGAAGGATCAGCACAAAATTCAGGTGGGGGATGGCCTCTAGGGGTGAAAGGCTGGTGTGGGGGAAATTCTGTTAAACTCCATTTCTTTAACTTGAGTGACAGGTGTCCAGTTATCAATTTGTCATTAGGCTTCATACTCGAATATACATCATATGTCCCATTTTATTCAGCAAGAAATTCCACAACCAAAAGTATTTTAAATACCCTATCCTCTTAAGCATTTGTATAAAATTTATTTAAATAAATAACTGAGTCAGCATGATGGCACAGGTCTATAATTCCAGTGATTCTGGCTGAAGCAGGAGGTTCTCAAGTTCAAGGCCAGTCTGGAAAACCTGGCCAGACCCTGTCTCAAATTTAAAAAAATTAAATGGTTAGGGGTGTAGGTCAGTGCTAAAGCACCCATGAGCTCAATCTTCAGCACCACAAAAATAAATAAATATATATAATAAATAATTGAAATGAAATAAACACTTTGTTTAACCATTTGTCGAGTGTGCAGGAGTCTATACTTTCTTTTTTTTTTGGTAATAACCTGAGTTCCTAGCCAATTCAAACAATTTCGCCTTTTCAAAAACAGTCTAATGTAGTGTATTTTAATCAGGAAAATCATATTTGCTTCCAATGATACAGTTGAAGTAACCCTGGTTTTCCTTTCTCCGACTGTGTTGATGCTACAGAGAATGCATCCTGAAGACAGTGCTTTACCTGTTTGTCATTAATAGAGTGCTTTTCGATTTCTTTCTTTGCCTGCAGCAGCTTGTCCTAAAAGCAACACAGAACAATTAGAGCTAGTGACTGTATGCCTGTCTGCTGGCTTGCTGAAAAGGAGAGAAAAAGCGATTCTCTATAAATATTTATTAAATTCTATAAAACTACTCAAGACAGCACCTTCACTCAGTAGCTATGGGCCACAGTCCATGAAAGAAAAAATTAAAATATTGTATGCTATGAATACATGATGGCACATTTTTAAATTTATTGCAGAGAAATAGAAACACAAATAAACTCACATTGTGATGCACGGCATCGATTACTGATGCTGGCTCTGTCCATTCTAACAAATGCTTTGATCTGATGTTATGTAGGAGTGCTATAAAACAAGAGCAGCCACACTGCTGTGCGAGGGTTCACAGCTGCAGGTGTGAGTGCGTTTGTAACCATCATCCAATGGGAACAACGAGAGTCAAAACCACCTTTCAACCAGATGGGTAGAGCTATGCCTGGCCAATTTCAAAACTACTCTTCGACAAGCCAAGCTACCCATGACTGAGTAATATTTCCAAGGTTTCAATTTTGTTTGTTTTGTTTATTTTTGGGAACAAAGATATAGTTTAAAGAATCTTAATCTGTCATAGAAATAACATAAATATATCCTGAGAAATAGAAAAGAACAAAAAGGAAGGAGGATTCTTCCCAAGGACACGCAGGGTTTCCAATCATGTGTGTCTATAATAAGATGATATCGTTCTAATCATAAAGATACACATAGGACTGCCAAGATTGGCAAGAAAAGTTACATTAGAAGATAAAGAATTTCTCAAAGCCCAGAGGCTCTTGTGTGCATTCAGTTCTAGCAAAGTGAAGACCCCACGGGCACAGGGTGAGGACATCTGACACCTGCAGCATGGGCCTCCCCTCCGTACTCTTTCATTCATCTTGCATCCAGGATCGGCCTTGTTAAAAAGCTCACAAAACAGCCAGGCACGGTGGCACACGCCTGTAATCCCAGCACTATGGGAGGCTCAGACAGGAGGATCACGAGTTCAAAGGCAACCTTAGCAAGGGCGAGGCTCCAAGCAACTCAGTGAGACCCTGTCTCTACATAAAACACAAAATAAGGCCGGGGATGTGGCTCAGTGGTTGAGTGCCCCTGAGTTCACTCCCTGGCACCAAAACAAAAACAAAAACAAGAACAAAAAAACCTCACAAAATGCATCTTATTGAATCTGTGTTTCCTTTCATGTAAGGTGGCTTCCCTGCCAAAGCGAATTAACTATTAGAGAGTCAACGTATAAATAAAAGACAGGTAGCTAATGCTACCTTTCCCAGTTTTTGAAAAAATTATGGACGTCAAGCGTAATTCTGGGTCATTATTTGAACATTGTCCCTGGAGGTCCACTTTGGCCTGCCTTTCCCAGAGGCCCTGTTTAGCTGACCACCCCTACTGAAGCAGTTCATCTCAAAGGCACAAGGCCACACTGGCACTGCCATCCTTGCTGTCCTTCAGTCATTTCTTCATTCAACAAATCTGTTTTGAGCACCTGCTGTGTGCCAAGCATTACGCTCTATGCTCTGTGCCCCAGAGCAGTGGACACAGTCACAGTCATTTCCTCTGCCCCACATGGGGACCAGTGGACTTTAGGACTATTCTTGCACACACAGTGTTACTTCTCTGCACCCTAAAACAACACTGGTAAGAATAACAGACCCTGAGAAAAAGAGAAAACAGACCCTGCATCAACCTGAAATAGAAAATGTGTTCTGCGGTGTCAGGAGGGATGAGAGCCCCGTGGTGTGTGGATTTCACTAGAGATGTGTACATGTCATAAGCAAATTATAGACAAACACCTCCACGCCTTGGGTTTCGGTTTCTAAACGTGAAACACCTACAGACCTTCAGGTATCAGCTTCAGAATCAGCGATATGGCCAGGTGTGGTACTTAACCACACCTTAGCCTCTCCGCCTCGTCTACGATGATGGTTAGAGATCCACCATGTCTATGATGATGCTCTCTCTATATGTTACTGCCACTAAATATATATTAAATTACTGGTTCTTTTATATATATATAAAACAGCCACATCAGGGAGGTGAGCACTTCTCAGCACAGCTGTGAATACCAGGACACTGGGCACAGCCTCTCGGATTAATTTAAAGCTGAATAAGTAAATTCGTGATAATGAACCAAGAACACTTACCTCATTTCGTGCAACCAGAGTTATAAATGCTCCCTGTTTATAGCACTCAATAGCAATGCACTTTCCAATGCCACTGGAACCTCCCGTAACCTATGAACAAAATAATGACATCTTAGCACTTCCAATCTTTCCTGCACAGGAAATTTATTAAAATCATTATAATGGGATTGGGGGTGTAGCTCAGTGGTAGAACACTTGCCTGCATGCATGAAGCCCAGGGGTCTACCCCCAGCAGAACAGAAGAAAATAGAATAGAATAGAACAGAGTAATTATTATGGATTCTATCAGAACTGCCCAGCTCTTGCAGCTTCTTCTCACCAGGCTCAGTGTGTGGAGTCCGGGCAAGCACGAAGAACTATACTATCAGCAGAGCAAGTGCTTTGTTTTCAGTACTGAACTACAAAACGCACACCTATAATTTTCTGAGTTCACTAGAGGGAAAGTACTCTATAACTACAGCTAATAAATAATATATTAGTCTGCCTTTAATTCCAAATCCAAATGAGTTTTCTTGCTTTACTGCACATTTATGTAATACTACAACAGATTAAAAGAGTGGTCACCATATATATCTTATTTAAACATGACTCCTCACTATATAATATATGATCAGAATATACTGAAATTTCAACCTTTTTTCCCTGCAGTATTCTATTCCTCATATCTATAGCTCAACTATGCTGTCCATCTTTTAGTTCCATGAACTCTTCAACCACAGGGCCTTTGCACATTCTATTTTTCCTGCTACCAATGCTTTCCTCCTGCTCTTTTTATCTAACTGGCACCTACTTACCTAGCAAATCTCAGCTCAAACATCATTTCCTCAGGTAAGCATTCACTGTACCCCCACACCCCCAGCCCACTTTTCAGTACCGCATTCTTTTTTCTTTATTCTTTGGTACTCACATAATCCAACAGTCACACATTTGTGTATTGTTTGATTCACAATCATCTCTCCTATCACCATCTCCCAAACTCCACAGAAACACAAATTCTATTTCCATTCTCCACTATATTCCTAGCATATGGCTCAGAGGGGACTCTATACAGACTTCACTTAATGAGACAAAAGCAGCACTATCTTTCTAGTCATTGTCCCTGTGCAAATTATGTATCTCAAGGCTTTTTAAAAGGCTGCATTACAGAGCCAGGAATGTGGCTTAGTGAGACCCCAGGTTCCTGGGTTTCCCAGGCCTGCCCAAAAAAAAAAAAAAAAAAAAATCATTAAGTCTATGACAAAAAAATAAAGACTTTATTCTATTACATTAAAGAGCAGTTTCAAAATATGGCCATTTCCCTACAGTCAGTCCTTCAGGTTACTTTGGATACTTTACTGTTAGATATAAATCATGCTTTAGGGAACATCTCCCATCCCATGACTTCCACATCATGAAACCCCTTCCACACAGATGCTTATCTCCTTGTGACTTGCAGGCACCTAACTCAACTTGCCACCTATGGAGAGATTTCTCTGGTGGATAATTAGCTAATTATCTGTAGAAGGTTATTATAAAAATGAACCTGCGGCCTAGGCTGAGCGTGGTCTCTGAGGAAGTCTTTACTATCAGGATGATTCATGAGTTGTTTTGGTTTATTAGATTTCACCAGATAGCAACTAGAAGGGGACCTAAAACTGTCCCTGTTTTATGATTCTGTCCTTGACGCTTAACTGTCCCTCTACCCCATGTCACTCACACATCTATACTTCCAAATCCTTCTGACTCTGCAGAGCTCAGTTCAAATTCCCCTCCTCCATGAAGCTTCTCCTGACTCCATCACAAAGTCCTGCCCTTACCTGTTGCTGTCTGCCCTGCGAAGTGACTTTACTGACATCCTGGGTCCCTCCAGACTATCAGTTCCTTAAGGACAAATACCGAGTACACTTGCTCAATCTCATTCCTAGCAGAGAACCTTGCAAGAAGCAGGCATTAGATAAACATTTCCTACATTATTCTGCAAAACTGTATGTCATGCCACTTCCCTAGAAAACAGGATGCTAAAATAACTTATAAATTTATTATTATAAAATCAATTAATGGAGGTGAAAGTTATGAGTGATTGTGAAAATTTATATGCTATGTGGATATTAGCTATAGTCATTGTCCTTTTTGTAGGCTGTATACAGGGAAGTTAGCTATGTAAATTTACTGCAAAGCAGAAAACAAGGCTTAAGCCCTGTAATTTATAAGATTTCTGTATAACAAGAGTAGGACTTCAACTTCCAGGTCAAGCCTCTGGGGAAACTATCTTCTAGTCAAGCCAGCTAATTTTTAGAAGGAATCTAAAAACACACTAAGGCCAACTCTGGGCTGTTACTCTGAATGTTGTAACTACATATGGGGGATTTTCACAATGGCTGGGAAAAAAATGGCAAATGTATCTTGTCTGACAAGTATTAACCCAAGTAGGGGACACTATAGTGACCAGTTTAATTTCCTTTCTGTATCACTCCTTCTCACTGTCCATTGCAAATACTGTTTCAATGTTCCTCTCTCTTTAATTACCCCATGTAGCTCTTAGGAGGGGCAACGGGAGCTGGCTCCCCACCACCAGAGCTGCTCTCCATCATCCAAAAAAAGGGAGGACTAAAACATACACCAGCCTGTGAGATGGGCAACCTCAAGTTTAGCTCCTGGGCCTGCTCTATGTCTAACAAATCTCAAGTAAATTACACTTTACTCTTCTTAGGACGTTAAAAAAGACAGATGGTGACATCATGTGAATTATTCATGTCAAGCTCATATCCTTTCTAGTGGTACATGTGTGTGTATATTATTTATAGTATTAAAGTGAGACAAGAAATTCCTTGTCTATCCCAACAGACAGGGCATTTGTTATCTTACCTATGACCTGGAGCTTCATGAGACAGAAGGACTAGTGTCAAGGTTGACTAAATTTTCTTATAAATACTGAATTAAAATTTTCATTACAATTTTGGTTTTGCATTTCCCCCCTAAGTTATTCCCTGCAAGTGGAAGTTCTGAAAGACTCCAACTTTTAAAGCCAGGCTTGAGGCACAAGTTCTCTTGTGGATGTGAAAGGTTCAGAACCTGGCGTGATTATCAAGTTTTCCTCCCTCTCTTTAGTCAATCTACACCCAACTCCTCACCTTCCACACCAGGAACAGCAGGAGTCAAAAATAATCTCATAGTTTTCAAAGAAAAGAAAATACATTTTATCATCCACAAACCCTTGTTCAGATTTAAAGCACACATGAAAATAAATGACTGTAACAGTCCAGTGGAGAGGTGAGATGGCAGCAACAGGTATATGTCACCTTGGGCACTAACATGACATGTGCTGCCAGCTTAGTAACTAGCTCACCTTATTCATAACTCCCCGCCTCAGTGCGCCTCAGGTTGTGGGGTCCAAATAAGAAAATTGGTGAGAAAGCCACTGCTGACAGTGAAGCACTGGGCACAAGAACTGGCATCCTCTGGGTTTGCAAAAGGTGCCATACTTGCAGAATAGGGACACATGAGCTTCCGGTAAGAAACAAAACCATTCACATCTACTTCAGTCCTGAAGCTGCAGCCTCGTCATTTAGCTCATTGTTTCGACTATGAGATGATGGCAAAGAATTGCACTGAAGCAGTGACCGCAGACACCGGGCTGCGCTCAGAGACTAGCAGTGCAGACGGGACAGAAGCGTCCCCACGCCCTACCCCAGACCGCCAGACCACTGGGTTCTGAGCAGTTTCCCCAGGTGAGTCACTTCCTGCACTCCTTTGGCAACTGTCCTTTCTGTCTCTCGCACGGGCCATCCTCCAGTCTCGAGCCGCCTTGGCGGGTGCTGGTGGCTTGGGACCCCCTTCCCTTCTGTCCACCCTCACGACCCTGCGGGCAGCGGCTGCCCTCGCCTGGGTCCACGCGGCACCTTGTGCGCCGCTGATCGCTGCGTCCTTGGCAAAGTTTCTCAGCCTCTCTGTTGACTCACAGGGAAAGCTGAAAACCAAACATCCACATCCCAGGGATGCTCTGGGCACCACCAGCAGCTACCGAGCCCCTGGAGCCTGACAACCTGGTGGGCTGGAGCTGATCCCGTCCACCAAAATTGGGCCCCGGGAAGAGCCAGAGGCCACAAAGGGCGGGTCCTTAAGGCCGGGCGCTCGGCCCGGAGGAGCAGTGCCAGGGTGGACGGCGGCAGGTGACTCCCCGTTTGCCGACCATTCATGGCGACCACGGCCTGGAGGAAGGCTCGTCGGCCTCGGTCGCAGGCTGGCCGAGCGGACCGGGAGGTCTGGGCGCAGCAACAGGAGGCCACTCACCACTACGTGCGCCCCGGGCAGGGCGAGCGGCTTGGGGCTGATGAGCGGAGACACCATGTAGAGCAGCAGCACGAAGGCCACGAGGAAGGCGGCGGCCAGTAGTAGCATCGCTCGGCCGGGCCGCGGGCCGCGGCGGGCTGAGCGGCGCAGGCTCGGGCACCCGGGCGCGCGGCAGCGGTGGCAGCAGTGGCGGCGGCGGCGGCGGCGGGGCGGTCACGCGCGGCCCGCGCCGCAGGAGCCGGAGTGTTTGGGTTTGCGGGCGAGGGCGGGACACAGGCCGAGGGGAAGAGGCGGAGCCGGAGAGGGGCGCACCGGGGCGGGGCGGCGCGGCGCGGCCGGGGGCGGGGAGGCGGCGCGGCCTTGGGACTCGCAGCGGGCCTCCTGTTGGTCTTCACGCCCCACAACTTGGAGACCGCGCTGCCACCCCTCGCAAGGGCCGCCCCGCGCTCAGCCAGCGAGCGAGCTCGGGGCAGCGCCGCCTGGGCGCGCTGCTGGGAAGGCCCGGGGACTTGCTCCGGGAGTGCGCCGGGGTTGCGTCTTAGGACCCGGCAGAGCAGGTCTCCAGCCCTCCCTCCTCCCGGCGCAGGGCGAGGGCCGCGGCCGCCCAGTCCTGGGAGTTCCGCCGCCGCCCGGCCCGGGCTGCCCGGGAGCGCTCCAAACAGTGGCTCTGGGATCCCGGATCGTGCTCGATGCGCGCGCCCGCGGATGACGCGCTGAAATTCCGGGCTCCAGTTCATATTTCCTGGCGCACTTCGAACACGGTCATAGCCCACTTTCGTTTTTTCTGAGGACCGGGAAAGCCTTCCCAGGAGTTTTGAAAAATCATTCAGATAATGCGGTTTCGTTGAGCTCAGAGTTCAACTGAGCCAGGCAAGTTCAAAACTAAAGCTATCTTTATGGAGATCTAATTCACGTACCATAAATGTGCAATTCGCCGATTTAATGGGCATAATAGCTGGCTTTTAATGGTCACAGAGTTGTGCAATTATCATCACAATCTCATACCATTCTGTTACACCTCCAAAGGAGTGCCCTAATCATTAGCACTCAGTCCCCTTTTTCCCAAACCCTGCCCAGCCCTATGCAATCACTAATCTGTCTCTCCAGATTTGTCTATTCTGCATATTTCATAAATGGAATCATCATAATATGTAACCATGTGTCTGGAATCTTTTACTTAGCATGTTTTCAAGGTTCATTCGTGGTAGACAATTGCAATATTACTTTTTTATTGTCAAATAATATTCTATTTTATGGCAGTATTGTGTTTTATTTTTCCATTCATCAGTTGATAGGCTTTTAGGTGGTTTCCACTTTTTGGATTTTACAGTGTGCTACTATGGGGGATGTAGCTCAGGGTTAGTGTGCTTGCTTTTGTCTAGCATGTGTGAGACCTTGGGATCAATCTCCAGGACATCCTGCCCAGCTCCCCACACCTGGGTCATTGTGAACATTTTATGTACAAGTTATCGTGTGGACATACGTTTTAAATTCTCCTGGGTGTGGATCTAGGAGTAGAATGACCAGATCTCAGGGGGACTCTGCTTAACCACTTGAGGGCTTTCAGACTTTTCCAAAGTAGCTGTACCATTTTACACGGCCACCAACACTTTTGTGAGTTCCCTTTTCTCCACATCCTCACCAAAGCTGGTTATCTGTGTTCACACTGTGGTTTTGATGTGCATAAAGCACATATTTTTGTTTGCTTACTTAAAAAAAAAAGTAAATGCTGTTATATTTACAAATACTAAAGAGCCAAAGAGCAAAAGCAATTGACTTTTCTTCTTTCTTGACTTACTGTCCAGAGTTAGTTAAACTATGAGGTTCAAGGGCACAGTCCTCAAGACTTTTAAACCTGCTGGAAGTTTGAGGGAGTCTCCAAGCCACCTTCAGTTTAATAGTTTGCTGGAGGAGTTCATAGAACTCTCTGAAAGCTATTATACTCATGATTATAGTTTATTACAAGGAAAAGGGCACAGGTCAAAATCAGCCAAGGAAACAAGTACATAGGACAAAGTCCGGAGGGTCTAAACATAGACCTTCTGTTGTCATCTCCCATGGAATCAGGATGTGTTACCCTTGAAGTATTGCCAACCAAGGAAGTTCACCTAAGCCCCTGCATCAAGAGTTTTTACTGGGGTGTCCCAGAAGCCAAGGACAAAAACCAGACCTTCTCTCAGGACAATGCTGAATTCTTAACTGCACAGGCCTTTGGCTAAAGTTCTTTTACAGCAGAACAAACACGTGCCTAACACTTGGAGGAGCCAGTGTGTAGTCAGAGGCTTTTAACTCAATTTCCCAATACATTTGACCATCAGTGTATTATAATCTCACCAACAATGCCAGTGTGACACTGTATCACAGTATGGTAGTAAACATAACCTCAAAAATGAGAGTCAAAAAGTAGTGGCTCATTACTAGAGTTCTGTGCAGCCAGCAACAGGTGGTCCGGTTCATCATAGAATATAACCAAAGTGTCTCTCAGAACAATGCGGCTCAGACAGGCAAGTTTCCGTTTGACCCTAATGGGTCTCAGAGAATATACCTCAAACAAAGAACATGGCACTTTGAGGCACAGTAAGAATTTGACCAAAAGAAAAAGCTTGTCTTGCTTTTGCCTACCCCAGCTGCAAGCGTAGGAAGAGACTCTTCTGGAATACCCTTATCTGCGTTCAGAGCAGACTGCAAAAGGAAACACAGTTGCCTTCCACTCCCACCCCAAGTCCCATCTATCTCAGGAAAGAAGACAGAAATGTTAACAACACCTGGATGGATTTCCTGTGACATCTGTCTCTTGGGTTCCAAAAAAGAATATTTTTACAAGCTAATTTTCATTTTATTCTCCACTAATAATCATCCATAACTCCTCAAAACTGCCTGCATTCTTCCTTTCCCTTTCTCTACAGAAAAAAGGGGTGTATAAGGTTCTGAATGATACTGAGCTAACTACCTCCTGTGATAAGCTCCTATGCTGTTTTCCCCTTTTGCACATGAATAAATTCTTTTTTTTATTTTATTTCTCTCCTATATAATCTTTGTTAGTTTGTTCCAGTAAAACTTCAGAGGAAGGAGGACATTTCCCTGGCCCCTGCAACTCTGTTTCCCCAAACAGGAAAGTTTCCTCATCCTTCAGGCATCTGGTATAACTGAGCTAAGAAATAATACTATATTGGGCTCCTGAGTATGTTAAGGCACTAGATCTCAGATCAGATCCTGGAACAGAAAAAGGACATGAGAAGGCAAACTGGTGAAACTACAAGCTGTCGTTTGGCTATTGGTGTTGTACCAAGGGAAATTTCTTGGTTTGGGTCACTGCACCAGTCTTACATAAGATGTTTGCTTTAGAGGATGCTCTTGGGGCTACATAGAACTCTCCATCTTTGATTACTTCTGTCCAGCTCAGCTTCCTCCCCATTCAGGTATTGATGTGTAGTAAACATCTTCCTCCTAAACTCTACTCCTAGCTGCTTCTGGGAAACCCACTTGTGGCAACATAACACCATATAAACCTTAACCACACAACCTTCCTTCTTAGGTATCATGAAATCCAGATGTGAATTGTGCTTTCTTTAACTTTTTACATTTGAATTATATGAAAGGTAAAAGGAACCTGGTCAGATTCTAGGATTCTAGATCCAATTATGAAGAAAAAGAAGAAAAAAGTGTACTTTTGGTATTATTCTAGAATAATTTATGAAACTACAAGTGCTGGCCCTTTGTTGTTTTATGGAGCATTAAATGGTCTTGTTCTGCACACCAGCCAGGGGCTCTCCTCTGAACAATTGTAGTGTAAAAATATGTGTAACTATTTACTTGATATGTTTAGCAAAGAAAAGCCCAAAGTTCAAGCCAATTAAATTTGATGTGATTCCAGGTCACTCAGTTGTGCTTCAATTCATCAAGCAGCTACACGACCAGGCCAGAGTGAGGGGATTGATGCACTGAGTCTACTCTGGCACAAAATCAAAAAAATGCAAACAAACAAAGCAACAATCAAGATAAATAATATTTTAAGACAATAATCTATGAAAATCAAAATTAATGCAAAAAATTCATGATGAAAAATATCAAAATTATTAATAAAAAATTTTAAAAATGACTGCATGGATGAAAAAAAGAAGTTTGTGGTGGGTTTACATTCCTACCGCCATTACCTCCTTGGTGATCCATACTAATTATTGTTTACAGTTTTTTCTTTCCTGATTTAGAAAATAACAAATGCACTTTATACTCTTTAGATTGACTATTATAAAAGAAAGCCAAACTCAAGTGGACAATGACCAGTACTAACAAGGTTGTAGCAACTGCATTGCTGGTAGGAATATAAAATGGTGTAGCCACTGTGGGAAAGTTTGATGGATCCTCAGAACGTTGAACATAGAATGACCACGTGACCCAGCAGTCCCACTGCTGGTTGTATACCTGAAAGCTAGAAAGCAGGAACTCAAAGGGATACTTGCATAACGATGTTAACATTAATGGTATTCACAGTAGCCAAAAGGTGGACAAACCCAAATGTGCACCTGCAGATGGAATCATAAACGTAATATGGTGTATTCACACAATGGAATAGTAGTCAGTCTTAAGACGGAGTGAAATTCTGTCCCAAACTACAACACGAATGAAACACGAAGACAAGATATCAGTGAAACAAGCCAAACACGGAAGGCTGAACCGGCAAGAGAAATGTTACAAAATTGAGCCTTCAGCGTCTGACCTATTTCATTTGGCACAATGCAGAAACAGAAAAATTCATAAAGACAGAAAGTCGAATAGAGGTTACCGAGGGCTGGAGAGGTGGGAAAGGGACATGCGGAGGGTATTGTTTAATAGGCACAGAGTTTCTGTTTGGGATGATGAGAAAGTTATGGAAATAGTGCTGATGGTTGAACAACTTTGTGAATGTCCTTAATGCCATCGAACTATACACTTAACAATTGTTATAATGGTAAATTTTATGTTATATATACACAATAAAAAAGCCAAATGCTTACTTCATAAAATTTTAAAAATAAAGTTTTAAATCCCTCTTAATTCAATCCCAGAGAGAAGGGGGAGGGGAGGCCATTTGCATTTGGCTCCAGACTTGCCTCACAACATTTCTCCAGGTGACTTCATAATACTTGGAAGGGTTTATTTAGGTGATCATTTTTCCTCTGTATGTGAAGGTAGACAGGACTTTTTGTGCTCCCTTATAGCAGAATTGCCTATAAAATGCTTTCTTTTCTTGTAGCTCTCCCTACCAACAAATTGGTGTCCCAAGTAACTGAAGAGATTAATGCCTTTGAGAGCAACAAGAGAGAAGGACATTTGAATGCAGGGAGGGGACACAGGTCTCAATTCTCCAGGGTGTTGATGGTCTAGGTTGGATCTATCACTCCCCCTACCCCAGTGGCAGCATGCTGGGCAGGTGACTGAGCCCAGACAGGATGGCAGGCCCTGAGGTTGCAGCCTTGACAGAGGTTCTTATGCTCTATTCCTGGTGTAGAAAGGGAATGCCAAGAGATGTCTATGCACTTGCACAATAAAACTGTTGGTGACAGACTTGAGGGATTAGAGGTTTATCTCCCATACTGGGCACTAGAGAGCCCTCCTGGACTTTGGTACAATCCTTTGAGGAAGCAGGAATCTGATAAAGACTAACAGTAACTTTCCTGACAGCACAGCAGACCTGGATTTAGTACTAATGTAAAGGGATGATCTGGGGGGAGAGTTCTACTTCACTTTGCAATTGGAATGGAGACTTGACATTGGGGAGTGCCTATGACTTGAACATCCACTGAAAGCTGGAGACTCACCTAACCATAAAAGAATTGTCAAAGCATTTTCTCTATTTTGTAGTCAAATCTATAGCAGAAGGAATCTGGGAAAACTAATGTTCTTTTAGAGAAAAGAGGTGTGTGTTTGTATTTTTATTAAGCTTCTAGAAATATTGCCCTGGAGAGAGAGGGAAACAGCTATTGACAGCTGTACCCACACTCTACCTGTTAAACAATTGTAACATCATCCTTCCCATTCCCATGTAGCTACTACCAACTTCTTCCATTTTGTTTTAATATTTTTATTTAATAATTTTGAGCTTTTTTGCATGTTAGTACTTTTTCATGTAATCACATTTTAATATGGTGTTCCAAAAGTTTTGTGTTCTGAATTACAAAGATGTCTTAAATTATTTTTTTTAGTTGTAGATGGACACAATGCCTCACATGTGCTAGGCAAGCACTCCACCACTGAGCCACAACGCTAGCCCCACAAACTATGGTGTTTTAGGCCTTTAAGAATGTTCTGACAATTTTATATAAGTCTTTGAAAAACAAGACTGAATATGCAAGTCTTATAGTTCTGGCAATGTTTCAAGACACAGCTCTTCCAAAATCTAGAGTATCTACATTGGAATATCCTACAGCCAAGAATGGTGTCCAGTTGCATGTAACTGGAGGGAGCTCCATGATTTTGTTTATGGATTATTCACAGATCTGTTAAGTGTATGGGAAATGCAGAGATTCTACATGTTTGCAAAATTGGTTCAGTGCTTTGCCTCTTCCAAAATTATAGTTCATCCTTCATTCTTATTCAACCACATTTGCTTTGTGTGAGTACATGTGTGCATATGTTTTGCTGAATAATTTCAAAGTAAAGTGAGAAGATTTTAGCATGGTAATTCATCCCTTATGTGCATACTTCAGCATGGATCTCCTAATTAAGGGCACAAACCATAACAACACAATCACAATACCATTATGTCTAAGACAGTTCAGAGCAATTCCATAGTATTAGTCCATAGTCATATTTCTTCACTTGTCTCCAAATTCTTTTACCTTTTTTTCCAAACCAGGATCTAATCAAGGTTCAAACATCCTGTTATTGTCTTCAATTTCATTTCATCTAGGTGAGTAGAAGAGTCCCTTCAGCTTTTTTCTTCCCTAATGACTGGCATTTTCAATACATCAGGCCAGTTGTCTTACAGAATGTCCTACATTCTTTTTTGATTGCTTCCTTATAATGCTATATATTGTTCTCCCCTGAATTTTCTGTAACCCAACAGTTAGGTCTACTGCTTGATTTGACACAGACTATACATTTTTAGCAAGAGCACTTCATGCAACGTATTTCATGTTGGGTCTCACTGGAAAGCACATCCTTACCTTCCAACCCACATGCTCTTACAAGGTCATCTTGACATTCCACCCAGTGACTAGTGGGACCCTTGTGCTCTTCCCTTGAAATTGGGTGGGCTTCTGTAGCTATTTCAACCAATGGACTATGGCAGAAGTGACACTATGTGACTTGGTGACTGGTGAGACTAGCTCACAGGATGTGATAATGGCTTCACTTTGCTGCCCAGCATACTTGCTCTGGTAGAGTTGTTATAGCCACAAGACAGCAGCCTGCCTGCCCTGAGGTTGCCATGCTGTGTGGAAGCCCAAGCGATCTCTGTCCATGAGACAGAGATCACTCGGAGAGGCCTTGAGCCAACACCCAGAAGCTTGGCCCCTGCTATTCCAGCTCCAACCGCTGTCTGAGTGCAACTGCACAAGGGACTCCTAGCCAGAACTGCCCGGCCCAGCCCTTCCTAAATTCCTGATCCACAGAAACTGACAGAACATGTTTCTTTAAACCATAAAATTTTGGGATGCCTTGTAATGCAATGATATGAACTGCAAAAAGTGGAGTTACCTTCATGTCTTCTTATACTCTTCCATTTTCTGACCTTAGACATTGTTTCCTGTTCCTTTCACCTGTCAAAAGCCTTGGTAGAGACTGGGTTCTGGATCTTCTCCAGGAAGATGGTGGGTGGCTTTGTGGGTGGCTCTCCCATGATAAATTGGCTCCAGCATTTCTATTTCCTGAATATATTGAGCACTTATATATTCAGCTTCTTCAGCCAGTCAAGCCAACAATTAAAACCACTCTTTCATTGATTGAGCCCATATTGATACATTTAAATTCATCTGAAATTTGAGACCCTTTTGTGCGCCAACATACCTCCACCATCCTCCAAAATCTCACATATATTACGGGTCTTGCTCTTTTCCTACTCATTTTTCCTGCTTTCACATAAAAACTTGGTAAATCTGTAAATTCAACTGATGTAATTCGGCAACTCTCAGGATGAAATACTGTTTGGCTTTTGATGATTTTAGCACTGTGGCTGCAAGAAACGTTTTCTAGCAGTTATATAAAATCCCTGGGGTTCCACCCCTGTGCCCTTGATCCCAACCAGTTGTCCTTGAAGTTCTCATGCTTTTGCTTTATCTTCACTGCACACTTGTTTCCCCGGCCCTACTGTTATTAGCTGTCTTACAATCTACTAGATTCCCACTAGCTGCTGCTGATGGCTACAATCCTAGTTTGAATGGCTTGTCATCTTTGCTACATGTGCAAGACTGAAGAACCTGCGTGATAGCTCTGATATGCCAAGGCAAGGTCAAGAGATTATGCTTGCTGCCAAGTGATGAAGAAAACAGGAGCTCCCCACTTGGGTTCCTGTAGTGGGTGGGAGGCCAGTGCATCCTCAAACCAGAAAGGCGCTGTGGGTGAGCAGCACCTCTCCAAAGTATATTTAAAAGCTAGCTTTGTGGTTCTGGTTTTCTCTGTCTTTTAAAAACATTTTTTCATTTTATAGGGTTCCAGAGGAGATTAATTCCTATAATTAGCTGTCAACTTGTCCCTCTTCAGATCATATTTTCTCCTATAAAGAAGTACCCCAATAAAGATGCATACACAGACTACAGTCAATAATAGGTTACATCAATTTACTTCACATAAGAACAGCATATTTTGGGCCTATGATTTCCATTTTATCAACAAAAAAAACCAATCTGTACAGAAAACCCAAAGGCATAATATGTAAAACTCATAATATGTAAAATGTGCAAATATACTTTAAAATGCAAGTTACTGTATGGCATTTGCAAGGTACAATTTATAGTAATTTATTATTCTAGCTAATTTAATAATCTTTTCCATGTATGACCAATGCAAATGTACAAGGCACAACTTAGTGTTGATGTGAAGTGTGTAACACATACCTTTGGAATATTTGAAGATGCTGGAAAAACATAATATCATGTTTATATTTTATTATTTAATGAGATATCAGCTCATTTCTAAAGGTTCATGAGTGTTACACTGATAACGTATATGTTGTCAGGACAAACTGTTCCCTGAACTTAAAGGATGAAAGACAAGATACCTGCTACTTTATATTTTTAAAAAAATTTTATATATACATATATATATGTACACACCCATATCACACACAGGGAACTTCCCACAATCCAAAGGGAGGCCACTTCCTTATTAGTAAAGGTTCTCTGTAATGTATTTCATGACAGTAATTTAAAAAATTCACACTATTTACCACCTGTTTTGGTCAATCTTGCTACAAAAAGACAATGGATAGACAATTTCTTCAAGGTAAAGATAATGCCTAATTTAGAAAGTCTTTCTCTTGAGATTGCACAGTGAAAGGTATCATTTAGTTAAATACAAAAACTTGCTGCCTTTAAAGAAATTAGTCTACACAGAAAAAAACATCAACCCATTAAAAACCATTAAGAGCACTGGCTATAACAAAATTCAAATTCTTTCTAAACCAATCACAGTACTCTTTGTTGTTTTATTGCCCATCCCTGAGAGTAAAGATTCTATTATTGAAAACTTTTAATAAAGTAATTTTACATTGATAAGAATGTTTAACATTTTTTTTCAAAATATAAAACCCTATTTCATTTTATTAAAAAAAAAAAAGTCAAATGCTCTTTGCTAAGTCCACCACTCATAAAAAATTCTAAATATCTGTGTCAATCAATGCTTAATATTTTTTTAACTGGGTAATTTCCATTTTTATGCCATTTACATATTACTCATTTCCTTATAAATGCATTATTTTACAATTTTTGTTAGTTGAACCATTTAATAAGTAATGGAGGAAAGTATAATGTAAAACTTAAAGGAATCTGAAGTGAGATGTATATTTCCCTGTAGTACAAGAGCTTTACTGGAAATAATCTGATGCCACCCAAGAAAGGCAAAAATATCTATGAAGAAAGAACACATGTGGTAAATGTCTTCCTTGCTGTCTTTGGTTTAGCCTTCTTGGCCAAAATCTTCTGTAAACTTCTTTAATTTCAACAAGTCGTGTTCATTGACTGTAGGTTTTGTACTCGAAAGCGACCGCAACATATCCGACTGTCAGGGAGAGAAATGTAGGGATGGTATTAATGACAGATCTAATAAACCAAACATCATCAAGTGTCATCATTATCGTCACCAACTTTAACCTAAGGTTAAATAAGAATATGCAGTATGCCATAAGCTACTGATGACAAATTCCCCTCTTCTTTCTAGAGGACATCTGAGATCATCCCATTCCTTGGTGTAGAAACTTTCAAGTCCTTCCCTGGTCCTGATCTAATCCTCCAATGCTCCCAGTTACCCATGGGAAACACGACCCTATCAGCCTGAGGTTTAAGACTTTCCACACCTGGGTCAGGATCTAATTTCTGGCCTTATCTGTTTTCCTTAACAAGAGATCAGTTCCCTCAGTAAATACAAATTCAAAAGGAAGATAGTAATTTACTACAAAAGTCTTTGAAAACCTGTAAACTGTAACAAAATTTTGAAAATTGAATGTTCATTAATAAGAAAACATAAATGTAATAAACATAACAGTTCAATCACCTTAAGTTCTCTAAATATCCCTTACGCAATCATGTAATCTTGTAAATTATTTTGAATCTTCCAATATAAACTATAGAAATGTTTTTGTAGTAAAATTATTACTTTTAAAATGCACTTATTGAATTTACTACAATTTTACCACAAAAATGCATTTCTGTAAGGCATTCATTAATTTACGTGAAGCAGACTAAAAATATTTTTTCAAAATCAACTAGCCAGAATTTTTTAAAATTACATTTAAGACTGAAATGTAAGAAAATATGCTAAGAGCAGAGATTCATTAAAAAATGAATGTCTCTTGTAAAACTGTATGGAAAAATGATGAAGAAGACCATTGTTAAGTTATTGTAAATTCTTCAAAGCTGTTGGACAGACAATAAAAACTTTTAATAGTAATACATCAAAGATTGCAACAAAAAGGGATTTCTGAACAACTTTGCAGATAAGCATTATAATTAACACATACATAGATATATGTATACAAACATATGTGCATGTCTGCACTGTTATATCTATGTCTACATATCTTGAAAGTTTCTTCTAAGTAATTGTTAACATAATAAATATAATAAACATAACTTTTCAATCACCCTAAGTTCTCTAAAAATATACCTTATAAAAATTATTTTAATTCCTTCAATATAAATGAAAGAAATATACTTTCTCTGGTAAAAACTGTCTAGTCAATTAAATTTTTCTAAGAAAAAAAGTTAAAAATGTTCAGCTAAAATTTTTAAAATCTCTATTATTTATACTTCCCATGGAGCCTTGAGAAGTAAAACAGAAAAATACCCTTTATAAATACTATAATTAACATTTCTTTATTTTGAAAAATATGAGTCTGAAAAATAATTTATGCACTACATATGAGCTTTTGGGGGATGATCCAGCTATAAGACCTATAAAGTCAGAAAACTGTGTAGTTTAAAACAGTACCCTTTTGCCCTTAGCATAACCTCAGTGACTATAATCCTGGAGATTCAGCAGGCTGAAGCAAGAGGATCTCAAGTTAGAGGCTTGCATGGGCATCTTTGCAAAACTCTCCTGCAAAATGAAAAATCAAAAGGGCTGTCTATTTGGCTTAACTGTAGAACACCGAGGGGTTCAATCTTTAGTACTGAAACAAAACAAACAAAAAGCAGCTTTTCCACTTAAAAGAAAATATAAAATATAATCATTTTTACATTTTAAGTTCAATTAAGATCAATTATTGCCAAGTGTGGTGGTGCACACCCCAGTGGCTCCAGAGGCTGAGGCCCTAAGCAACTCAGTGAGACCTCGTCTCAAAATAAAGTATTTTTTAAAAAAGGGCTGCGATGTGGCTCAGTGATTAAGTGCCCCTGGTTCAATCTCCAGTACTTGCCCCCCAAAAAAGTCAACTGTCATACAATTTTTAAAGTGAGTCCACAGAATTAAGTAAACAAGCCTGAACACACTAACATTTCTAGCAAACTTATATAACTAAAAAATTTTATCTTTGCCTAACAAATTACATAGTATAATGTTTTAAAACATTTCTTAAGAAATAAACAAAATTCCAAACCATGGAAACGACTGGCTCCAGAAGTTTATCTCCAGGGACATCCATCCATGTCATTTCAATGGCACCAGGATCACCTGGAGAGCAGGGTGTCAGCAGATCATCTACAATGCTGTTAGGATCAACTCGGGAAGGTCCACGAACCTGCAAGAAACCACTACTTGAAACATTTACTTGAACAAAATAAATAAACATCAAGATAGATTTAGGCCACTCACAGGAAAACTGAAAATGTATTAAAATTTTTTATGTTGTATTAAAATTTTCACTTTTAAAAAAACCAAAATGTACAAAAACCAGTAGTTATCTCTGGGTGACAGAACAGATTTTGGTTGACTTAAATTTTTTTCTTAATGTTTTTTCAGACCTATTTTGTGTTTTTATTTTCAGATGGGGGTCTCACTGAGTTGCTTAGCACCTCTCTGTTGCTGAGGCTGGCTTTGAACTCGTGATTCTCCTGTCTCTGCCTCCCAAAGTGCTGGGATTACAGGCACGCACCACTGCGCCCGGCTAAGTTACTCTATTTTCATGGCTGAGAAATGTGATGCCTGGCAACTTTAGTCTGAAATTACTGAATCTTTCTGTCTCTTTTAACAAAACCTTTTACAAATATAAGTACAAAATTAAATGCTAACAATTTCTGAGCCATTTTGTGATACATAACTTATAAAAGAAAAGCTATAACAATATCCAGAAAAAGTAGCATTGTGACATATAAAGTCACATGATACTATTTAGATGGCAATAGATCTGTATCAAATTGTGGTTGCTTCCATGTATGTTTTATCATGATCAACTTTAAGTATTATTTCAGGATTGGTGTAGATGTGGAGAAATATGTATTCTCAGTTTACTTATGTACATTTGATTGTTTTCCTTTCCTCCTCCAAATTTCATGAAGTCAGGAATTTTCTTCCTTTTTTCGCTGCTGTACGTTCTGCCAACTCTAAGCCCAAATTTATACTTTAGACTTTTGATTAAGTAAATTAATAAAAGGGCAAACCAGGGCTGGGATTGTGGCTCAGTGGTAGAGCGCTTGCCTCGCATGCGTGAGGCCCTGGGTTCGATCCTCAGCACCACATAGAAAGCAATAAAATAAAGACATTGTATCCATCTACAACTAAGAAAAAAAAAATTTTTTTTTTTAAAAAAAGGGCAAACCAATTCTTGCTAATTGAAATAATTAGCCTTAACAACAGAGAAAATGACGGCCAACAAATATATGAAAAAATCTTTAGCTTTAGCAGCAATTAGGAATATGCAAATCAAAACTACATTGAGATTTCATCTCACTTCAGTCAGACTGGCAATTACTACAAATACAAATAACAAGTGTTGGTAAGGATGTAGGGGAAAAGGTATACTCATACATTGTTGGTGGGACTGCAAATTAGTGCAACCACTCTGGAAAGGAATATGGAAGATTCCTCAAAAAACTAGGACTAGAACCACCACATGACCAAGCTGTCCCAGTACTCGGTATATACCCAAAAGATCTAAAATCAGCATGCTATGAACATAAAGCCACATCAACGTTTATAGCAGCAAAATTCATAACAGCCAACCTATGGAACCAAACTAGATGCCCTTCAACAGATGAATGAATAAAGAAAATGTGGTACCTAAACACAATGGAATATTGCTCAGCTATAAAGAATAATGAAATTGTGGAATTTGTTGGTAAATAGATGGAACTAGAGACTATCATGCTAAGTGAAATAAGCCAGACCCAAAAAGTAAAAAATCGAATGATTTCTCTGCTATGCAGAAGCTAGTCCAACATAAGGCAGGGGTGGAGGGTGAAGAGAAGTCAGGGGTCCTATTAAAAAAAAAATCAGTGGACTAGATGGGGGTGGAAGGAGGAGAGGGGAAGAGGAAGGGCCAGGTAAGTGGAATGAATCTAAATTAACTTTCCTATGTACATACATAAATATATCACAGTGAATCTCACCATTATGTATATCCATAAGACACTAACTAAAAATACACAAACAAAGAAACAAACAAAAACCCTGTGAATAAATAGCAGAAAGATCAGTACAGCAGAGGAAAGGAACGGGGCACTGAGGGGGCGGGGGAGGCAAGGGGAAGGGGAAGTACTGGGGACTGAATTAGAGTGATTTATATTCCATGCTTTTATAATAATGTCAAAATGAACCCGAATGTTAAAAAACAACCAAGGGGTGGGGGACAGGACCTAGTGAAAAGGATGGAGCCACAGAGCTATCTACTGTAGTTGGTGATCTGAAGCCCCCGTGTTAAAACCAATCAGGGTGCTTCACTTTTAAAAAAAATTTTTTTTATTGTAGATGGACACAATGTCTTTATTCTATTGCTTTGTATGTGGCGCTGAGGATGGAACCCAGGGCTTCATGCATGCAAGGCAAGCGCTCTACCGCTGAGCTACAATCCCAGCCCTGGGGTGCTTCACTTTTATATTACTAACACAAGGACCATGCTTCATGGTCATACGTGCTGACCCCGGTAGTAACACATAAAATGGAGTGACCAATTCTACATAAAAATTCATTGTTTCTAAATGTCAAAGAGAATTTAAGAGAAATATAATGGCTGTGGCATCAACTCAATCCTGAGCTTACTATATTTCTTGGTAAAGAGATGGCTGAAGAAGGTGTCGCAACTAGCGTTTTATGAATATTATCTCATTTTATTCTCACAACAGCATTTCAAAGTCATGTTTATCTCTATTTTAGATAAATGAAACTTAAACGGGTAACTTACTTAATTTGCTCAAGGAGACATAATTGATAAACTATGATTCCTGGCTTTAAGTTGAAATTTTAATTCAAGCTCTAACTTCAAAAACTTTTATTATGGTATGTTGGTCTTATATACTATGGGATTAATTTTCTAATAATTTTTAAGGACTGTCACATATTACTATGAGTAACACTAGATATTACTGTCCTCAAGCTTCAAGATGGTTGGTCACAGGCATCTAGTCCATTGTTACGTAAGTCAGGATCTCAAGACCAGATCTCTTTATCACACTGTTATCTCAGCCATCTATACTCCACTCCCTCAGGCAGGCAGAAAAGTGCACAGCAAGACAGCAGAATGGCTGTGACTTCAGTACACTTAACCTAGGAACAGACCACACCTCTGCCCCATTCTAGCTGTAACACATTGTTAGACAAACTGTTAGCATCCAAGTAACAGCTGAATGGCTATATACACCTCTGGTTTTTGTGAGAACCAAATGAAATAATCAGGAAAAGAGTGCAGTGCCAGACAATGTGAATATCTAAGAGATTCTAGCTTGTATTATTTTTACTTTGTTCTTAAGGTATAAATGTACCAGAATCTGCTCAAGGTTTTTCTAGCTTCATCAGAAGCAGCCTTAAAACTGCATATTTAAATTTCTACACTTACATCTAAATTATACAGAGAAATTTCAAACATTATTACTTAGAAAATTTTATTTAAGTCACTTTAGGACTACCCATGGTTATTAATAAACTTCACTGGAGAACTTATTTTCAACACAACAGAAAAACGTCTATTCGGTAAACCCAATTATTGTATTATTATACAACACTGAACTCTTTCCAACTCCTTTGAAGACAAACCAATGATGGTCTTGAAACTTTATTTTAAAAATATATGAAAGGGGGGCTGGGATTGTAGCTGAGCGGTAGAGTGCTAGCCTTGCATGCATGAGGCCCTGGGTTCGATCCTCAGCACCACGTACAAAGCAATAAAATAAAGACATGTGTCCATCTACAACTAAAAAAAAAAAAAATATATATATATATATATATATATATATATATATATATATGAATGAAAGGGTACTTTGAAGTTATTTACCTTTTTGAAATGAGTAGCTGACTGCACTTTTCTAACAGGTTGCATAAGCGCATCACGTACAATGATGCTTATATCTGCTCCTGAGTAGCCATCAGTTTTCTTCCCAAGTTCTCTGAAGTCAGCTTCTGTGAGGCTGTTTTGAGTGGCACCCAAGTGTAGTTTAAACATTGCTGCTCGAGCATGAGCTTCCGGCAAAGGAATATAAATTCGTTTCTCAAATCTTAAAAAACAAAATTATATCAAGGATATTAAAACATACACTTAATTTTAACTGAAAATTAGGATTATTTCCAAGAAGAAACAGATATTTAATATTCTCAGTTACACCAACTTGAACAATGTGCCAGACTTAAACATATGCATTTAGATTAAATAAAAGGAGAACATCCAGGACACATTAAAAACAAGAAAATAAAAGCAAAATGGCTAGGAAACCAATTTGGAATTTTTTTCATACAATTTTTAGGTAATTGTGGCTACAGTGTTTACATGCCTGAAATTCACTGATTTATTTTTGATACTGGGGCTGAACACAGGGGCTCTTTACCACTAGTCTTTTTTATTTTTGAGACATGGTCTTGCTAAATTTCTGAGGCTGGCCTTGAACTTGCAATCCTCCTGCCTCAGCCTCTGGAAGTGCTGGAATTATAGGTGTGTGCCACTGCACCAGGCTTTTTATATGCCTGGAATTCATGACATAAAGACATATCTTACAGAATTACAGTTCTAACAAAAATTTTTATAACCTCTTGATAAAGAGATTAATGCATAGTAATATAAAACAGAAGATAATAATTTTAAAAAATTTAAAATAGTAAAATTACTCAAACTCATAAACATTTATTACACGTCTTCTTTATTATGAGTACATTCAGAAAATCCAACACCATAAATAATAAATGCTATGTTTTTATTAATAGTAATTTTGCTTACAAAAAGAATTTCAATATTTGGAGATGGGGAGGAAGTGATGAAGGACAATTTAATTGGTTTTTGTAGACTTTTCTCCTCTAGGTAACTCTCCGTGGCTATGAGATTTTAAAAGTTTATGTTACCCTCTAGAGATCGGTTTGGAATCAGGCTATTTTTCAAAAGTATCTAACACATTTCCTTTTTTTCTTTTTTTTTTTTTTTCTTTTTTTTTGGTACCGGGGATTGAACTAAGGGGTACTCGACCACTGAGCCACATCCTCAGCCCTATTTTGTGTTTTATGTAGAGACAGGGTCTCACTGAGTTGATGAGCACCTCGCCATTGCTAAGGCTGGCTTTGAACTCGTGATTCTCCTGTCTCAGCCTCCCTAAGTGCTGGGATTACAGGCACACCACCGCGCCTGGCTCACATTTCCTTTCTTGATACTGACTGGTAATCTAGCATATTGACAAATCAACCCATGAATGGGACAAAAGTGGCAAAGACTGGAGTGCTCTTTTTTTAATATACAAAATTAAATTCATGGGAGTTGTGAAGCATTGAAATTAATTCAAAATTAAATCAGGAAGTTGTGAAGCAGTGAAAAGTGAAGAGTCCTCTTACGGGCTGGGATTATAGCTCAGTGGTAGAGCGCTTGCCTTGCATGCATGAGGCACTGGGTTCGATTCTCAGCACCACATAGAAATAAATAAATAAAGATATTGTGTCCATCTACAACAAAAAAATAAAAAAAAAGAGTCCTCTTACCTTTTGTATAGCTGAAGTTTCATATTCAACTTAAAAATTACAGACATAATTTTTCTTTTACTAAAAATCTACTTATGTTATTTTTACTTGTATAATAATCATTATGTAAAGATTTTATATGAAGCGTTTTCACTGAAAATCATACCTTCGTCTAATGGCAGAATCCAGAACCCAGGGTATATTTGTAGCTCCCAGAACCAAAATTCCATCATTATCCACACCAACTCCTGTATTAAAATAGGTAATATTTTAAATAATTGGGTCATTCTGGTGTTTTTAAAAAACTTGTCTATATGTTAAGAAATGTAGTGCTTTAGCATTGAAGTGCCTAATCTTGAGTCTCTCTGAAAAGCCATCTCTGCTCAATCAAATGTCATTTACTCTAATATGATGCAAATATTCCCAAGAATCAAACCTTCTAGATTATAGATGAATACTATTAATATTCTTTCCAAACTATTTTCTTGACTGACATTGTTCCTGATATTTTGTAAGTGGATATATTAATATCTTTGCTATTTAAATGAATTGAGTCCTATAAGATAATTACAACTGAATAAAAATTATGTATGCATATGAAAACAATCAGAATGAAACATGGCATAATGAAAGTTTCTTAGCAAGAAGAAATTCTACTTAAATTTACTCCCACTATTGTTCTAATAATGGTTATATAATAGAAACTACTTTGAAAATCAGGATTACTACCTTGCATTTGAACCAGGAACTCAGTCTTAATTCTGCGTGCAGCTTCACTTTCATTTTCACTTCTTGAACCACACAGAGAGTCAATTTCATCAATGAAGATAATGGAAGGCTTGTTCTCTCTGGCAAGCTGGAATAAGTTCTTAACTAGTCTAAAAACAAAAACTCTCAGAATCTAAAAATCTAGCATGAGATTAAAACAAAGCAATATACCAATGTTACTAGAATGTGACAGCTAGATAACTCATAATTTACTAAGTTTTACTAACGCACTTTTTTCTATACAATAAATTCTAAATTACGGACTGATGCAACAGAGAAATGACCACCTACGTCATGTTATTTCTTTGAGTATCTACTAATTATGTTACTTAACAGACTGATATAGTGACTACAAAGCAAAGAAGAAACTAAAAAATTTGATTTACTACTTACTTTTCACTTTCTCCTAGCCACTTAGAAACAAGGTCAGAGGAAGATATTGAAAAAAATGTTGAGTTGTTTGCCTCTGTTGCTACAGCTTTCGCTAAATAGGATTTTCCTGTTCCAGGTGGCCCAAATAATAGGATTCCTCTCCAAGGCGTCCTTTTGCCTAAAATTTGATTAGAAAAATAACATGAGAATTTCAAGAAACTTAGTTACTGTAGACATCACTTATACTAAAGAATGCTGGAAAAGGTTTTCATGCTAAGCTTATCAGTAAGAATAAAAAGATATTTTAAAATGAATCAATCTGAGGTATGTCCTAAATGCATTTTGCTTTTCCTAGAGACTACTTGTCAAAAGTGTATTTACATTAATATAAACCTAGTAATACGCTCATTTGTTTGCTCATTTGACCAATATGTATTGAAACCACAATGTACAGGACAGACAGAAGGATCTCTGCCCTCTGCAGGCTTCAAGTCTAGTGGGGCAGAGTTCAGCGGAAGGGCATTTTTTGACCATCTGCTGTGTGTACTGCTCAGTACCTGGATATTGTAGGAAACTTTACCCATAAAGGAAGGGCAATTGGAAAGAACTTTTTGAAAATATTTATGACCTTTGGAACAATGAACCTAACAGCTTAGATGACTTCAAAGTTCTGCTGAGTTTCTGAATCCATAGGGAAGCTAAGGTAGGTATAACTGGCAGCTGAAGAATGATATAAGAGCTCTATTTTTAAATCCAGTTTTGTTAAAATTTAACAAGGGAACAAATCAAATCTTTGTGCTTCAATTTTGCTAATAAGAAATTATAATGCTACCTAAAGTAAACCAAGCTGTTATAGCTGGCAATAAAATATCAAATATACATTAAAATACTACTAGGTACAAACTGTGGATGGACACACATTGTCTAACAGAATGGTGTGTAGACCACTAACAAAATGTAAACATTTGGGAGGCTGAGGAAGAAGGATAGCAAGTTCAATGCCAACCTCAGCAACTTAGTAATGCCTTGTCTCCACATAAAATCATCACTGGGACTGGGGTTATAGCACAGTGGTAAGGCACCCCTGGGCTTAATCCCAGCATTAAAAACAAAAAACCCATAAATACTATTATCTTTATTGTTATAAAAACCTTAGTTTTTAATTGAATTCTATTTTCTTTTTTGGTGGTTCTGGGGATTAAACCCAAGGGTACTTTACCACTGAGCTACATCCTTACCCCTTTTTATTTATTTTGAGACAGGGTCTCACTAAATTGTGGAGGCTGGTCTCAAACTTGTGATCCTCCCGCCTCAGACTCCTGAGTTGCTGGAGTTATAGACAAACACCACCATGCCAGTTTTCCTCTTTTAAATGTAAGAAAATTAGTCAGTGTTCTCCAACCAGGGCACATATACCACTAATATCAGATGAAATACTTCTAAAGTGGTATACAAATACTTTTTAAATATAATTACCTTTTTAATGTGTTAGAAAAATACTTTTTTTCATTTATAATAGAATAGCCTTTAATGTTACTAAGCAAAAGTAAGTGAGGTGATTTAAAGTTCAAATACAGACAAAATAATCTATGCTGTTTTAAAAGTCAAGAGAGAGTGCTGACCTTTGGAGAGAACAGAGAGAGGGTGACCACTGAGCTACTGATAATATAACATTTCTCAAGCTGAGAATGAGTACACAGGCATACTAACTTTGTGATAATTAAAGAAGGCTGAACACTTACGGGTTCCTGCATGTCTCTCTGTATTTATGCCATACTTTAATAAAAAGCTTGTTCTAAAAAGTGAGTAATTTAAAGAAAAGTATTTTAAAAATAATAATGGTACACATACATGGAAAAAATCATGAAGATGATACATAAATGAATCACTTTTGGGAAACACTGGCAAAGTAATGTAACAGAAAATGACTTCAATCACATTTTTGTACCTTTATAGCACTATGTTGTCAACTTCTACACTGTGTGTCTGGTGTTCCTGAAGTTAGGCTGTAAGGTACACCCCGAAGCTAGGTGGACAACGCGTGGCCCACAGGTGCTTTGCTCTCTTCATCACTGCTCTATGCGACTTCACTGTCTGGACCTGTTCAGTTTGAGGCCAACATCACAGATTTGCTTTCTATATAAACCGGCTTGTTTTCAAAAGGAAAAACCTCTGCTTGACTGTTAAGACAACTGTGGGTGTAGCCATATCATAGACACAGGTCATCAGTCACGAAGGGGACGATGTGAAGGCAAGGTTAGCACAGACATGGCACTGACCGCCAGAGCCAGCTCGAGCTTTCTCCAGATGGTGGCTCAGCAACACTCTCTTTACAGTGACAATGAACTGTCCAAACTGTCCCTTTGTCTCTTCAGAGGATATATACTTCATCTGAAGCCATTAAATAACTCTCTTTTTAAGAAATGGAAATACACTTAGAAAACTAACACATGACTATTGCAAAAAATTCAGATGAAAGACAAAACAAAAAGTAAAAATCACCTATAATTTTACCCCATTGGCACACATTGTCAATCCTCTTCTCAGCATACTCATTTATTTAATAAACATGGAACTGTACTATATGCATTTTATAACTTGTTTTTGATCTTTATAATAGATGTGGACATTCTTCAATTAATGATAGTATAGATTTAAATTTATTAATGTAGATATACACTATATTTTAGTGAACTGTACTCCACTGCATGTAAGTGATTTGCCTTATACTCTATTGGTTGATATTTAGGTTGTTTTGCTTAAATATACTTATGTACAAGAAATAAAACATCTTTGTGCATAGATGTATGACTGCCTTATAACTGTCGAATTTTAGATAAAAATTCATAATATTGTGACAAGAATTCATAATATTTTATCTTAGTCACTAATGACTTTAAAAAAAAAAATCACCAAATAAAATTTAATTAAAAGTCATCTCACCTGTAAAAAGATGAGGAAATTTAATTGGCAATATCACAGCCTCTTTAAGTGCTTCTTTTGCCCCTTCAAGACCAGCAACATCATTCCATTTCACATTTGGTCGCTCTATAACAATGGCACCTACAAAATTATGCCATCTTTAAATTAAGAAATCTCATCAAAGTTGGAAAATAACATGAAATAATGATGTTAAAAGAAATACATTATAAATATGTCTGGAAAAGTTTTATGTACTAAAAAACTATAAAATCATATACCTAACATCATAAACTAAAAAGATTTATACTACTATTTTAGGAAAAAAGAAGATTCAAAAAGATATTATACTAAGAAATTCATTAGCAAGCCATTAAATTAAAAGACAGGAAAAAAACTTCATCTATGAAAGACTGCTATAACTCTTTTTTGAAAGAGTAAGTAGTAGTAATTGTTGGGAGCAGTCAGTAGGATTAAGAAACCTGGGTGAGTGGCTAGATAACCTAGGGTAGGACACTTACCTATTTCTTCTTTATTTGTTAAAATAATATACCTGCCCAACTTAGGTTAGTATAAGAATCAAGTGACAATGAATATTAAAAGTGTTTGGGAAAGCACCAAACACTATGTAGAGTATAATATTTGACTACACTTGATTCTGGAACATCAAGTGTACTTGGTTCAATGGGGGTTGATTTACTATTTCTCCTGTGACCCAAGAGAGAAAGTGATCTAATGTTCTCTTCAACCACAGAGAGAAAATACACTTAATATTTTACCAAAGACAAACAGAAGGGAGAGGGAAAGGAGGAAAGAAAGGTATTGAATGGAAGCAGAAGTGGATGATGGAAAAGAGAATGTGTATGCTTACAGATCCACAGGACTTTCCTGATATTTCACATGTGGCTTCTAAATAGACCTAGTTATAATTTTTGTAAACTAACAAAGTTACTTGAGTGATTTTAGTTGCCGAATGTAATACATTCAAAAGCCATAGCAACAGTTGCAGGAAGACTCCAAGAAGAATACAGTTTACTGGCAAAATTTTCTAGCTATCTTTCATCAAAAGCTTTTCCAGTTTTCTAGTTTATAGAAATTGCTCAATTCTAAACTTTTGACTAAGCAGCCTGTTCCAAGATGATGTACATATAGTTGTTTTAAGTATAACAACTATAACCATCACTTACACATATACTGGTTAGGGAATTAGTTACATAAGTCATTTCTGCTTGTTAGGAAATATTACCAATTAATTCATCTAAGACTAGTTATATTTGGCAACTTACTTTCCTAAATTATAAAAATCTTTATCAGACTAAAACTAAATGAAATCATAAACACTTTTGCATATAAAGCTTCACTTCTTCTCTTATGTTCCACTAAGATTAGCAATTCCACAGGAGAAAATACCTACATCATACAATAATAGTTTATGTCAGTTAAACAAAAGCAAATTTACTTTATATACATGAATCATCTGGCTAACTCAAGATTTTTATGCAATTTAAAAAATATGAAAAGCTTACTTTTATATTTAATTAATACCTTTCTCCTTAAAATTTAAAGGTGACTTTAGAATGTTTACTGATGAAAACTTAAATACTAGGAGTTAGTGGTTTGTAAAACTAAAAAGGTGAGGTGGGATTATTGAAGAATACAAATAATTCAATGTACCTCTTATTACATAAATTTATCCAGTCTTTGATTATATAATGCATACATTAAAACATTATTCAACCTCAAAAGTCACTGAATATCTAAATTAGCTAACAAAAAAATAATAAAGCCATTTTTAATTCTAACCATCATATATTATACTTAGTGTCATAATTTAAAGCAGAAATAAAAGATTTAAAATATTTCAGGAAAAAGAAGATGACTCAGAAAAAGAATACTATACTATAAAATCCCTTAGCAAATCATTAAATTAAAATATGGAAAAAACTTTACACATTATAAATGAAAGGTTGGGGCCACTTTTTTATTTTATTTCACTCAAATAAATTTCCTCATTTACATATTTTAACCATTTGTATTTTTTTTCACATCTCTCATGCTTATAACTGTCAGAGAATTTACATATCTGTTAAAAAGTGGTTACATCTTTTTCAATACTTAAGATACAATAAGATTTTCCCTTGTGAGGGGCAGAGGGCCAAGGAGTAGAGGGAAACTAAACCAAAACCAATAAGGCAGACAGAAAAAAGTGTCTTGCTTTACAACTGGAATAAGGCCACATGCCACAGAACAACTAATGCTGACGTGCAGTGTGCGCAGCGCTGCTTCAGGCAGTGGGATGCACAGTGGTTTCTCTCTCCATAAAGCCGTTCTCTTCAATTGTTCTGCTCCAAGGCCCTATCCTAAGTATTCTCCTACATATCCTGATAGAATGTACAAGATAGAAATATGGGCAAAATGGAGATTAGTATAACAAGGTTAAAAGTCTGGTTAAGCTAGGTAATAAGCAAGGTTGAGCCTATATCATGGAAATCATTTCCTGTCATGCATTCTATCTGGTAAGATTCAATGAACAAACAGCTGAGCTACCAACAGCTGAGCATAAAATTCAGTTTGAAAAAACATTAACATATCAAAGAATTTTGTCAGATAAAATATTATGAGGTATTTACACTGTCTAATAACCTTCCGTGAATTATTATAAATTTCCATTTTAGAGATGGAGACCTTAAATCAGAGGTTACGGAACTTGCCCACAATTAGAAAGCTTTTAAGTGGCCAACGCTGAGGTGGAATCCAGATCTGAATCCATACTCTCTACATTATGCTGCTGTATTACAGAATAGAATGAAAGAGCTTATATAGGCATGGCATGTAAAAACAGTTAAAAGAGAGAGAAATGTAAAGAGATATATGTAAGTATTATCAATGAAAAGCAGATGAGCAAGAGCAGGTAGGAAAACAGGAAATAAATCATCTTCAAATCAGTCACAGAAATGGCAATAAAAGCCAACTATAATTCCTAATTCATTCTTTTTCCCTGACAATAGCAAATTTTAATGCCTTCAAGTTTTGTAGTGTGCTAACATTAAAATGCTATCTTCTCTACATGGGGGCAAATAAAAGAGAATAAGTTGACTGACAGCCTTTTAAAGGCAGACATAAAAACAAGCCATATTTTTACTCCATGAAAAAACACAAAACTGTATCAAACCTTTGAGGGCAAACCCTATGAAAAACACTTTAAACAAAGCCAACATGTGATAACTGGGAACCAAAGACAGTTTTTAAATCTCATTTAATTATAGAGGGAAAGAAAATAGATAATTCACCATGAGTCTTTTCAAGAAGATAGTAAGTTTAATAATATAATCTAAAGCAACCTTGAAGTTGATTCTGTAGTTTCTTTTTTTCAGGATCATCAGATTCTCCTTCCCCATCACTGTCATTCCTAATAAAAAGAATGTAATATATTCAAATGACTATTCATTGCTATCAAATAATGCAAAAATGAAGGAATAATAACCTGAAATATTTGCAGTTTAAGTGGCAAAATAAGACATTCAAAGTTATGTTTACTTTATTACTCTTAACATTATATTAAGTAAGATACATGTATGTTATCAATTAATAGGGAGGCATGAACAGGAAGGGAACAAAAAGACTAGGAAGAAGTCAAGAACTGGCTCCAAATTTCCAGGATATGCTTATGTACATATGAATGCATAAACGCATGCCCCACACATTATTCCACAAAGAATTTAAGATGTAGTACAGAGGAGCTGCAAACAACAAAAACACCAGGACCAGGCAAAATGAGACTTGGAACAACAATTTATTCTAGGGAGAAAAAATAAAACCAGAAAACTAATTATCTAAAGTACAAGATGTATAATCCTTAGTCTAAGAATTCCAAAGAATGAGTAAGGTTTCATGACGGAAATGAACTGAACTCAAAGAACAATGGGCAACTAAGCAGCTCCCATCTAGGAATTTAAAAATGACTTTTTTTTTTTTTCCTACTGGGGACTGAACCCAGGGGTATTTAACTACTGAAGCACATCCCTGGAGTTTTTTATTTTTTTATTTTGAGATAAGGCCTTACTAATTTGCTACAGCTGGCTTTGAAATTGTGATCCTCCTGTCTTGGCCTCCTGAGCTGCTGGGATTACAGGTGTGCACCACCAGGCCCATGCTATCACCATAGCAATTAGCATGTGATAGAACACATTGCAAACTTTAAAAATGATGTTGAAGAAATAGTGTGTCAGAAAGATATTCCTGATACAATGCTGAGTGAAAAAGTGACAAAACAAAAATAGGGCATTATATGCATTGTTTTCAATACCAGGGACTGAACCCAGGGATGTTCTACCACTGAGCTATATTCCCAGCCCTTTTTATTATTTTATTTTAAGACAGGGTCTTGTTTCCCAGGTTGGTCTCAAACTTGCAAATCCTCCTGCCTCAGCCTCCCAAGCAGTTGGTATTTATAGGCATGTGCCACCACACCCATCTGGCATTATAACATTTTTAAAAGTATAAAGGAAATTAAAATTCTGAAAGGTTTTATGCCAAAATGGGATTGCTTTGGTCAGCACAGGATGGTAGGGTTATGAGTGAGGTAAGAATTGTGAAAATGATTCATGCAACTCTCACTTCAACCTCCCTCATCATGCTTTCTTGTACTGTAAAGGTTGTACTTACTTAAAAAACTGCCCTTTGTAGGCTCCCTTGCAGGTGGGGTTTCACAAGAGACCCAAGTTCCTCAGAGAAGGTGGGGGCTGCTTACATGGAGACCACATCTTTAGATGGAAGCACTAGTTTTGAAGGGGGAACTATGGCAGAGGTCTCACCGTGTGCTCCCAAGCCTTCGCAGCACTTGGCTGGGAACTGGCAGCAGTGGGTCTGAACATGACCTACTTACATACACATGAATTCACAATGGCATGTCCCCACATGGCATACTGGGCACCTCTCCTAGTGGTATGGCACCTATGCTTGATTCTCAGACTCTCAGATTTCTATAAGACAACAGGCAGCAACAAAGCCCATTTTGTTTAAATTAGCCAAAGTAGGTCCTGCTGTTCAGTACAGGATAAAAACTGGCATCCCTCAATAACCAGTGCAGGAGAGATGATTACAAGGTCTTCAAGCAAGACTGGAAGGGCCTATACAGACAGAAGACAGAATATCCCTGTAGGCAAGAAAGTCTCAGTGAGAACTGGAGGCCCTAAGCACTGAATTTTTTCCAGTATTTTCATTTCATGTTAGAGTTCCTGCCTTAATGTCCTTTCATAATGTCCAAGTAAAAATTTAGTAATTCCCAAAATGGAATTGTGATCTGAGTTTTGTTATGTCAATACTGTGGATGCAGAAGATAAAATATTCTTCAATGTCATAGAAAGTCCCGGCCCTGGTTCCCTGACCACGTCTTGAACAGAGAAGATAAAGTGTTATAGGTTTCTGCTATGGAGTTTGAAATAGCCAGTCAATTTTAGTTCTTATATTCTCATATTCTTCAAAATGTCTACTTTAGAAGCCACAAAGTCCCCAAAGCACTGTTATTTTCATTCCTTGTGACTGTAGGGATAATCTAGGGACTTATGCCACTACAAGGATCAACTGTGTGTATCACATCCTCTAAAGCTCACCAGAATCTCGTTGTTTTCACCCCAACCAGTCTCAGTCATCCCAGCTCAGAGTGTCATTTTCCTAAGAGTGTGTCACCTAGAAGCACTTCAAGCACCAATTAGCAAAATGGTCAGGGAGGATATGGTTAGCACATGTTCTGCCTACTTAGCACAGAGCTAGGCATTCATATATTACATGTCAAATAAATGAATTCTGCCTCTATAAAGTGATATATTTCCTATCTAGGAAAACCATTCCAAAAATGGGTTTCAATATTTATGAATTATATAATTTATAAATGGATTTTAATCTATAATGTTATAATTTATAAAATGGGTTATAATTTATAATCGGCTTCAATGCTTATAAATTATGTTGTTTTCACAATGACAAATTTAACAGAAATTTAAGAAAATATAATGCAAATTCACATTAAAAACTTTGCCTAAAATATCCAAACAATTATTTATATTTCTGAAGTTATCTTTCTTTTTGTCCACATGGTCGAGGATTTAATTCATGGATCACTCCTATAACTTTCACCCTCAATATTACATCATGGTCAGAGGGTATTCCATGCCATTCCTACAAATGTCTTCTACTATTGCTAGCAAGTAGTCTTGGAGAGTCACCTGAGTCACATCATCCCGTAGGCTTGGTAAACCAGGAGTCAGCAAACTTTTCTCTCTGAAGGACCAGGGAGTAAATATCTCAGGTTTTACAGCAATACACAATCTCTATTGCAACCACTCCACTGTTTTCATAGCAGCAGAGCAGCCTTGGAGGACAACATGTAAATGAATGGGTGAGGCTGTGTCCCAACAAAACTTTTACTGATAAAAACAGGCAATAAAAGAAATGTATTTCACAGATAAAAAGTTAAAACTACATGGTAGAATCCAACACTCTGAAACACATACCCCTTCTCATCAGCTGGAGTTGGGTGTCCCTCTTTTACTGGCTTCTGTGGTTTTTTCTCCTTTTTCTTCAGATACTCCTTTAGTTTTTCTGCTCTATCAAGATATTCTGTACACTTTGCCCTAATACTCTGCTTGGCTTTATCACCTTGTGCTTCATCTGTTGAAAGGAATGAGAGATTTTCCATTAGTATTCTGTACAGAAAGATTTAAAAACTCTTAAGACATACTCCTTTAAACAAAGGGGGAGAGGGAAAAGATCATCTCTGACTCATTGTTAATCGATGATTAGCAATTCTTTTCTATTTCTCTTCCCAAAGGGTTGGAGAAAAACAGTGGATTTAAGACAAAAAGACCTGAGCAAAACAGCAGGTATTTTAAGTTAAATAATAAGAAATTTGTATTCTGTAGGTTACATTTTGCAAATAGTTAAAGCTGCTTGTCCTACACAAAACCAATTGTAAAAAAAATAATGTGAATGTAGAACAGTGATTAGAGGCTGGGGGTATGTGGATAAAAGGGAGGCTGAATTTGATCAGTTTATACTGTTATATATGTGTTGAAATATCACAATGAACCCCATTAGAGGTATAATTCATACATGTTAAACGAAAATAAAAGATAAACAGAAGTGAAGCAGCCTTAGCATTTTTTTTTTTTTTTTTGGTACCAGGGACTGAACTCAGGGGTACTCAACCACTGAGTCACATCCCCAGTCCTATTTTTTGTGTTTTTTATTTAGAGACAGGGTCTCACTGAGTTGCTTAGTGCCTTGCTATCGCTGGGGCTGGCTTTTAACTCGCGATTCTCCTGTCTCAGCCTCACAGTGCTGGGATTACAGACATGTGCCACCACGCCCGGCTTAGCAATTTCCATTAATGTCTATATGAATTTTATTTCAAAGAATATACAAAGTATACTCATATGTACCAACAACATAGTAATTAAACTACATAACAAACTGTAAGGGTTATTTTCAAAAGCATACCTTAGCAATATATGTGATGCATGGGATCACCCCTATACATCTTGTGCGCTATGATTCATTCTTAGTTTCACTTTTATTGTACATAAACCCTCAAGATTAAATGAGGAAGCTCAAAAGAAACATTGATGTATACAACTGCATTAAGTGTAAGATCCATAAGAGCAGGGGTTTTTATCCAGTTTCTCTCATCATCGTATCTCTTGTGCCCAGAACAACGCCTGGCACATGGTCAACGGGCAATACGTGGTTGTTAAATAAATGAATAAAATGTCTCCCTACAAACTATTTTTAAAACAATTATTTCTAAAAATATGCTTAGAGAGTAAGTTCAGATTATATAATTTGGGCATACCATTAAAATAAAAGGCTGTTATCCACTGAATATGGACATTTTAAGATGTCTGGGTATATAAAGAAGTAACTATGATAGCTGTCACATTTGTTAGTCTGAGTGCTTAACAGTTACTAGAAAGGAAGTAGAAATTTTTTGGCAGAGGGAGGCAAATGCATGGTTCAAAATTTTCTGGTTTGTATTTCAATTTTTATAAGTGAAATAGAATAACTTTTCCTTTGAGTGTTTTTAAACAAAAAATATATTTAACTTACATTTAACTACATGGAGAAAATACTGTACAGCATGCTGATAGAGTTGAAGAGCTTCCTCATAATTCCCAGCTTTGTCTTCTTGTGCTGCTTTGCTAGCAAGATCTATTGCTTTCTGTTTGAGAGATGAAAAATAATAGCATTAAGATAAAAGTATAGCCAGGCATGGTGGCGCAAGCCTGTAATCCCAGCACTTAGGGAGGCAGAGACAGGAGAATCGCAAGTTCAAAGCCAGCCTCAGCAACGGCAAGGCGCTAAGCAACTCAGTGAGACCCTGTCTCTACATAAAACACAAAATAGGGCTGGGGATGTGGCTCAGTGGTTGAGTGCCCCTGAGTTCAATCTCTAGTACCAAAAAAAAAAAAGATAAAAGCATGAACATAAGTGTGAAGTTAATAATAATTTTGAAATCATTATTATTATTTTTGGTGGTGCCATGGATCAAACCCAGGACCTTTCATATGCTAGGCAAGCACTCTACTAATCTCTGTCTAATTTTTAAATGTATTTTTATTAATTAATTTATTTGTTGTTTTTAGATATTCATGAGATAAGAGTGTATTTTGACATATTATACATACATAGAGTGCAACCCATTAAAATTTTGATCCCATTGTGGTTGCACATGATATAGAGTTACACTGGATGTGTATTCATATGTAAGTATAGGAAAAGTTATGTCTGATTCATTCTGTTTTTCCTATTCCCATCCCCACTTCCTTCCCTTTGTCTAATCCAATGAACTTGTTTACTTCTCCTTCCTATCCTCTCTTTTTATGGGTTAGCATCCACATGAGACAGGACATTCAACCTTTGGTTTTGGGGGACTGGCTCATTTCACTTAGCATGACATCCATTTACTGCCAAATGCCATAATTTCATTTTTCTTTGACTGAGTAATATTCCACTGTTTATGTACCACATTTTCTTTATCCATTCATCTGTTGAAGGGCACCTAGGTTGGTTCCATAGCTTGTCTATTGTGAAATGAGCTGTTATAAACATTGATGTGGCTGCATCACTGTAGTATGCTGATTTTAAAAGTCCTTTGGGTATATGCCGGGGAGCAGGGTAACTGGGTCAAATGGTTCCATTCCAAGTTTTCTGAGGAATCTCCACACTGCTTTCCATAGTGGTTGCACCAATTTGCAGTCCCACCAGCAAAGTATGTGTGAACCTTTTCCCCTACATCTTTGCCAACATTTATTGTTGCTTGTATTTTTGATGATTGCCATTCTGACTGGGGTGAGATGGAATCTCAGCATAGTTTTAATTTGCATTTCTCTAATTGCTAGAGATGTTGAACATTTTTTCACATATTTTTTGACCATTCTTATTTCTTCTTCTATGAAAGTGTCTGTTCAGTTCTTTAGCCCGTTTATATTGATTGGGTTATTTGTTTTTTTGGTGTTAAAATTTTGAGTTCTTTATATATCCTAGAGATGAATGCTCTATCTGAGGTGCAGGTGGTAAAGATTTTCTCCCTTTCTATAGGCTCTCTGTACATGTTCTTGATTGTTTCCTTTGCTGTGAAGAAGCTTTTCAGTTTGATGCCATCCATTTATTGATTCTTGCTTTTACTTCTTGTGCTTTAGGAGTCTTGTTGAGGAAGTCTGTTCCTGAGCTCATAGGATGGAGAGTTGGGCCTTCTTTTTCTTCCAGTAGGTGCAGGGTCTCCGTTCTAGTACCTGTCTTTGATCCACTTTGAGTTGAGTTTTGTGCAGGGTGAGTTACAGGGGTTCAATTTCAATCTACTACATATAGTTTTCCTAGCACCATTTGTTGAAGAGGTTCTTTTCTACAATGTATATTTATGGTGCCTTTGTCTAGTATGAGATAATTGTATTTATGTGGGTAGTCTCTGTGTCTTCTATTCTGTTCCTTGAGTCTTCAACTCTAGTTTTGTGCTAATACCATGCTGTTTTTGTTACTACAGATCTGTAGTATAATTTAAAGTCTGGTATTGTGATGCCTCCTGCATCACTTTTCTTGCTAAGGACTGCTTTGGCAATTCTGGGCCTCTTGTTTTTCCAAATGAATTTCATGACTGCCTTTTCTTTTTCAATGAAGAATATCACTGGAATTTTAATGGGAATTGCACTAAATCTGTATAGCACTTTTGGTAGTATGGCCATTTTGACAATATTAATTCTGCCTATCCAAGAACATGGGAGGTATTTCCATTTTCTAAGGTCCTTTAATTTCTTTCTTTAGTGTTCTGTAGTTTTCACTGTAGAGGTCATTCATCTCTTTTGTTAGATTGATTCCCAATTATTTTGGGGAAGGGTATTGTGAATGGAATAGTTTTCCTGATTTCTCTTTCAGCTGATTTGTCATTGGTGTATAGGCATGCAATGGATTTATGGGTGTTAATTTTATATCCTGCTACTTTGTTAAATTCATTTATGAGCTCAAGAAGCTTTTTATTGGAGTTTTTTTGGGTCTTCTAAATATAGAATCATGCCATCAGCAAATAGGGATAGTTTGAACTCTTCTTTTCCTATTTGTATCTCTTTAATTTCTTTCTTTTGTCTAATTGCTCTGGCTAGGGTTTCAAAGACTTGGCAGAATAGAAGTGGTGAAAGAGGGCTAATTTTTTTTAAATGAAAGCAATCTTAAATCAAACCTTAAAAAAAAATCACAACTGCATTTTATTATAAATTACAACCTTATAAAATGCTAATTGGATTTGTTACATGGATAACTGCTATCTGAATATTACTTTAGTACCAATCAGCAAAACTCTCACATAATATTCACTCAACTAAAATCAAACTTAGGGTTAGTAAACAATAACTGAATAATCTGAAAACTCAAATTAAAAAAGCTCTTAGGGAAATTCTTAAAAATTAAGTGCCACCATTGAGAATATATAGAAACAGTAGAAATTTAATTGGCTTAAACCTCTTCAAAAGCAACTGAGCAATGAAATATCAAGAATCTAAAAAATACCCAAAGCTTTCAACCCAGTAGTGAACCTAAAAGTTTACTGAGTAAAGACATTAAACACAGAGTTCTTAAAAAAAAAAGTGGAAACTTAAATTTGTGCATGTGCGTGTCGTGCTGGGGAATGAACCCAGGTCCTGTGAGGCAAGCACTCTACCAATTGAGCTATAACCCCAGCCCAAAATGTGGAAACTTAAATTTTTAACAGTAAAAGGATGCCATACCATACATAGAACACTAAAGGATTATTAAAGAGCATTAAAATGAAGAAACATCTGTAATATCATGGCAAGTGTTTCTGAGGGGTGTTTTTAAAAGCAGGACACAAATTTTTATATGCAGCACAAGTTCAACTATGTGGAACAAGAGCAAAAAATAAAACAACAAATGAAAAAGATGGGAAAATTTTTAACAGCTGATCTTTTATAAGTAAGACTTTATGGATTTTTCATTTTCAACTTTTCCACATCTTCTAAAATATCCATAATGAACATGAACTACCTTTATAATATTAAATTGGAAAAAAAAAACCCTCTGGGAAATAGATCTGTACAAATGTATCCAAGTGATGCTTAAAAATGATGCAAAAGTCAATGATAGAATGATAGGCTTTTAGCTTCTCTCTTTGTGGATCAAACTCAGGGCTTCCATAGCTAGCCAAGTGTTCTACCATCAGGACAGGCTTTTAAAGAAATGGTGCTGGCGCAAATGGACACCCATAACGGGTGTGGGGAAGCTTTGACTTAAACCTATCTCCAGGGCATTTATTCCAGAGAAACTGAAATTTATGTCCACGAAATTCCTGTACATGAACGTTCCAGATGTCCCTCAATTTCTGCATTCATGGTTAAACAATCCATGGTAGATAGATGCCACGGAATACTACTAAGACTATTGTTACCCACAGTTTGAATGAATCTTGAGGGAATCATGCTAACTAAAAAATGCCAATCCCAAAAGGTTGCAGGCTATGATTCCATTTACATAAATCTCTCAAAAATGAGAAAATTATTATTTGGGAACAGTAATTTGGTCATGTGTTATGGTCTAGATATGTGGTGTCCCTCTAAACTCCTGTGCTAATGCAGGAATGTTTAGAGGTGAAATTATTATGAGAGCCGTGACCTCATCAGTCCGTCCTAGTTTGAAGAGTCTAATGGGCAGCAACAGGTGGGGCATAGCCAGAGCAGCGGACAGGTCACTAGGGGCATGCCCTCTTCCCCCCACTCCCTCTCTGCTTCCTGGCTATCATGACACCTACCACACCTTTCCACCATGATCTGCCTCAGCTTAGCCCAGACCAATGGACTCGGTCAACCGTGGGTTAAACCTCTGGAACCAAGAGCCAAAATAAACTTTTCCTTCTTTAAGTTGTTCTTGTTAGGTATTTTAGTCACAGTTACAAAAAGCTGACTAACATCAGAGAACAAGGATGGTGGATGAGAGAGAGACAGAAATGATGGTGGTCATAAAAGGGCAACATGATGATCTTTACAGATGGAACTCTATCTCAACTGTGGTGGATACGCAAACCTACACTGTAACAAAAGTGTAACATATATTACACACAAATATATGTAAGTACTAGTCCAAGTGAGGAAATATGAGTAAGAATTGCAGAATGTCTCAATGTCAATATCCTGGTAGCGATACTGTACCAGTTTGACAAGATGTAATTGGGTAAAGGGTACATTGGATCTCTGTATTGTTCTTACAACTAACTGCATTTGAATCTACAATTATCTCAAAATTTTTCATTAAAAACTGTCTAACTTTTAAAATTATGCACAACCACATATGAATCACAAGCATGATTTATTAAAATGTTCCAACTAGGTTAATTTAGGTAGTGACTGTATTTGATAGAAAGAAGACCCAACAAAAAAAGAAAATGATCATCCGAACAATCCCCAAGGCAATCATATGTAAGAATATTACATTTTGAAGCAGCTGCTCATGGATGGGATATACAGGGGATTAAGGGTCAATGGGAGAACAGTCGTCCTAGTGGAAGAGCATACCTCTTTTGTCCAGAAGTATGGAAGAAAAACGGTGTTGTTTTAGAATTGATAAAATGTGGTAGCTGCATGTTCCACAGCCCAAACAGCATAACTGCAAAGGTATATTTGCAAGTTTTTTAAGCTAGACAGGATGTAAGAAGTAGAGCTTGGCATGTGTCTGCTGGTGCTTTGGAGAGACTGGTTATAAAAAAAATATACCAAAGGCTCTGTGGTAAAGCCACACAGCAGAAATAAATTCTTTCTTATTTTGACCATAATTTTCTTATTTTGAAATGCCATGCCACTTACTTCCTCAGACACTTGTTTACCTCATTCACAGTCAGCCCTTTTTGTGGTGCCATAGTCAGGGACCACATTGATATCTGTTAAAGCAAAACTCTTTCCTTCTTTCTTTCTTTTCTTTTGTTATGTTGCCCAGCAGGCTGGTCTTGGGCTTGTGCACCCAAGTGATCCTCCAGCCTCAGCTTCCTGAATAACTAGGATTACAGGAATCAGCCACCACATTCAGCTTCAAGTGAAACTTTTATGGTTGGCATTTCAGCATCTGGCTTCAAACACTGTACAATTACTTATTTTAAGCTTTCCTTTCTCCAGTGACGAAAATGTCTGTATCTATCCAATATGGAAGCCACCAGCAACATATGGCTGAGCCCTTAAAATGTGGCTAGTGTGACTGAAGAGTGAATTTTTATTTAAATAGCCACATGTTGCTATGGTACTGGATAGCATACGCTGAACCTTTAATAATCTTTCCCCTTATAAATGCCCATTTCACCCTTGGTTTTGTTAGCATTCTGCATTTAAAATGAAATTAACCATGTCATCAGTATGATCATGGAGAGCTAATGATTCTTTCAGAATATAGTCCTTACCATCTCTGTTGCTATAACCCTAGTTCAATCCACAGTAATGTCTGTCAAAACTACCACCTAGCCTAGGAGGCAGTCAGCTTGCTTCCATTCATCCAAAAGTACACACAGCGATGTCTGATGGCTTCCTACTACAATAAAATCCAACCGCTGCGGCATCATCTAAAGGGCCTCACAGGGCCATGGCCCTAGCTATGTTTGGATCTTACCTGAAACCCTCTAGACCTCCCCTTCACTCAGGCAGCCTGAGCACTGTAGACCCCTTCTAGAACACTCCAGTCCTAGTTCAGCTGGCAAATTCTGAGAGCCCTCCCTAATCTGGGTAGCAGAGGCCGTATTCCACCCTGCTTCCAGCTTTCCCCTCTCCCCTGCACTACCATCACTGTATTTACCTATGTATTCACTCACCAGCCATCCCTTCTACTAATTCAGTTCTGTGAGGACAGGGCTTTACTTGGAGCTTCTGAGCCTCAGAACAGTGCTGGCAGAAGGTACTCAAACTGCTGAATGAGTGAAAAAAGTCCCCCACTGCTCTCTCAAAAATCATCCTCCCTTTGATTACTCTGTCTCTGTCATCTCTAACAATTTCTCTACACTCTATATTTCTGTAAGCACACAAATAGCTTTCCTTCAAAAAGCCTCCTTCAAAACACACCCTTCAGCTTAGTTCTCTCTCTCTGCTACCTTTTAGAGCCCAAATCATATGGGGTTAGCTTCTCTTCCCCTCATCACATCAACAAAACTGCTCATACCAAGGCTATGGCGTAAGACCCAAAGACCAGCTCTGCCTTCATCCTGATCTGATTATATTCTACAAAAAGCTCTCATTTCCTTCTTGACTGGCCTCTGCTGACCCGCAAGGCCCACTTTTATCCTACCTTTCCAGCAGCTTCTGTTTGTTGATCCTCCCTGCATGTGATGAAATATGTTCCTCAGTGTTTGAGATGGGACTCACCTGTTTACTCCCTCCCAATATAAGATGTCTCAATGATTTAACACTGATAATCTTTAGGCTGCTGACTACCAAATTTATTCCATCTTAAAATACAGTTCACATTGCTCCCATGTTTAAAATTCATCCAGATGTTTACCTGTAAGCATATGTGGGTTTTGTCTCTGTTAACTTTTTTTTTTTTAAAGCTTGGCTCTCCCCCTAGAATGTAAGCTCTGTAAGGACAGGAGTTATTTATGTCTGCTGTCTTCACTTTTGCATGAATCTGGCACAAGGGATGGCAAAAAAAGCAGTGACTTCATTACCCCATGGTCAGTCAGGGTCCAGTCAATCAATGTGGCAGGATCAAGATTGGGAACGTCTGGGACTGTCCTTTTTGGATTAGGATACCATGGTGTGTCCACCCTAGAAAATTCTGGGAAATGGTAAATTCTATAATTACATGTCTTAGGAGAAAAAAATGTCCTGTTCCTTGTCTGCCAATACTAATGCTTTCTCTGTGCTCCAGAACACATTCCTACCCTCCACTCTGACATTTACTCCATCAGTGATATGCCATTCTACTATTCTCCCCAACCATTTTTTAAGTCCCTCCTCTGCAGAAAAATGTTTAAATCTTATCTCAGACTACTGTCTACAGAATTCAAATACACCAACTCTCTTCAGTTCCTAGGATTATCCTCACCAACTCTCTCACCATCTCTTCATCTCTACAGCAAAATCCCCAAAAGTACCCCAAGTTCATCTAGGTTTCTCGATCTCCTGTTCCTCCCATAGCAATGCTTTCTGTCTGCTGATTTCCAAGGCTCGTGCTTATCTGAGCCCTCCCTCCACAGCACTGAACACCAGAACAAACACCTAACGGTGTCTCCTGACTGACCATCACACCATTCTCTCTGGTCTAGAGACTTCCAGGCTCCTTTTGCTCTCCTTAAACCTCAACAACACAGAGTTTCTGCCTTGGTCCTTGTTTTCTTCTTATTCTGTAAACTCTCCAAGATGAGATTCCCTATGTCCACAACCTCTGCTACCATCTTTATGCTAATAACTCCTAGATTGTTATTTCCAGCCCAGACCACTAGCCCTGGTTCTACTCATATGAATCCAAATGTGCACTGGGCATTTTTCTCGAATAGTCCCCACAAGCACTTCAAATTCTACAAGTTCAGAACTAAGTTTATTTTGTATCTCCCTAAATATATCCCTCTTTTTGTATTCCCAGAACCAACTCCTACCCTTTCAAGATATCTAATCCAGAAATCTGGGAGAAATCCCACACTATTCCTTCCTCACTTTTTGACTATAGATATAAGACTATTCTCCTCTGATCAAGCTTTTCTTCTTTCTTTGAATAGGTACAACACTAATCTGGTCAGTTTACTATCTCTCATCACACATGCCTCTGCCTTCTAGTTGGTTTCCTTGCACCAGGCTTGCGACCAGTCAAGTTTACCCCACCTCCACATACATACAATAATTTGATTCTAAATCAAAAGTATGAGCATCCTACTCCATGGTTTGAAACTGTTCTATGACTCCTCATCTACAGCAGGATGAGGACCAACCATTTGTGTGTGGCACACATGGCTCCTCGTGATATGGCCTAACTCCTCAGGTTTATGCCTCAACCTTGCACACTCAATTCCCATCACACCCAACTACTGGCACAACCTGGATAGACTCTGGTGGCATGTCTCTCGTGACACTCCAGCTTCTTAAGAACTTGTCCTCCTGCTGCAAAGCCTTCCCAACACCCCTGAGATGACTCAGCCTGCATTTCTTATAGATTCCCACTGCCTCTTGTACATTTTCCCAAAGATCACACTGTATCCTAAGCCATTTAATATGTCTGTTTTCACATAAGCCGTGTGAGATTGCCAATGATAGATAGTTATGTTTTACAATTTACCAGGACTTAGTATAATGCATGGCAGAGTAGACATAATAAATATTTAGAGACTAAGTCAACTTTGAGTTTTATTTCATACTGTATTACCTGCAGTTTCCTCCAACCTCTCCAAAGTTTATTATACTACTGGACTGAGATATAAGTTGTTTTTTTCTGCTTGGGAAAGCATCCAAGGAAGCAGAATTTTATAGTGAAAAAGCCAGGCTTGTAAGTAGACAGATCTGGACTTAAAAAGAACCTTAACACTGATTAACTACTTAACTAAAACTAGTTCATTGACCATGTCTTTGAGCACACTAACCTTAATAAGCTTAGGTTTCTAATACTGTGAAACTGGCATATTCACCTGGAAGAGTTGTTTGGGGGATTACATGAGATCACATCAAACACACAGAAGATAATTACAGCCAGTGCTTTCTACGATCACAGACTCTTCTGTGAAGCATTCCTCATTTGTCCTCAGAAGAGTAAGATATGTTCTCCCTTGCTACATACCCACATTAACCCATGACTCTATTATAGTATTTATGAAATTATTTCATAATTTTGATTTTTAGTTGTCTGCATTCCCTGTAGTATCTGGCTACAGGGATTTTTGTCTTGTTCAGTCGAAGAGCTCTTCATTATTTGACTATTCTGCATCCAAATTTCCTAGGTTAGAAGGTTGAAAAGGCTAAATGAGAAAGCATACCTGAACCAACACCTAAAAAAACTATAACTCCACATCCATCCTGTTTATCACTAGTTACTGTACCTTCAGTGAATATCAACCTCTAGCTGATTCACTAGAGAACATCCAACAACCCAACTCAACTATGACACATTCTGGATATAAGAAAAAACTACTACTTGCAGAAAAAAGATATCAGTTAATGGGTGAATATTATGTTGCAGAATACTCAAATCCCACACAAAAATCTCTTAGGAATGAAAAGCTGATGGAACAAAACTACTTAAGGGATGAACTAACAAGGGCAATGACAAGATGGGTAATTCAAAAGAAAATCACCTTTAATGCTCAAAGAAACAATACCTTTACCGATTGACAAATGTTTTTTCAAGATGTATTTACCAAAATTGCCCTCTCCAAATGGTGCTTAAAAATAAATCTTAAGATGGTATCTTAGTTTAAACACAACCTTGGTGGAAAACACACACATGCAATTTATTCTAATAAATGAGTTATAGTTGCAATTGCAACTTTTTGTGGAAAAAACATTCATTTTCATAACTTTTAAGGCAGATTTTCAAAAGACCTGCAGACCAGCCATTCTTCACGGTTTTTAAAAAATTTTTTTTGGTAAAAACTTGATCTCTGTTTAAAACGGGTCTACTTTGAGTGATCTTTGCTCAAGACCAATTATTTTGGGTTAAAGAGATCTTTTCCATTATCTCTGATATCTGTACCCGGCACTCAATATTGCTACCTGTCTGACAAACAACTGTAAGTCTAAGACAGATATTCAATATAGGTATTTCATGCTATCCTTTCGTCCCAAACCGACCTTCTAGGCTGAGAATCCTGGAGGCTAAGCTACATTCCAAAACCTACTGAAACCACAGATCCACTGAAGATGGGAAACACTGTTACATAAATTTTTTCTCAATGAATTCCATTCTGCAAAGCACTAACGACTGAATCTACAATTTCAGGAGCCCATCATTTATTTACAAAATACTGTGCTCATTACCTTGGGCCTGGGGAAGTGGAGCCACAAAAGTTTAAAAATACTTCCTGATCTTATATACTGCAATTTGGGAGCGCGCACATAAACACATATGTTCAATGAATTCACAAAGACTGTAGGCAAGCTGGCTCTAACCGCAGCTTCCAGGGTCGTTCTCATTTTTCTATTCACTCCAAACAAACAAACTTAAAAAGAAGGGCTTTGCTTCATCAGCCTGAAAAAGTAAGAGCGAATCACAACCACCCTATTTTGAACTGGTCCAAGTAGTGCTTTGCAAAAATTACGCGTTTTCTTTCTTCCTGGCAGTGATTGGAAAGACCTGCCCAGCTTGATTCGAGACTGTTTTGTCTCGTCTTTTAAAGCTCCACCCAAGTCAGCAGTGTCCCAAAGGCTGCGGCCGGGGACCCGTGGGTGGCGGAGCGCCCACCATCCCACCAGCGGCTCCCGGGCGCCCCGCCCCGCCCGGCCAGGGGCGCGGCCGCTTCCTCCCTCCTCCCTGCCCCCACCCCACCGCTCGCGCCGCCCCTCGGCTCCGGCTCTCGGAGAGGGGCGGAGAGGAAAAGGGGTACCTGAAGGTTGGGCCCAGCAGCTGCCATGGCGGAGATCCGAAGCGGTTCTCTGAGGAGGAAAGAGGGGCGGGGAGCGCCAACAGCGGCGGTGCCGAATCGCGCCCCGTGTTACAACCGCAAACCTCGGGAGGCTGGGGCTCTCGGACCCAGAACAGCTGCCTCGGTTCCGGAACGAGCGAAACAACACTGCACTCCACCAGCCGCCAGACCCTCCTCACGATACTTCCGCAATCCCGAGCCCCTCCGGGCTCTGAACACGCCTCCGACCTGAGCACGTCCGCTTTCGTCATCAGCACGCGCTCTTCCGGTCACACAGTGTGCGGCTCACTGCAGCCTCGGCCCTCGCGAGATGGGGAGAGGCCGCCTTGAAGCCTGACCAGGTCTGGCGGAAGTTAGGCGTGACGCAGGCGCACTGCGACTCAGGCCTTGGGGTTGGGAGGTGTCTGCTAGAGCTACAGGAGTGCTAGCGCGGATAGGACTCCTACCCCTAGTCTCATTAAACGTTGCGATGAGTTTTTGGCTCTGGCTGCTTTCCCTCCTTGTTTGCGTGCCTGGTGACGCTATGATTTCTGTGCGAAAAAAGACATCTCATCTCTAAGACCTCCGGGGACTTTGGGCCAGAGTGTCTTTTTTTTTTTTTTTAAACAATTTATTTTTTTTAATTTTTTTTAGTTGTAGATGGACACAATGTCTTTATTTTATTGTTTTGTATGTGGTGCTGAGGATCGAACCCAGGGCCTCACGCATGCGAGGCAAGCGCTCTACCGCTGAGCTACCATCTCAGCCCCGGAGTTTCCTCGTCTGTGAAACGGGGCGCGCGTGGTATCCTCCTCCGGGTGGCGAGGTATGCAGCGGTGATGAGCAGCAGCTAGAGCGCAGGCGACTTGGCGCTTGTTACTGGTCGAACCCACTGACACAGTTAATTATAATTAGTATAAATACAATATTTTGGCAGCTGCCCTCGAGCTTACAGTCTGGTGGGGAAACCGGCTCCTGAAGCTGTCTTGCAGAATGATCGACTGTACAGTACAAGTTACATTTACAAGGAAAGTACTGGCTTGAGAAGTTACGACCTTGTGTGAGCTCACCTTAAGCAGAGATTAATGGCAGAACTGCAATAAAGCCGTTTCTTAGCGTTTCTATTACACAAATCCCTTTTCTGTTTATGGTCAGGTTTCTTAAAGGAAAGCAAAATAGTTGTTAATCACTCCATCATATTATTTCCCACTCATTCCTCAATTTTTTGGTAATCATCTGGCATCTCCTAAATAAGCACTCACCTCCTTTTTTTAGTTAGTGTGGTCACCAATTCTTGAAATCTTTTATAGCTTCTCTATATTCCTTCTCCACGCCCCTTACTATTTCCCCGCCTTACTCCTAAATACAGAATTTCCTAGTTTCTCATAGTTTCTCTCAATGCAGTCTGCTCTTCTTACTCTGCTCCTGTGTTTCATCTGTCAATAGACTAGCAATGGCTTTAAATCTAGATCTCTAGGCCTACCCATGGTCTACTCAGCATTTAAGATTACCTTCCAGCGATGGTCTTGCTAAGTTGCCCAGGCTGGCATTGAATTTAAGGACTCTTGCCTCACCCTCTTGAGTCTCCAGGATTACAGATGTGGGCCACTGTACCTGCCTCCTGAGATCTGTTTCACAGGGTCTTTCTGGGAGACAAATTCAACATATTCAAAGCCAAATTAATTTTCTTGTAGCCCAAACTTCCTTCTCTGGTTTCTCATTCTTAGAACTGCTTTCATCAAATGTGCATCATGCAGGCTCAGAATTCAAAGCTTCCTCTCTGCCCCGCATCTCAGTCCTTCTTTTCCATCTCTCTTCCCCACAGTAGGGACTTCAGCCCTTAATGAATGACAAGACACAGTAAATGTTTAATAATTATTAAAGTGCTTAATTGAACTGCTTAAAATCAGATACCAGTGAGGCCTGAGGACAAAAAGACAATCAATGTAGGTAATAAATGATTGGGTCAGAAAGATGGAGGCTGATTCAGGAGGAATTAAAATGTTAATAATTTCAGGACACTTCCCCCTCCTCCACCTGTTACCAAGGTGACTTGCCTCCAGGGAATTGTTCTTCCTTACAAGGAGTTAATGAATGAAAGCTCCCCTGGGCCATTCCCTTCCTTTCCCACCCCATCAGTCCACCTTTTGGCCAACCTCCGCATGATGGAGGGAGAGCAGAGCATAAGAACAATACCCACCACACACAACCCCACAGAATATATACTTAAATAGTCAAGGTTTGCTGAACGAATGAAACTTTCCTGCTTTAGATCAAGGACTTTGGAAATGAGGGAGGTCAAAGAGGATCACAGGTAACATATGTAGATTCAGCCTTTGAAAGGGTCTCACATGCTGAGCTTGGTGCCATAAGCCTGTAATTCCAGCAACTCAGGAGGCTGAGGCAGGAGGATCATAAGTTAGAGGTCAGCCTCAGCAACTTAGTGAGAACCTGTTTCAAAATAAAATAAAATAAAATAAACTACAGGGTTTCACATGCGGACCACTCAAGACTGAATCCATCTCAGTCTTCTAGACCATTTGAAAATAAATGTATACTATAAGGCCCTTACCATGCCCTGCACAGCTACCCATGTGCTCCCAGAAGTCTGGTCTCTGTTTGTTGCATTACCAGCTTCTCCATTACCTGGAGTACAGCTATCAGGAAAACAAAGTGCTGACAGAACTGGTCCTGTGAAAGAGGTGACTCACAGGCAGTTATCAGGCTGGAAACCTGTTGGGCCACCCCAGGTGGCACACCTTTCTGAAGGTGCTCAGCTGCCCTGGAGGCCCCACCCTTTCTCCCGCAGTGCTATGCAACATTTTATTCACATGAAGCCACAACAAGCTCCTGAACTGAGAAGTGGACTTGGGAGTCAACCCATCAACATCAATCAGTCATAGGACGGAGGGTGTGGGGATCAGGCAGCCATTTGTCATTGTTGATCCTACAGGGGCAAAACCACTCAAGGCATCCACAGAGGAGAAAAGAGGAGATGAGATGCCTGCCCTGGGGAAGTTTGCAGAGTCACACCATCACCCCCAGACTATGGCACATGAGTAGTGTGTTTTGTCTCTCTCTCTCTCTCTGCTGCTTCAACTCTCCATCTTCAGGGAAGGCTCAGGACTTCTTTTAAAGGGTTCTTTTTGATGGACTCTAAGTCAACTGATTATATCTGCAAAATCCCTTCACTTTTGTTATATTCTATTAGTTTGAAGGAAGTTACAGGTCCTGCCTACACTCAAGGGGTAGGGGATTGTACAAGGACATGACTCATTGAGGTCACCTGAGGGTGTGCTCACCACAGTCATATTTCAGAACACCTGTTTATAAAGGAGGCAGGAGAAATTAATACTCTTAACAAATGTATGAGATTTTGTATTCTGAATACAGTACTTACAAGCAACTCTAAGATTCGTGGATACACCGTTTATGTTTTATGGCACTAAGATAACTATTGCATTCATTAAGATTTCAAAAATAGATTTTAAAATGATGTGACTAACGACAGATACTAATAAGAAAGCCTTCATGATACAGTGCTGCCCTAGTAAATCATATGGAAGAGAAGCATTCAGTTTAGAAAAGAGGGACTAGTTCTCTGTACTGGTATGGTTCAGATAAGCATCCTCCAAAGATCCATATGTTGGTCCCCACTGTGGTGCTATCTGGAGATGGTGGAACTTCAAGAGGTGGGGCCTAGTGGGAGGTTTTCAAGTCACTGGGGGAGCCTCCTTGAAGGGGATTGTGGGACCCCATCTCTTTCTCTCCTTCTCTTTGGTCCCCTGTCCATGAGATGAGCAGCTTTGCTCCATCATATGCTCCCCACCCTGATGTGCTTTCCTGCCACAAGCCCAAAAGCAACAGGACCAATTGACAGTGGCCAGAAACTCCAAATCTGGGAGTTTATGTGTTTGTTATCAGGTCATTGTTAGAGTAACAGAAATTAGACTAACACACGTAACTTCAAACTATACCCACCAATAGGGATCTCACTGGCAAAATTCATCTGGACTCTGAAGCTCTTATTGTCCACCAAGCACTTCTTCTCCCGAGTGACTCATTTCAGTTGTCTTTGGAACAAGCAGAACCCTCCATGATCTCCACCAGTAAATCCACACAGAGATCTGGTTTGAGGAATTAGGGTGGAATCATTTTTAGTCCAAAAAATAACCTCTTCAGCTCAGGGACTAGTTTCTGGAGAAGGACCCAGGAGAATTTAAGTTCTGTCTTAGGATATCTCCCAGCACTGAATGGCACAATTTCACAGCTAGCAACAGTATCATCCTCAAGTGAAGGACTCTCCTGATGAGCCAAGGAATTTTTCACATTGTTATCTAAGTGAATATTTTCCCAGGAACTGTAGTGTGCAGTCTTTGTTCATCGTCTCATTTGTTTGCTAAATCATGTCAATATGACAACAAGATTAAGCAGAAATAAAATGAATACTTCGTAAGAGGAGCAATTATACACTGTGCCAGAGAGGACTCAAATCCAGTATCTGTTTAAGAGTGTTTTTTTCTTCTTCAAGCAGTGTGATGCTCACTTCATCTTTTTAGGAGCTAGTTTCTAGCTACGTCAAGCATATCTTGGTCAAGACCCTGGGTTTTGCCGCCATTTTCCTTTTCAAGATGCATCATTGTATGTCATTTCTTGATATTGAAAACACTTTTAAACAACATAACTGTGCCAGGAAAATAAACTAAGTTGGTTGTGGTTTTGCATATGACACTTAGAGAAGGTTGGTTTTTAAATGAGCTAAACATTCAGTCAATGGCCCTTTGGTAAATTTCTGAGTGAGAGTAGTACTCCAGGTGTGGGCATAGAGCTGGGCATTCCTGAAGAAGAGATCAACTTGAATGAAACCTTATGATTGAAAATCAGCAGGTGGCTTTCTTCTTTGTGATTTATTCATTTCTGTATTTAGTATTTCAAGACAGATTTGAAAATGATCTATTTCAATGTTCTAACTAGTATGAAATTCAGTACTGCTATTCCTACTGTAGTTATAATTGTGTTGGATATTGGAATCAAAACATATGGAAGGGAATTCTTTTTTTAAAAATATTTTTTAGTTATACATGGACACAGTGTCTTTATTTTGTTTATTTTTATGTGGTGCTGAGGATCGAACCCAGTGCCTCATACATGCGAGGCAAGTGCTCTGCCACTGAGCCACAACCTCAGCCCAGGGAATTTACTTATATGTGCAAAGAGATGTAAACCCTGGGAATCTAAGAAAAGACCGCAGAATTGGTGACACAGCTGTGCCTGAGCAATAATACTTTTTAATCACTTACCTGATGCTAATTGAGATTCTATCATGTATGCAGCACTTGAATTTAATGTTTAAAAAAATCCCAAAGAGAAATCACATATGGTTCCTTCTTTCTGAAAATCTGTAATACAGTTGAAAAATAAAACAGATACAAATGAATGATAAAGACTATGTACATCTGAGGAGTTAAAAACAAGAGAGAGACACAAGAGAGACACATTGGCTGCAGTGATGCTAGAAAAGGTAGGGTCTGAACTGTTCTTAGTGGGGAAACTAGAGACAACAAAGGAATTTACTTTTTGGTATAAAGAGAGTCAGGGCTACTGGGAAGAGTTGTCTTTTCATATTATTCAAATTGTAATTATAAAATGGAAGTCTTGAAAGGCCAAATGTTTATTCATAAATCTTGGCCAATGTCCACCTTGGAAGAGTAAGGATAAGTTAAAAACCGCGGCCAATTCAATTATTTAATTTCACCGTATTAAAGTTCCAGGTTGCCAAATGATCTCATTACCAAATTATATCCTAAGGTCATCCTGGGAAAATAAGCTATTCTATGCCAGATAAACTATTCCCAGGGGCAATTCCTGGCAAATGATATTTCTGAAGTTGCAAAATGGCTGTTTTTCATTGGAATATTCCATCCTCTGCCTTTGGTCTTCCTGGAGAATTCTATAGCTTATCAAACCCAGCATCACGACGCACTGGGCCAAGCAGTATCACACAGGATGCTCAGTAACACGAGTGACAACTAGTAGCCATCCCAAAGGCAATTTTGTAATAGGTTTTGTGAAGAGCCAAGGGTCTGTAATGATTGTGTGAGAAGTGGCAGATCCTAGTGCTCATCAAAGTGATCAAGTACTCACAGCTGATCAAAACACTACAGCAATGAGATGTCATGCTTGGGGACATTGCAGATAAAGACATGGAAAGACAGAAGTGTTTGGCTTTCCCTCTCCATGTTTTAGGGCCTATTTTTTCAACGTTAAGACTTTGTAGAAGCAAAAGGTTCAAGTTCCCTCTGAAAAGAGAAAGTGTATTACCCCATCAAGGCAAGGAGTAGCACCAAACAATGTCGTTTTATTGTTCCAGGGACAAGTGAGAAACTGCAGAAAATGGATATCATAAGAGCCCCTAAGGGGTAGATTTAGGTCAGGGGAAATTTATACCTTGGAGGGAGATGGAGACGTCAGCTGATTTAGAAGTTGTATCTCTTCAAAGACCCTGGAGTGTAAAGTATCATGTAATTGATCCAAGTGTCCAATATGTCGATCAACAAATCTAAATTGAGATGACTATTGTGTGAAAGGCTCCTAACCCTCCACAGTCCTTCTAAATTTCCCAAATGAAAAAGAGAGCATTGTGCATTGATTGCCTAACTCAAGCGTATTACAACACAAATTTATTTTACAAGTGCCAACTGGGACATTGAGATTTTATTGTGCTGTGTGTGCATATTGGAATCTGGTGTAAAGAGCTCTCTCTGGGCTTGGAGTCCTGACGTCCTAGGTCATAATCTTGACTTCAACCCAGCCGCTTCGGTGACTTAAGTGAGTTAGGGGTTTGGATGGAAGACAGTGTGGATCAATCTGAAGACCCCAGCTCTGTGCTCAGCTGGAACACTGTCTTGATTTTTGACTTTGGGAAACTGACTCAGCTTCTCTTGTCTGAGTTTGCTTGTCAGTGAAGAGGTTGAGCTACATTTCTATCAAACTGCTTGCTGCTGTAAGCCAGTCCCTCGAAGCACAGCATAATTATACTACTTGACATTTCTGTGATGCTCAGAGGTGCACCTTTGCTTCTGGGCCTGACTCTTGAGGCATTGATATAAAAGAGATTTTTGAAATGAGACCCAAGGACAATTTAACTACTCTGAAACTTTGTTTTCTTGTCTTTGAAACTGGACTAATAATTTCTCCTTTACTTGTTTGCTGCAAAGATAAGAGATAATAAACCACGATGTCTGGCCCGCAGTGGAAGCTTAGTAGAAGGTGGTGCTTTTTATTTTTGCCCCCATGAACTGCTAAATGCCAAGGTATAGAATTATTCCTAAGGGAAAAGGAAATAGCCATCATAGCAATCTATCCCTTCTAGAAATTGCTGTGGCAGGCACAGCAGAAAGCTACCTTTGTAATGCAGACTGTCAGATATGAAATTCCACGAAAATTTACTAATGGACTCTGGTTGGAGTCCATTACTTTGCCAAGGTATTGGATGCTATCTTTGTAACATCTGTCATGCAGATCTTGCAGTTAATTCTGATACATAAAGTCCAGGCCAGCCCCAACAGGCTCCAAATTGGTGCAACGATACTAATCGAATGAAGCTTCTTTTTCGCCTGGTACTGTCCTCTATCATTCTTTCTGACTCCTCATCGTCATCCCTGGCACCTCATGTCTCTGTTGCTCCATGGATCTGCATTTTTATCACATCATGAATGCTGTTGGATGCTCCCTCTTTCAGGAAAACAGAACAGTATGCAGGTTTCTGCTACCCTTGACCCCTTCCCTTCATCTCACGTATACCACCAGCGATCCCTGAAAGAAGCAAAGTTGTAAACCTTTTTACATTTTACTCAATCATGTTTTCTTTGGGAACCAATTTCAAATTAATTGATTTATCCTCGTTTTGAGCATCTGTCATTTGCTGTTCTCAGACCTGGGACTTATGGTTGGTTCTCTGTTTTATTTCCAGCTTTTTGTCTGTGTAGGCACAATCCCTGTTTTGAAGTTTCCGGAAGGTTTACATCTGGAGAAATAAGCAATGTGTGACGTCACACCCTGTGTGTCGAAGATGAACAGAGTGTCGCAGCAGCAGCTGGCTACTAGGAAGAATTGACTACTGAGCTGTCTTTTCAGGGTGGGAGAGAAGCTGGGCTCTGCAGAGGGGAAAGGCGGGGGCTGAGGTCTGAGAGCAGGACCATGCCAATTGCATGGTTCAAACAGATTCTTCTCCGGAGAACTTTTAAGGAAGATTGTTTCCCAATCAGTTCCTAAGTTAATCTCTGCTAAGGACATTCTTTTTCTGTCTAACCCAGAGACAAAAAGTGTGTATCAGGTATTGGATGTATTTGGCTACACCATTTGTCCATGATCACTTTGATGTTATCCACAGAGGTGGAGCACATGCAGTTACTGGGCGGGAGCAGCTTGGTGATGAATGTGAGATGCCTTCTCTCCCTCTGCTTCACGTAGATGCCTACGACAGGTGGGGTTGGGTTGTATTTATTTCTGTAGTTTCAGGATTCATTCACAAATTAATTCACATTTATGAAAATAAATCTAAGCATAGTAGATTTGTAGATTTCCTAATTCTTTGCGACTTTTGAAATATTTCTGTGATACAATGAAAGAATTAAAAATAATTTTAAAGATAACTTGGTAAATGAATTAGCACATTAAGAAGAAGATGATGGCTGGGGTTTTGGTTGGTCAGCTTCAACCTCCTTTCCCTGTTCAAGGGACCCTAGCTGTTTACTCTCCTAGGGCTGCTATGACCACGTAATGTAAACTGGGTGGCTTCTAATAACAGAAATAGATTCCCCTGCAGTTCTGGAGGCTGTCGTCAGGGTCAGGTGACCCCTCTAGGCTCTAGAGAAGGGTCTGTCCTTGCCTTTTCTGTTTTCTGGTGGTTGCCTGCAATGCTTTATTGCCAACTCATTCTAGTCTCTGCCTCTATCATTGATGTGTCCTGTTCTTCTGTGTGTCTGAGTCTCTGTGCCCAAATTTCCCTCTTGTAATGGCACTAGTCAGCAAGCAAGACTTGAATAACAGCAATGCCAATTTAAATGAATTCATGATCCAAACATTTCCAGATGGTTCCAAGGAGAAGCAGAACCCGGGAACAATTAGTTTTAAAGAGCAACTGCCATTAAGAACATTAAGTATAGCCGGGCATGTTGGTGCACACCTCTAATCCCAGCACTTTGGGAGCCTGAGACAGGAGAATCCCAAGTGCAAAGCCAGCCTCAACAATAGCAAGAAGCTAAGCAACTCAGTGAGACCCTGTCTCTAGGTAAAACACAAGATAGGGCTGGGATATGGCTCAGTGGTTGAGTACCCCTGAGTTCAATCCCTGGTACCAAAAAAAAAAGAAAGAAAGAAAGAAAGAAAGAACATTAATTATGACAGGACATTAAATATTGACTACTAAGTCACTCTTTGGTTGTAAATATTTTATACAAAGGACAGAACAAATCTCCTTTATAAATAACAATTACAAAAGAAAATTTTGGATTTTATTAATCAATGTTTAGAGATCTTAAAGGAGAATTCAAATTATTTTTAAAAATTGTGATTCAAAGTGTTTAAGAAAAAATTTAAAAGAGGAGTTCAAATACTGTCCTTCCTTTAAATGAGTTTTTGGTTAGGGGAACAGTTCCCTAATATTTGGTCCGTATGAAAATTTTGGAGAATTTCTCTCACTCAATAGTAATTAATTTCTTAGTTCAATCAACTTAACTGTTAATTAACAATCTCCAGTTGGTTAAAAAGAATCTGTATCCCAAACACGGGTAGGAAGTTAGTGCCGTAGTTTTCAGTCTTAGGTGTGGTAAGAGGTCCCCCTAGTGGTAATTCTCTGAAACTACGTTTCTCTACCCGTGCAGAGGTAACACGGATTCAAAAGCAAGCAGTTTGTTGGAGCTCTTGAAAACTGTGAGAGGTGATGGCCTCAGGGCAGGCACAGGTTAGGGAGCCACTGTGAAGTAAGTCTTGGCCCTCTGCTGTCTGGGTGGAATTGAAGAATGCTTCTTTATAGAACAATGCTGTTCAACAGAAAATGTGAGAGCCCCATAACGATGTGGGGGCACCATCATGGGGGGGATGGGAAGAATGAAGGAATTTGGGGCAAAGGGGAGGGAGGGAAAGGAAGGAGACATGGTGGAACAAGATGGGCATCGTTACCCTAGGTACATATATGACTGCACATGTGGTGTGACTCCACATCCTGTACAACCAGAGAAATGAAAAGTTACTCCATTTGTGTACAATAAATCAAAATGCATTCTGCTGTCATCTATAACTATTGAGAAAAAATAAATAAAATTTAAAAATAAAAAAGGTGTGAGCACATATGTAATTTATATTTTTCTAGTGACCACATTAATGAAAAAGAAAACAGAAAAATGATGGGGGTGAAGGTGTAGCTCAGTGACAGAGTGCTTGCCTAGCACCACAGAAAGGAAAAAAAGAAACAAGTGAAATTAATTTCAACAGTGTATTTTTTTCCAAATATATCAAAATATTTAGATTTATTTCCAATATATCCTGAGTATTATCATTTCAGTATACAACTCATATAAAAAGTGAATGAGATGATTTACATTCTTTAGTTCCACAGTGTGTACTTCCCCTGTGTAGCACATATCAATGGGTACCAGCCACATTTCAGGTGCTCGGTAGCTCATGGAGCAAGAGTTGTCATATGGAAAGTATAGGACCATCCAGAAGCAAAGACAAGGCATGAGGCCCATCTCATTAGCTGTTTCACAATTTGCCACCCCTAGCTCAGGGTAACATCTCACCAATTATCCAATCCACTGAGAGAGAGATCATCTAACATCAATAAATTGACTTGCAAGGACCTAGAAGTTAATGTGTCTTTTTATCATTGCTGTGGAGCACAAGGTGGAATCAGGGTTCTGGAAGGTGGTTTGACATTACACACAGAGGTTCAGATGCTCATGCTTCCAATCACAGTTGTATTTCTGGGAATAGGAGCCATGGAATATGAGCATGACCTTGGCTTTGGATGCCAAGCACCCATTTACTGGGGTAGACTGTGTCTCTCCTCCTGATTCCTGCAGGTCTCTGTGGCTCTTGGAGTGGTCGTCACTGGAAGCTGTGGATCTCTGCTCAACCCCACAGGCTGCTTCTTCTGGAACCAGCAAACCCTGTACACCCTGAGACTGTGGCTCACTTCCTTGTCTTTCTGCTTCCCTTGGGGTCTGAGGTGGGCTAGTTAGAATTCAGATGCATTCATGACGTTAAACTAAGAATTAATATATAACTTAACTGATTAAGTATATAGTTAAAGTCATTACTAATTAAATTTCTTTCACTGGGTCTCATCAGAAGGAGCCCCAAGATATGGGAAAGGGTGTAACTTTTCTGGGCCTTCTGCCCCAGAAGGGGAATCTACCCTAAGGAGGAAAAAGAGATGCAGACCAAGATCCTTAGATGAAGCTGTTCGTTGTGGCCTTACCTATGTTAGGCAAAAATAGTAACTTAAATATTCAAATGTGGGAAATTGCTTAACAATAAAGCACTCCAGCCAATGGATATTATGCAGCTTTCAAAATAAGGTTTCAGTGAATTGTTTTCCTCTTTATTTTTTAGTTTTTGGTTTTATCAGGGACACCTGCGTTTCACACAGCTTCCTTCTTTCTACTTGTCCCCGCCCAGACTCCACCTCTTTCATCACATTCAAATTGCTCATTTTAGAATTTACTTCCAGTTCTCCAAGAAACCTTCCTGTATTTCTACCTGTGGACTTTCCAGCTGTGGTCATTATCTATTGGCTTTTGACTGTAGAGGGGAGGGTTTAGCTCTTTCTCCTCTGCTCCCCACCAGAAATGCTCACCCCTTCCTTTTCCCAGCCTCTCCCTCCCCTGCAGTTCCAGCTTCCCTCAGGCTCTGCTGCTCTCATTCTGGTCCACTCATTGCTCGACCACCAGGCTGTGGTCATCCACCCTCTCTCTCTCTCTTTTTAAAAATATTTTTAGTTATAGATGGACACAATACATTTATGTATGTATGTATGTATGTATGTATGTATTTATATGTGGTGCTGAGGATCGAACCCAGCACCACATATAAATAAATGTGCTAGGCAAGTGCTCTGCCACTGAGCCACAACCCGAGCCCTCACCCACTCTCTTGATTCATTGCTGGGCTGTGGTTTCTGAGGACAAGGATCCGCGCCTTTCCACTCTGTGCCCTGGGTGTTTGACATATCCCAGGTGCTCGGCGTTTGAGGAACGCATAAAAAAAGGTATGCATTCTGCTGTTCACAGAATGCCAGCAGCAATGAAAACCATCCCACCAGGAAAACATTAGGTAAGGGATTCTCATGTCAGTCTCCATCATTTCTCCATACTTGTTAGGATGTCTCAGCCAGCATTCCTCCACCCTTCTAAGACTTGGCTTCTGTGTTGAGATTCTTCTCTTTTATACCCTGAATACACTGCCTATAACTGGGAGAGCAAAAGTAAATCAAGGTCAAGACCATTTAAAATGAATATTCTCATTGAATTACTCTCAGTAGAATGGAATTTTATCCTGAAATAAGATATAGAATGTGGACCCTTTTAAGTTGGGTTTTGAAGATCAAGAAAGATGCCAAGAGATGGAGATGGTCCTTCTGGGAAGAAAGGTGTTCCAACAGTCATCTTTTGAGTCAGAAAGGAGAGGGCCATATGCCAAAACAAACAAACAAAACTAAAAGCCACCTGTTTGTCTTAGCTATGAGTTAACTAAAGTCAAATAACTGTTCTGAAGATCAGACCATAACCTTGTTGGTGATTAGATGTGACACACTCCTGACTTCCTGCTTGTTTGTATCAATGGAAAGTTTGTGAATTGAACGTTCCTAATTAGATAATCTAGATTCTACTGCATACCTGTTACAGGACAGGCACTGGGTTTGATCCTGGGGATAGAGCAGTCAAAAAGACATGGACCTTATAGTCCAGGAGCTAAGAATATCATAAGCTATTTTAAGCAAAATAAATGTTATGATGAGAAAGTTCTGTTAAAGTGTTTAGATTAGGAGGGGAGAAAGAAGTTACAAAATGCTTCCTTGAGGGACAACTGGGTGAAACTCATCTTTCACCAGAGGATGCTATAAGGGATGTGGTATAAGTAGGTGAAAGTCTCTTACATATCCCATATTCCCTGCTGGGGTCTGGCTGTGGCTCCTCAGATGCCCACCCATGCCTAGGTGCACTCTGTGTTACTCTTCCCCCTAGAACTGCCACAGTCCATAACTCTGAGGAGCTTGCTGTGTCCCTGGGCTGCTTCCTGCATTGGAGCCTCAGGCCCTGCCTGTTCTCGGATTCTGAAACTTAAAAGGGGGTTTCTCCTTCCTCATCCACTTGACTAGCCCAAGGATAGGCAGACTGTGAGGCTCTCATACTGAATCTCGTCTCTCATCTTCTTTCCAAACCTTCTTTTTCTTTCATTTCCAAATCAGAGGGTCTTTTATTTTATTGGAGTAGGGGTGGGACCTAGGAGACCTGGGTCTTCTCTGTCATCCTTATTTCAAATATTCCTGTCTTACATCTTTGTTGCTAATTCTGGCTGAGGTTGGGTTAGTGGGAGGGCCTGAGAGCGGAAGTGAAAAATGCACAGGGAGGGTGGAAGCCATGTCTGGTAACACACACACCAACACAAACACCTCACTCTGTTCATGAGAGGACAGGATTCTAATGTGGCTCAGAGTAGTGGAAGGAGACATGGGTCATGTGACCAGGGGAGAACTAGCACTAATCAGGACAGAGATGGGAGCTCAGGAAGAATGTCAGGGTCAGAGTGTGCTCTGAAAGTGTCAGGATGGCAGGTACCTAAACTTCAGGAGGTGCCAAGGTGAGGGCCCTGGGAATTTAGAGTACCCAGGCTTAACCTTATGTTTTATGAACCATTTATACTATGGCTCTGAAAAACTCACTTTTAATTCATTTTTAAATTTATTCAATTAAGAGTGTTGTGGTTGGAAGCATATTAACTACTTTATTTCTTAGGTAGTAAAACTTTCTTTTAACTTTGAGTAAATGCCAACACTTGACAATGCAATAAATTAAAAGCTTGTGGTAGCTTATGAAAACATTATACCACACACACACACACACACACACACACACACACACACACACAGAGTCAAGTTGAGTGTCTCTTCCAAACTTGCTGTCGGAATGGGAAAGTGATTATGTCAGTCATTGGCAAGAAGCACCCTGGAAGCCGTCACTGACAGGAAGTTAAAGAGTCCTCATCATTCTGCCCCTACTTCTGTGACACGTAAATATGTCTCTGGAAATGCATGCATATGTACTTTATTACTTACTACCACATAAAAATGTTTCCCTGAGGTAGAGTACCTGTCATGCTGATGGATGTGAACATTCAGCACTCATTCCTCAAGGGTACAGTTCAGTAACCCCATTTCTGGGGCGACCAAGGACCTGAAATGTGAGCTTTTTGTTAACTGCTAAAAAGAATTCCCTCCCCACCCTTTCTCAAAGCATGAGCTCATCCTTTTGAGTCAAGATGCAGTGAAGACAGGGTGTGAGGCACAGTGTAACAGAGATGCATTCATTCCTGGAAACTAGAATCTGGAAATCCTCTTGTAGGGGCCTGTTTGGGTGATTCTCTATTGAAAAAAAAGCCTTCTTGGAGCTGTGCCTGGTCCCTGGGCAAAGAACCTGCCCAATCATGTTTGTATCCTAGAGCCAAATATCTTGTCTTGTGAGGAAATGAATGAGCTCTTTAGGCATTTTATGGGAGCAGAAGTAGGGAAGGGTTTCACTGAGTAAGAGAGGAAAGAAGGTCTGGAGAAAGGGAGAAGAAATCTCTCATTGGCTTAGAATTACTGGGGGAAAAATAGAGTTTATGTAATGGAAAATTATAAATTATGGACTATTTCAAAATAAATGTAATTTAATTTAAAAATATATAATAAGCTGAGATAACCTATGTTGATCAGTCAACTACATGAAAACACATTTTTATATGTTTATAAAACTGATGTATATTGATGTATCATAAATGTAAGAAAACCAAATTATTTTGTACTTTAAAGCAAATACAAACCAGCACCATGTATGTATGAGAATACATTTCAATTTAGTGAAGTCAAAATCAATAAAGATCTTTGGCTTATTAATATGAAAGTGAATATTGCTTGATCATTACAATGATAGCTAACCATGGGTCTTTGCGAATTTATCTGAGGAATCCCCCCTTCTGCAATATGGAACAGTGTGAATTCAAGGAGCTGTAGGGTGTGCTGTACTGATGACAGACTCTGACAGTAGTAGTTGGTCTGCAGAAGGCATGTGACCAGAGCCAGGCCATTCAGAATACTGTGGCCAGGTCTTTCTGCTCTGGCTGGAAGGTAGACCTCTGTGCTGTCTGGTGACAGTATACTGTGGTGTGTAGCTGGTGGATATGAAACTCAGCATGCATTCCTCAAGAGTACAGTTCAGGGGACTGGGATTGTAGCTCAGCGGTAGAGCGCTTGCCTCGCATGCGTGAGGCCCTGGGTTCGATCCTCAGCACCACATACAAAGCAATAAAATAAAGACATTGTGTCCATCAACAACTAAAAAAATATTTAAAAAAAAAAAAAAAAAAAAAAGAGTACAGTTCAGTAACCCCACTGCAGGATCTGAATGAGAATCTTTTTCTTTTCTTTTTTTAAACTGCTAAAAAAATTTCCTATGTTGCCTGGGAACGCCCACCTGCAGAAGTAGACTGAAGCCAACATGAGGAGACAGGCAGAACTGAATGAGATACAGTCCTGGTTGGGAGGAATTCCTTTTTTTTTTTTTTTTTTCTTGGTACCAGGGATTGAATTCAAGGGCACTCGACCACTGAGCCACATCCCCATCCCTATTCTGTGTTTTATGTAGAGACAGGGTGTCACTGAGTTGCTTAGCCCCTCGCCATTGCTGAGGCTGGCTTTGAACTCGCAATTCTCCTGTCTCAGCCTCCCAAAGTGGTGGGATTACAGGTGTGCGCCTGCGCACATGGTTGAATGAACGTAAACACCTCCCTTCTGAGTTTAAATAAGCTTGTTTCTGTACCTTGCAACCAGAGGATCTGCTTGACCCATTGCTCCTCAGTATTGGTTCCTTGAGTTTGCTGATAGGGAACCTAGGTGCCCCAGCGTTAAGCTTGTGGTCCTGCCCAGCGTAGCTTTGTGGCTTGCCCCTGTAGCCTGTCTCTGCTTGCTTATTACCAAGGCCTTGCTGATGGAAAACGCGCATGGTCTCCAAAGGCGCGTGGTCAGGCAGAGTTGCGCCAATGGAAGCCTTGCTCCACTTAGCCGGAGGGAAGATTGGCAGTTGTTTGTGTGAATGCCCAGTTCTGTGTTCAGCTGGGAGCTCCCGAACACAAAGGATCGCCGACTTTCTCCAGACGAACTCCCAGTGCCCGGCAGAATCCCGCAGGGTCACGGGCGCCTGGTAGAGCTCGCTTCTCCCCTTGTACTTTAAACTGGAGGTATCTGATTCGCATCTTAGTCCTCTGCCCATTGCTTTAGCTTTTGCTAAAGAGTCCAGGGATGATCTTTGCATCTGCCTTAGTGCGTGGTGCAGTAGGAGGTGCTCAATGAGCTGGTCAATCTGCTCTCGGAAACTTGTATTTGGTCCTTGTAACACCGACAGGTCTGGTGTTAAGGTTATGTACCTTTAGCTTCATGATGTGGAGTAAGGAGGGATCTCATCTTTACCATCACATATATTCTAGCATGGGCACAGCTTGCATATCCCAGTCACACTGTAAGCAAACTGAAAATGCCACTTCTCAGAGGGCTCCACTGTGCTTCTTTTTAATTACTAAATTTTGAAATAATTATTGAAATGGCAAAGCGAGTACAGGGAGGTACCATTCATTCAGTTTCCCCCGTGGATTATATCTTAGGAAACTATACAACTGTGTAAAAACCAGGACACTTACAATGTGTGTGATTGTGTAATTCTCAGCCATTTATCACCTGAATCGATGCAGGTAGCTGACATCACAATCCAGATTCAGGACTGTTCATCGCCCACAAAGATCTCCTCTGTGCAACACCTGACAGTCACACTACCCCACCACCACTCCCCACTACCCCCAGCCCGGACACCTACTAACTCATTTTCATTTCTATAATTTTATCATTTTGAAAATATCATCTAAATGAAATCATACATTGTGTGACATTTCAAGATTGCCCCCCCCCCCCAGTCAGCATAATTCCCTGGAGATTCGTCCAGGTTTTGGGGTGTTATCAATAGTTTGTTTTTTATTGTGGAGTCATATCCCAAACTAGCAAACAATTTTCCAGAGAAATTGTACCATCAGCAATGTGCGAGGAGATTTTTCTGCATCCTTATCAGCATTTGGTGTACAAAAAATATATATATTATCCTATGGAAAACAATCAAGTTATCTTAAAGTTCTTTCATAGGGAGAGGGGAAACTTGACCAATTCAGGAAAATACCCACGATATAAATGTGTAACGTGAACCTCTGGGAAATGTGTCATGCAATCGTTTCAACAGGGTGGCTCTTTCCTGAGATTTTTTTTCCTTTCCTCACATTATGTGGATTAATATCTGTCATATTTGTTGCTCTTTTCTATTTATTACCTTGTTCTTTGCTCCTGTATTGGTCTTCCACACTTTTTATGCCTTTTGAGATTTTAATTGAGCATTTTGCTGTCTGTTTTAAGGAAAAAATTTCCCCTTCCTTTCATTAATCATTTATTTCTATTAATGATGACTGGTGGATTCCTGTTTCTAAAAATGGTTTATAATCTGTTGCTATGATTATTCATTTTTAAAATCAATTTGTTCCCAATTAGGTAAACAAGAGCACCTTTGGGCTGACTCCTGCATCCTTTTGACATGTCCCATTCCTCTTGGGATATTTTCTTCCTTTCTGGCTCATTTTGTATTCTCCTTGACCTTCATCCCCATCTATTTCTCCTCCCACCATTTCTTCTGGACCTGTTAGTGAAGGGTGGTATACTGGTTGCTCATTGATGTTGGGGTTTCAGCCGTGTCACAGTCCTCTGGATGGACAGAACTAGGAAACGCATACATGCACACATTTATATCTGTATACACTTAGCTACTTACTGGAAATCTTGAATTTATACTGATACCTTCAATTCCAGTGCCACACCACAGGGTCCATTCTACTGCTATCACAAAACCTGCTACAAGCTCCTGCCACTTCCCAGGCTGCAGTGGCACAGCTCGTCCTATAGGGACATGCTCCCTTGTTGGTAAAAATTCTTAATAACTTTATACCAACCTCGGAGACGCTGGGAGCAGGGAGCAGAGCTGCTCTGCACACACTTGTGGTATGGCGCCCTCTTTGTGGCCAGCCATCTGTCCTCTCTTCCTTTGCCCCTTCCTCCGTCTCTCCTTCCTTCCTACCTTAATGTTAAGAGTTTTCATTTCCTCTGAAGGTTTTTAAAATAGGAGTCATGGAGATGGGAGGGGGAGAGCGGAAGTCCCTGCGCTAAGTGCCCGGGAGGGAGACTGGAGAGGCCGAGCAGATGTGCTCTGGTGATGTAGCACTTCCATATTGAGGCTGCTTCCAGTGTCAAGCTCCTCTGTGGCTACAAGTCTTCAGGAAGTCCGTGGCTTTAGCCCTCCATCTATGGTCAGTGGTGGTAGGCTCTTAAGGGATGTGGAGTCCATGTTCCTGTTTGAACACAGGTCTGGAGATACCTGAAGCTGCTTGGTGATGAGAAAGCAAAGGATAATGAGAAGAAGCTGGAAAAGCAGAGGTGAGGGTCGGCGACCGAGCCAAGGCCCGGGGGTTCTCTTTCCCTTTCACTGTCAGAGCCGTGCTGGACTCAGCCCTCTCCAATGGAGGAGCCTTCTCCCTTCCACTCTCCCTCTTTTGAGTCCTTCCCCAACTTTAGAGGAGCGAGGGGAGAGTTTTTAAAGAAGAGCATGGACAACTTCTGCTGAGAACGTACCAGGAGCTGTGGAAACCCAGAGGAAGGCAGGCTTTCCTTAGTGCTGCTCCGAGGGAGAGATGGGAGTGGGCAATGTGGTTGTTTTTCTTTTTTTTTTAAAATTTTTTTTAGTTGTAGATGGACACAATGCCTTTATTTTGTTTATTTCTTTTTATGTGGTGCTGAGGATTGAACCCAGGGCCTCACACATGCTAGGCAAGCGCTCTAGCATTGAGCTACCCCAGCCCCGGCAATATAGTTTTGATGACTTGGTAGGGAGCGTCTTGAGAGCACAGCAAGAGTGCAAGCAAGAGACAAAGAAGACCACAGATTGCTGACGGGCACAACCTCACCTGGGAATCACTGAACTCCCCCAAGGTCCAGTCCTTTCATCTGCATAAACTGTCATAATAATATTTAGCTTCATAGTGTCATAAATCCTCAACATATACAGCCGGAAAAACTGCTAGAGGCAGTGAGAGCGGTAAGGAGAGGATTGAAAAGAAAACGTAAGAAGAAAAAAAAAGAATGGAAGAAATTGGACATAATGAGAGAAAGCAAGTAAGGGGTGGGGTGGTCAAGGAGACAGTAAAGTGCAGCCTAGGCTCTGGACCTGGGTGAAAAGACAATGGTCCTGTCCTTGACACACACTGGGTTTTCAGGGACTCGACCAGGTGAGTTGGTTTGCAGATCTCACTCCTGATCTTGCCAATTGCTTGTCCCTCTTGTAAAGCTGTTCTCAGCTTTGTGAAGAAGCATATCTGTGGCTCCCTGAGAGTCCGAAGGGACTTGCTGGTTTCCTTCCCCGGTAGGACTCTCCTTCTTCCACACCATGCTCCCCCACCTCCTGGCTGCTTGCAGACTGTCTACCTCAGCTGGAGAGCGATGCCCCTCCTGAGGCAGCACCCTGGGGAGTCAAGATTTTGCGCTCTGGCTTTTTTTTCACAAGAATCTTTATTTTCAAAGTTGTCCTCTTGCTCCTCAAAGTTATGGAAGAAGTTCAAAAGAAGAGAGGGAAGGTAAGGAACCTTAACATACGAACTTAATATTCCTTCCTCATGGAATAGGCTGCGGACTCTCCTTCAGATTCTTTCTTGTGAAAATGTAGGAGGTGACTTGGTTTAGGAGGATCTTCATCCTGGTTTTGGATCTTGTAATCATACAGTTAGTCTTTTGTCTTTGAATGACGGAAGTGGTGGAAGGCTAGATAATGGGGCTCCAAATCTCCGGACATGTGAAGGGATGTTAAGAAAGAGGGTGTTTTCTGGGGGTGGGGTTCAGAGAATTGTCTTTTTACCACACTTATGAAATTTTGGTTTACATAGTTCTTCTTCTCCCTTCCTTCCTGGTTTTGAGATTTAGTAAAGTGCTAATTACCTGGGGAAGCTGTTAAAAATGGAGATTTTTGGGTTCCTACCAGAAATTATGAATCAATAGGCAAAAGGTGGGGCTGTTCCCCAGAATCCTCATTTTATGATCAATCAGGTGATTCTGTTGAAACAGATTCTCAGATCTCAATTTGAGAACACTTCAATCCAGTTATTCTTGACCCTGGCTGCTATTTAGAATTGCCTAGCTTTTAAAAAATACCAATACTTGGGTTCCACCCCAATTCAATGACACTAGAATTTCTCTCAGCACAGCCTGTATTTGTTTAATGCTCCCAGGTGATCTCAACATGGAGTGAGGGCAGGGAGGATCCCACTAGACAAGTGAGTATCAAGATGATGTTGACATCCACTTGTATGCATGGAGAGGATGGTGTTCACTCGCAATTTAAGATATTTACTTAATCCTGATAGCAATTCTGTGAGTTTGGAACAATCATCCCCGTTTTATAGACAAGAAAACTGAGGTTCGGAAAAGTCATATAATCTGAGAACACATATCTTATGAGTGTTGGAGCTGGCTTTGCATTCTAGGACTAAATGCCTTTTCTGTATATCTTGCTCTATCCTTCCACTGAGAGATGCTCTGGAAAAACAAAATTGTTTGATTCCGTTTTAGAATTTAAATGAACTGGTCATCAAACTGCCTTGATAGGAAGTTGCCCTATTGAAATATGTTTTTAAATGTAGTTTAACATTAAGCTTAGGTGGTGGTGATCAGTGATCAGGAGTGGATAGAACCTTGTCAATAAGTAAGAACGGTGTTGCTGACTTACGGAGGAATCTTGGACATAGGATAAGACAGGGAGGTCTAGTCTCCCCCACTTGCCCCTGACATCCCCTTGCTGTGTCTGGGATTCCTTGCAGGAAAGCCATCTTTTCCTCCCAGGCAGGACCCCTAGAAACTTGGCCCCTCTTTCTCCAAGTTCAATAATTGTTTTGCATCTCAGTGAGCATTAATTCACGAATAAAAATTAAAAGGGGATATTTGATCCCGAGCCCCTCCCTAGTCCCCTCCTTTGCAGTGTTTCACAGCTCACACAACCTCTGTGAGGGGCACAGACATGGCTAGTCACCTTTCCTTTACCTTGCCTGTGACTTCACTGGCTGCCAGACTGCATGGGTGAGGCTGTGGCTCTGGGCTGACTCAGGCTTGCTCACCGGAGAGCACCCAATCGCTTGGGGCTGACTGGACTCTGTCATTAGCTACCCCACCCACTGCTCCATTAACCCCTCATTTCTTATTTTCTCCCCAGAAGCTCTGCATCTGCCCGTGAAATTTGGTTAATGAGTGTCCAGCCCAGCGTGATTTTCCTCCAACCTGCCCCTGGCTCACTGCTGATGTTCATATGACTTTTCTATAGTTTTTCTATAGTTTAAATAAAAGTAATAGCCAAATTGAGATCTAATTTATATACCACAAAATCCACCACCCTTTTACAGTATGAAATTCAATGTTTTTTTAGAAAGTATATTCACAGAATGTTCAAGTATCACCCCACTGGTACCACTCCAAAGAAACTGCCTCAGTAACTGTCACTCCCCATTTCATGACACCTACCTGCGCCACCCCCTACCCAGTCCAGAGGACCACTAATCAACTTTCAGTCCCTCTAGATTTGCTGCATCTGACATCTCACCTAAATAGGGTCATATTCTGTGTGGTCTTTTGTGTCTGTGTCCTTTCACTTAGCATGGTGTTTTGAAGGGTCATCCATGGTGTTTTTATGGCTGAATCATATTCCATTGTATGTACACACGGTATTATCTTCATCTACGCATCAGTTCATGTACATTTGAATTATTTTTACTTTTAGCCATTAAGACGAATGCTACGGACGCTCATATCTAAGTGTTTGTGGGTGTAAGTTTTCACTTCAGGGAGTATACGCTAAGGGGTATAATTGCTGGGTCATGTGGTAATTCTGTTTAGCATGTTAAGAAATTGTCAGACTTTTTTCCAAGCAGCTTTGTCATTTTTTGTTTCAATCAGAAATGTATGAGGGTTCTAATTTCTTCACATATGCACCAACACTCACTATTTTTTCCATTTGACTATATTGTGGATATGAAGTTATATCTCATAAATTTTATTTGCATTTCTCTAATGACTAGTGATGTTGAGCATCTTTTTATGTGCTTATTGTCCATTAGCATATCTTCTTTGAGAAATATCTATCCAGATATCCTTAACCAACTTTAAAAAAATTGGGCTGCCTTTTTATCATCAAGACATAGGAATTCTTTACATTATTGGGATATAAGTCCCTTATCTGGTTTTTATATATTTAACCCCTGCCATTCTGTGGGCTGTTTTTTCAATTTCTTGATGTTATCCTTTGCAGTACAAAAATTTTAGTTGTGAGAAAGTCCAGTTTATATATTTTTCCTTTTGTTGCTTGTGTTTTTGATGTTATATGTAAGAAACCATTACTTAATTCAAAATCACAAAGATTTACTTCTTATTTATTATAAGAAATGGGATTATACAATAATTATGAAGGCTGAGAAGTCCCCAGATCTGCAGCTGGCAATCAAGAGATCCTAGAGAGCTGACAGTATAGCTCCAGTCCAAGTTCAAAGGTCTGTGAACCTCAAAAACCAACGGTGTAAGGTCCAGTCTGAGTTTGAGTCTGGAGGCAGAGGAAGACTGATGTCCTCATTCAAAGACAGGCTGGGATCCTCAGTCCTTCAATGGATTGGATGAGGTTCATTCACAGTGTGAAGGGCAATCTGCTCTTTTCATTCTACCAACTTTTGTTAATCTCACCAACATCCCCAGAATAACATTCAACCAAATATGCACTATCTGGAGCCCCTTTAGGTCTATTTCTGTTGTCATTTTCTTTTCATCTTATTCTTCATTCATGTTGTCTTGCTTGCTAGTATGCCAGATTATTTGTTCTTACTGAATGCCCATTTACACATTCAGTATTGTTGGGAGATTTCATTTGAAGATCAGAGGGATATTTTCTTCCAGAGGGGATTTACATTTGCTTCTCCTAAGTGTCTGGGACCACGGCACTCGGTGTCACAGACCAGGACCATTCAAAGCCCATCTGTACTTCTTGTAAAGGACAGTCACACCAATTCACGCTGACCAGAGTGTAGCTCCAAATAAACAAATAGTTTGCAGTAATAATACAAGGAATTACCATGTGCCTTCACTTGAATTCTCCAACTGTTATTATTTTACCACCATTGCTTTATTATTTTGTCCATCTCTCTCCCTGAATCACTTGAGAATGATCGCAGATATGTTGCCTTATTACCACTGCGTATTTCCTCAAAACAAGAAAAATTTTATACTCATCCTTAGTAAAAGCACCAAAATCATGGAATTACTATTACTATTAATATACTACTATTATCTAATCTGCAGGCCTCATTCAGATTTCTCTAGTTTCCCCTAGAATAATGTCCTAGATAACTTAAGAAAAAGTTTCCTTCATTTTTTTCCCTTCCATTCTTCCTTCCTTTCCTTCTCTACCTCTCCCCTCCCCTTCCCTCTCCTTCCTTTCTCTCTCTCTCCCTCAATCCCTCCCTCTCTCCCTCCCTTTGGTTTAGAATCCAATACAGGATTACGCATTCAGTTCATTTCCTGACTGGAGTTTTAAAATCAACCTTATCCAGGTATAATGTACCTAAATACAGATTGCCCGCTCAGGTGAACCTTTGAAAGAGTTTTGACAGTACATGCTTTCCACATTTCCATGCCTCCAAGAGGTTCTCTTCACCCTTGTTACTACTGGTCTCAGGCAACCACTGACCTTTTTCTGTCATTAAAGAGGAAATTGATTTTTTCTACAGTTTTGTGCAAATGCAACCACACAACTTGTCCTCTTTCGTGTCCAGCTTCTTTAGTTTAGCATGATTTTTTTAAAGAATTTATTTTTATTTTTTAAGTTGTAGATGGACACAACATCTTTATTTATTTATTTTTATGTGGTGCTGAGGATCGAACCCAGTGCCTCACGCATGCAAGGCAAGCGCTCTGCCACTGAGCTACAATCCTAGCCCATAGCATGATGTTTTGAGACTTGTCTATGTTTCTGTTGTTCATTTTTTAAATTTCAGAACAGTGTTCTGTTATATGAACAGACTAAAATCTGTTTATCTACTGAGAGACATTTGTTCTCTTTTTCTTTTCTTTTTTTGCCATTACACATAAAGCTGTTAGGAATATTTTTGTGCAAGTCTTTGTGTGGAACATATGTTTTCATTTCTCTTGGGCAGAGTTGTTGGACCATATGCTAAGTGTATGTTTTTCTTTATAAGAAACTGCCAAATTGCTTTCCAAAGCAATTGTGGCATTTTGCACTCCCACCAGCAATGTGAGAGAGTTCCAGTTCCTCTGCATCCTTGCCCAGTGGCTTTCAGTTTAGCAATTCTGAGTATATAGTGATACCTCACTGTGGTTTTGATTTATATTTCCCTGATAATCAGTAATGCTGAGCATTGATGGAGGAAATTTTAAACATGTATGATTTTCACACGTTAAGCTCTGCTTGAGCACCTGACTTGTATTCGCTCATTCTACCCTCCTAACAGCCCATTAGGTAGGAATTGCCACTGTTCCTAACTAGCAAGAGGAAATGGAGGCACAGAGACATAAGTAGTTGGCTCAAGGCCACACAGGTAGGAAGGGAGAAGTGGGTAGTTAATCTTGAGTCCTGATCCTGGGCTATCAATTGCTGTCAATACCTGAGCTATGAGACCAATCTACTTAGAATTTGACACTTGTTATCCCCTGCTTCAAGCGGTTTCCCTTGGGGACTGATTTTCTTCTTTCCCATCCTTCTCTGGTTCCTTTTCATCCCACAGATGCCACAGCCCCGTGAAGTCCTTGCTTAATTGATCTGTTTTATGATCAATGATCTTATGATCTGTTTTCATGGTGGATGTGGTGGCTCATGTCTGAAATCCTAGCAACTTGGGTTTGAGGCAGGAGGGTCTCAAGTTCAAGCCCAGACTCAGCAATTTAATGAGACATTCAGCAATTTAGCAAGACCCTATCTCACAATAAAAAAAATAAAAAGGACTGGGGATGTGGCTCAGTGGTAAGGCATCCCTGGGTTTAATTGCTAGTGCCAAAAAAAAAATTTCTTAAAAATAATCAGTTTTGCCTTGCAGCTTCCCCCACTTCGGAGCTGTATCCACTTTTTTAAACATTTCCTTTCTTTTTAAAAAACTTTTGTTATAGAATATTTCAAAAATATTGAAAGTAGAACATACTATAATGAACCCTCATTTTAACTGTAAAATTACTGGTGCCTATCTCCACTTGAATCAGAACACTGATATCATCATTACACCAGTATCTTAATAAAATCAATATCCAATTAGTGTTCAAATTTCCTTGGCTTTCTCCTTAATTTTTTTAAAAACCATTTATGTGAAGCAAGATGCAAATAGTTGTGATTATTTGGTATGTCTCATGTGTTTACCTGAATGGATATGTTTCCCCTTGAAGTTTCATTTTGAGGAAAACAGGTTGTGTGAGTTTCCTATGGTCTGGATTTTGTTGGTTGAATCTCTGTGATATAGTTAAACTTCTCCTTTGTTCTCCATATTTCCTGAAATTTGTAGCAAGATCTAGAGGCCATATTATATTCAAGTTTGTTTTGTTTTGTTTTGGTAAGACAGTTTCAAAGGTGATATGGATGAAGAAGTACCCCATGTCTGTATCTCTTTCTGTGGTGGTATCAGCCCTTGATCATTACAGCCTTGGATGTATTATTAACTCATTAGGGTTTCTATTCCTATCACTTGTCCCTTATTTACTAGGTAGAATATACCTGTAAGAGAAAATGTCTCATTAATTATTTAGTTATGTAAGATTTGCACAGGAGAAACAAAAATGTTGGATTCTTTCTCTTTGTGTTAGTTCTCAAAACAATCAGCTGGTAGGAGAGTATATTTTTTAAAACAGTAAAGAATGCAAATGGAAACAAGGCTTGCCTGTGTCAGGAATCAGCCACACACACTTTCACAATGTCTCATCTTCGGTTTTCCTGAGGAACTTGCCAATGCAAATGGAAACTTCAGCATCTACGCCAGAAAAACAAGCAAATAGCTATGTGGTCCTTTTCATCTTCAAAGCATTTCAGGTCTAATTATTTCTCCTATCTCTCAAGAAGTAGATGTTATTAACTTCATTTTAAAGATAAGAAAATGGAGACTTGAAGAAGATATGATAGCAATGTGCCCCAAGCTCCTAGGGCGTCACCATGGGAGATGAGATTACAATTTATGTATGGCTCAATTTTAATTTCATCCCCTGGAAGGGTGGTACAGGGAGGCTCAGAGAAAAAGGGAGCTGGAGTTCTCTGACTCAATTCTGATACTACAAATGGTGCTATGTGCAGAAACTTGAGGATATGCTGTGGTGTGGCCATTATTGATAAAGTATTTGATATTGTACTGCTTGACACAGGTGGGGGACTTCGAGAAAGTGTTTGTCAGACGACAGTAAATGAATAATATGCCACATTTTGCCACTACGGATCTCTCTAGAGTGTGACAAGAGCAGAAAATTGTATTTAGGTTCCCCAATTATTGTACACCAGGCAGTTGGGAGCCCATAGTCCTTCCCCTCCCACCACCACCTGAGCTTGGTTAAACTATTTCGTGGATGCTGTTTACATCTTGAGTAAAGCAAGGATAATATTTATATGACTCGTTGAACATATTCAGTTCTTGCTGAAAGATCACATGTGATTGTGAGCCTGGAAAAAAATAAGAGATGATACAATTCTTGGGTATCAAACTTTTTCCCATCTGAGTTGGTGCTTGGATTTTTTTAATGTGGAGATGTTCAAGTTACAGTAATTCCAGCGTCTTGGAACTGGAATACCTGAGATCTGTGCTCTCCACCCACACTAATTGCCACAGCAGCCTGTAATTGCCTGACCTTGGTGAGCTTGACTTATTAGCACAACTCGCTGTTAGTGGTAGCAGAGTGAGGGAAAGCAAGTCAACTTAGGTGTTTCAAAGGAAAGAGATCCAGAAACTTTCTTCTAACATTAGATTTATATTAGTCATCTGGCAATATTTCCTACCCTCAGTCCCATTTGGAGAGCTTTATGATGAAGCACCAATTCATCTTCTCTTTAAAAAGAGCTGCTAATGCCTTCCACATACTGTAGGCTTTTAGTTCCTGACTCCAAGGCTACCTGTTTGACTTACTAGATGAAAAAGCTCTGTTTAGTGGGCACCTTGTGTTTCTTCTATTTAATTCATGGTTATTGACTCTTTTTTTATTGTTGCTTAAGGGGCTGCATTCTCTGTTAGTTTTCCTCCTTCCCTAACTTAAAGCCAGCTTTGATGTTATGGCAGCTCAGCCACTTACAGACACCCTGTCATCTGCACAGGTGGAGAGGAAAGTGGAGAGAACCTGCCCCTTTTACACAGCCTCCTCCTACTTGGAATCCATTTTCCTCAATTTCCTCCTTCCCTGGCTAAGGATACATTCCTGTGCAGTTGTGAGTGATAGAAACAGAGAAACGCTGGAATATCAAGAGCTCCACAAAAGTAGATTTAAGACTAGTATCAGGGACATATTCTTTTACAGAAGAAGATATTCTTTATTACACCAGCAACTGGTGTGGCTAACAGCGTAATTCAGTGAGGAGTTGTGTGATCAGTTTTCAAACTCCTGAGATTATGAACTTATAAAGATAAAAGGATTGCTAGCAGCCTGCAAATTCGAAAGTGTGGTGTTTGAATACCCAGTTCACTCTTAAGTAACTTTTTAGGAGAGAAAGAGACCTCACCCTAGACCTATGTAATCACAATATCCTTTCCTACCTGCTGCCCCTCAGTGCTTCTGACCCGTAGTGCTGCTGAATACCCAATAGCAGCAGTATTTTTTTGATCTAATGGGGTTTAAAAATCCTTTAATTTATTTAGTATAATTTGAAAATTCTTTGTTTCAAAATATTAAAATAGCAACGCTGTTTTTCCTGAACACTTTTTCCTTTCATAATAATCATTGCCTGCATTATGCTGTCGTTACAGATGATTTATTTTTTTTTCTCCTAGATATTTGCTTCTGAGTCCTTTACAAATTTAAGACATGTTTACTTAATGTTTAGTGTGCAAAGTGCTGTGTGAGTTCTAGGAGAAGGACTAGGGATGTATATAGGGTCGAAGCAGGGACCCAGCTAAAATGCACCTGATATGGGTGTGAGTGCAGGGGCAGACGTGCACAGTGCAACTCGGAGAAGAAATTTCTGGTCTCAGTTTTGCACACTGGAAGTGCTTGGAGCTACAACAAGTGATTCCCTGGGGTCCCCCAGGTCTAGGGGAAGTTCAGGGTGATGGCTAGAAGGAATCACTCTTAAGTAACTTTTTAGGAGAGAAAGAGAGCAGGACTTAAGTTCTTATCCCAAAGTCCACAGCATGGTGCCTTGTGTATATAATATAAGTTGATTCATTCATTACTCCTTCTAGCTCCTTTGAAGGCTTCATGAAAAATTTCTCCCTTTCCAAGTGAAGCCAGTTGATTTCATAGCTCTGAGACCTATAATTCTTTCTCTCTCTGTTTGAATGGTCTTGTCATCACATAGAACCAAGTGCTTATTAGATCAATTCTTATAGCCCACATTAAATCTCAGATCTAACACAAGTGTACGGTGTTTAGCACAGTGTATGGAGTATTTGTTAAGAGCTCTGCCGGGATTTAAATCTGATTTCTACCATTGACTAATGTATGAGCTGGGGAGTTACTTAGTAGCCCTGGACATAGGTGTTTTTTCCTCCTCATTTATAAAATGCTACAAAAATAGGCCTTATGTAAGATATTCTTGCAGGGCATGTAATAAAGGTCTTACTAATATCACTTTGAAACATGCATGCGGGGTGCTGTGGGTGGACTTCTCACCACTTGGAGACCAAGGATGTGGATTGGTGACCTCCAAGCTTCCTTCAGGCTCCTCCTTGACAGGTTTTAGTTGCATCACAGGACAGGGCAGGGCTCACTGCCCACAGCTGAGTCAGCACATTGGGGGTGCTGCTGAGGGAGGAGGGGGAAAGCAGAGGAGGCCCGGCGCTGGGCTCCCTCTCAGCCTCAGGCAGGTGGAGCCTTGGGGGTGACACCAGCTTCTACTGGGCAACTGAGAAGTCCTCTCACCAAAGGGAACTCTGGAATTTCTGTTTCTTAAGAAAACTAACTTTTTAATCATAAGGAATGATATACAGTGACTAGACAATCTGGGTGATACCAAAAATCGTTGAAAGAATACAAATCATCTTTAATCTCATCAGCCAGAAATAATTGCTGCTAAAACTTTTTTTATTTATTTTCTTCAAATCTTCTAACTGTATCATTTTCTAATATGAAAAGAAGCAACCTTTAAGTGCATCGGGGCAAGAAGCCAACGCTCCTAAATCCTACGCCACAGGTTACTATGTTTTTCATTAAAATTGGGATTGCAATTTATATGTGCCTTGTAACCTACTCTTACACAAACCAGTCTTGTGAACATTACTCTGAAAACATATTTATTTCCTTGTTCATGGATATTCAGCTGGTTTCTAGTTCTTCTGTTATAAATATTAACATGACCATTTCTATACCTTAATCCTTGACCTGATCTGTAATTATTTCCTTAAGAAAGATTTCTAAAAGCTGTATTATTGGGCCAAAGGAGGTAAATATTAAGATATTTATATTTTGAGCCAACTATTCTAAATAAACAATTACTATTATACAGTTAAATATTTTCCCAGAAGAGTTGATCAATTTACATTTCTACATTCTATATTGAAATTCTTATTTCTACTGGATAATTTGCAAGTGTTGTTATTTTCGTTTGTATACTTATTCCTTTTGTTCTCTGAGTATTCCATATAAAAAGAAAATTATAAAGTCATTTAGATATACAAATATTAGGACAACTGAATGTGAAGTAACCAGATTCTATAGCTCTATTACCAATAAATTAAAACCCAATCATTAATGAACCGATTAACATGTTTAATTTTCATTTCATCTTTCTGTCACATCCAAATACATTCCATGCCACTCATTTGAGAGAGAAATTAAGCTCTTTTTGATAAGAGAAAAACAGGATTTCACTGATTGACCTTTTCTTCTGAAAGTTATGTAAGGATGGCCTGTCCACATCCCTGCCTTCTTTTTAACAGGAGGATACTGAGGCACACACAGCGGATTGTTAGTGCTGATTAGTCCCCACTGAGTGACAGAGTGTAGCTCAGGATCAGCTCCAAGACGAATTCCCTTTTCCACTCTGTCACCTTAATCTTCTCTACATCCATAACGAAATCTAAGTGATTTGATATTAAATTTTCTGCTGGGATATGCCTTTCATATGGCATTAAGCATTTTAAAAGCAAACTGTGCCACTTTAAAAAAAAATCTGGTTGTCTGTGGCTTAACTCTGGGGTTCTGCTTTAACTCTATTTTTCATCATTGTCTGCTTTTTGTCCACAAGTATATGTCTTAGTAGAAAATTTTAATAAATTATTTTCCATAACAGGTTATCATTTAATATAAAATTTCTTCTAGACATTGATAAGATAAAAACCTGTCTTATCAAACTGTTGTGGTCTCAAAATGGAGTAGTTAGTGTAAAGGATTATAAATCTGGGCTTTTTTAAACTTTTTTTTCTGTCTCAGAAACTTCAAGATAAATTTGCTTTATCTTTTTATTTTGGAGTGCTAGAGTTTGACCACGGCCT
>CM053412.1:11265932-11283207 GCA_028644305.1 Xerus rutilus | reverse complement strand
ATGCTTTGCTCCTGACTTGAGTGATCTTCTGATGGACCCTGCCTCCAAGGATGAAAGGGTCATATTTGTATCTGAACTCCTTTTGTGCCTTGCACCAGACTTACATCCTTTATTATATGCTACAAGGCACATCACTGCTTTCATTTCTGATCTTCTGATGGAACTATAATAAGGTCTGTATGGAGAGTGCCTTGTATTTTTTTTTTTTTTACATTTTTTAGTTCTCAAGGGACCTGTATTTTATTTATTTATTTGTGGTGCTGAGATTTGAACCCAGTGACTCACACATGCTAGGCCAGTGCTCTACCACTGAGCCACAACTCCAGCCCCCGCCTTGTATTCTTAATTGAATGGCACCTCCAACTTTCAAACAGAGTCACCCAAAGGTATTATGTTTCACTGGAAATGTTTCTGCCCAGAGTGGGCAAGCACTGAATAGAGTGTTGCCCAGGGAATTACAACATCAAAAGGGAGGATAGACAGAGCTCTATGATTTAAGTGCAAATCACTTAAAATCTATGGAGCATACTAATAAGCATTCAGTAGGTGTTTAATAAATAATTGTGGTGAATGAGATCTCGATATCATGCTCCATTTCAGAAAAAATGGTAATAACTGCCATCATTAGGTAGCACATACCATGTGCTAGACACTTCATAGGTCTCTCTCTCTCTCTCTCTCTCTCTATATATATATATATGAATGTATCATTTTACAGTTAAAGAATCACAGCCAGAGCGTAAGTACTCTGTTTAGGGTTTCTCTAGCAATGATTAGTAGAGTCAGTTTGTAAATTTATGACTCTGTCCTGAAACCCACATTTTCCCTACTACAGTTGGATAATGGAATTTTAAGGGGTATTCTGTCCACCCCCCTCCTATGACCTTGCCTCCTCTTGCACCACTAATGCCTGAAATACTACTTTCAGAGTTCAACTCATTTAGTTTATGACTTTGATCCTAGTTAATAATAAAATGGGGAGAGAGGGACAGCACAGGCAGGTAGTGAAGCTATCAATTTTAGTTTAGCTAATGAGTTGCTCTCATTCATTTAGCCAGCAAGCATTCATTGACTGCATACCGTATGTCAAGTCTGTGTGCATGTGTTTCAAAAATGAACGAGGAGGGGACTGTAAAATAAATAGGTTATGATGAAACAATTTGGTAAATGAACAATAGGGCGAGCACAGCAGAGAAGCAACTGGCTGGGTTTCAGGTACTTTCCTGAGTACAGATTGGAGAGGTGGGGAGGAGATCCCATGGAAGGAAGGTGCTGCAGGAAGGTGGGAAACCTGGACCACGTCAAAAGCAGACTCCACGGAGATTTCGGAGCACACTGTATAATCTATTGGAAACTCCTTCTGTCGCCCATCATTTCTCCTATCAATTTGGTATTTCGTATTTTGCTAATAATAACTATCTATCTATCTATCTATCTCGCAACTAGCAGAATGACAATTTACACGGACAGAGTGGATTAGAGTACTTTTCGTGCCACTAACTAGTTTGACAAGTTTGTCATATTCCGACCACCACAGATTCCTTTTATTTTTTATTTCCTTTTATTTTTCCTTTTTATTACGCTTTACTTTCCGGTCCTGTGTTGTCTAGTAGGGTTGGCTTTATTTACTGATGCATGCATGTATTTAGCCCAAGGCGGGACCCACCGACAGCCTCTTCTTGCCTGAGCATGTCTGAGGCCCTCGAAGCTGTGCACACAACAGCAGCTTCAGCCTGAATCATCTCTTTCGATCGCAGACCAGCTGCCAAGAGGCCTGAGTAAGAGCCCAGAGCGCCCGGGTGGGCGGGCCGAGGGCGCAGGCTGGGCGTGGTCACGGCGGGAGTGGCAGGCGAGGCTCAGGTGAGGCCGGCTCTTCTTGACCAGCACAGCGTAGCTGGTACATCCAGGTTTCCGAGCTCCACGCTTGCCTTTTCCCTTGGCGCTCTTTTTCCAGGATAACTGTAACTCCAGGTAAGCAAAGCAGGGACGCAGGGCCTGTGATTTCCCCTTCTAGGACAGTTCGTTGAATGGTTACTGGAGCTGACTCGAGATGGGGAACCACGTGGACTGGATGGGTTTCTTTCCAGGGTGACCCGCTGCCTTGCATCCCGCGTTCCAGCGGCCGTTCCAACTTCCAGCCCTTTGGACGCCAGAAATGCCATGTAGGGTCTAAAATCACTCAACACACGGTAAGAACGTGAAGAAACAACCTGCCTAGAAGGTTTTGGTGGTGGTGGGGCGCAGCAGTGATTCATGGAGGGCGTTTTCAGCCCTACTTTGGAACTTGGGGTGAATTTTGCCATGCTCCTCTCAGAAAGGGCGTGGTTCTTAAAGCTGGGCAAAGTTGAGAAGGTGTGTGTCCAGGCTCCCCTTCTGGTTGGCATTGTGGGGTTGAAATTCAGACTTTACGGACTGTTTTTCTTTATGGAACTTTAAGCATCACATTAACGTTTATCTACTACCAAATGCGTTGTCCTAGGCAGAAATTATTCTCCCTATTTCTGGGGTTTGGAATACTTTAAACAAAATCACACGTTTCCAAAGTGGATTCTTGGACTTTTTAAATTGTTTTAAGTTGGGCTGGCTTGTAGTTTGTCCCCCTCAACCCTATGGCTTCTATTTTATTTTATTTTTTTATAGCTTCATTTAAGCTAATCATACCTAAAATCCATTTAATATGTCAAGATGTTCCATAGACTTGTCACTGAATTCTCAGAACCAGAGGACTTGACGTATGTTTGATGAGCTCGGTTGGTTTGTAGATGAGGATCACAGGATAGAAGTGGTGCCTGAAGTCACATCGCTTGTAGGTGGAATCACTGAAATAGATCCGGCCTTCCAATGTGCAGCTCAGGGGTGTTTCCATCACCCCATGCTGCTCTTAACATCTTTTGACCTGCTCCATCTCCCAAGAGGTTTTCAATAAAAGTGGGTGGGCTGTGCACCTCAGTCCCTACCAGTCAGTGCAAGCGTTTGATGGGTTCTTTGATGGGTGGAGAGTTGGGAGCCTGTCTGAGGAAAGGACTCTCCCTAGAAAATGAGTCAGCAGCTTTATCTTTGCTTCCTAACGCCTTGAATTGTGCCACTTCAGTCCCTCTGGGTTGCAAATTGACTTTGGGGCATGCAGTCTCAGCAATTTGGGCCATTCTGATGTGGCCCAGTTTGGCACTCATTTATTGTTAGGTGGCAGTGGAATGGTCTGTGGTCAAGGCTAGGCTTTTAAAGAAACAGGAGCAGATATGATGCTTTAGAATATCTTAGCCAAGCAGAAGCTCCTCTGCCATTGGAAAGCTAAGCAATGAACTTTATTACTCATGGCTGCAGCTATTTTCCTCCTACTAAGGCATTTTCCATATTCATTTACTCAATCACTTCATTGAATCCTCATAATATTGTTCTACCATGAAAAGGCTAAAAAGAATCTCATTTTCTTAACCTGGTACTGACTTTACTCCTAGAGTTGGAGTGTGAACTAGAGAGGTGTGTATTTAGGCATTCCATTATAGGTATTACAATAGTAAGATTTCTTGAGGTGTTGTCCGAGGATTGGTTACACTAAACACCTAAGAAAGATTTTTCAACATATTGCTCCTCCTGTAAAATGAGGCAGGGAAGGTTAAAAAAATACCACAGTACCTGAACAGAGTCAATATTCAGTTTTTAAAGAATGAAAAACTTTGCACATAGTTCTCTCTCTCTCTCTCTCTCTCTCTCTCTGTGTGTGTGTGTGTGTGTGTGTGCTCACATATGCCTGTGAAGAGTGAGGTAGACGGTCTGTGAGGAAGATGAACCCATAGTGTTCAAATAACATGCTTGTCAGTGAAGGGGCACTGTACCTAATGCCAGCACAACAGATGTGAACCAGGACTGTCCCAGGCAAAGTGGGGTGTAGGGTCACACTATCCATAGGGCCTTTATCTCACACAAATGGCCTAAAGACAAAAAGTTTATAGCCTCTTGGCTTAGATGCCTTACAAACTTAGAAAACCTTTATACAAGGGACAGTGATAAACTAGACATTCAGAGAAGTGAGCACCCCTCCCCTATCCTACCACATGGGTCTCCCTTCATTTGGGGCCACTCATAGTCTCTGAATTATGCCTGTTCTTTATGGCCCATATGTTTGCATGGCTAAATTCTAATTTTCCTTTAGGACTCACTTTGAGGGTGACTCACTCAGATGTCACTGTCTCTGAGGAGGTGACACTGAGATTTCCAGTATGGGTTTGGTGTTGCTAAGTGCTTCCATGGTAACTTGTGCTCCCTAGCTAAACACTGAACTTGCCTTAGCCTGCGACCTGATAGAGGCAGGAGCCTGCTGTGCTCACTTTTGCTTTCTTAATGCCTGCCTCAGTGCTTGACCTGCCATTTAATGACAGCTTTATAATGTTAAGAGTTTGCAATACAAATAGCAGAAAGAACTAGAGCTCTTTCAAGTAAGAGAATCAGTGAAAAGTTATAGGTTGATGAAGCTGGGCACAGTGGCACATACCTATAATCCCAGCACTTTGGGAGGCTGAGACAGGAGAATCACGAGTTCAAAGCCAGGCTTAGCAAAGAAGAGGTGCTAAGGAACTCAGTGAGACCCTGTCTCTATATAAAACACAAAATAGGGCTGGGGATGTGGCTCAGTGGTTAAGTGCCCCTGAGTTCAATCCTTGGTACCAAAAAAAAAAAAAAGTTATAAGTTGATGAAAAAAAAATACACAGAGTATCTTGGTGTTTTTAAATAGGGTTAGTCAGTCAGGACACATGGGATTTTGGAATTTGAGAAACTTCGGAGAGAACAAATGCCAGCAAAGCCAGAATTACCGAGAAAGAAGGTGGTGAGGTGTGGTGGGAAGTATTAACTGGGAGGTGGAAGAGAAGAGTTCCAGGTCTGGTTTTGCCACTCACTCCCTGTGTGGGTGGCCTGGGAGAGTCACTTCATCTTCATCCCGTTTCACTTTCCTCATTTACAAAATGAAGAGGTGGGGCCAGACTAGATCCCTCTCCAAGGTCTTGTTCCACTTTTATGATTTTAGAACACCTCTGCAAAAAATTGTAAAAATAAGCTGCTTTCATATCCATTCTTAAAACTATGTTTGTTTGTTTTTTTTGTTTTTTTTTTTTCACTAATTAAACTTTCATCTCACTATTCTCTGGTTAAAATAAAAGTGCCTTGCTGAGGATGTGGCTCAGTGGTGGGGTGCTTGCCTGGCATGTGTGAGGTCCTGGGTTTGATCCCTAGCACCACAAAAAACAAAACAAAAAAGAAACAAAAAAACTTTTAAAACTTTGAAGTGGATGAAAGGTGTAGTGTTTTCTATATTAGAGTTATGAATAAACTTATCATTATTAATGTTACTACAAGGTTTTCATGAAAACAAATATATCTAAATATATAACAAGGTGATGATAATAAAATAGAAAAATATTGTAGCAATTTTAATACTTTGAACACAAGCCATTAGAGGTGTAAATTCACTGTGTAGGAATTGCTAATCTTTACTGTTTTACCTATATTTTTTATAACATTTGTTCAATACAAAATGGTCTGCGTAGGCGCTTGACACTATCCCGGAAGTATACTGCTAACACTGCCGAGATTTGTTTAAATGCTTTGATTGTCTTGCAACACAGTGGTGGCAGTTGGCCATAGCCGTAGTCATCTCTTGACCTACCTCAGATGAGCTTTATAGTATTTTAGGTCATTTGGGACTAAACACTGAACAGCTTATCATATTTATCATGCAATGTATGATTGATTTCTTAATTGGTGGTGGTTTGCCACTATAACCCTTTCCACGTATAGAACTTTTCTGATACCTTTGGCCAGCATCAACCAATCCTGCTGTACAGGGACCTTAAATATGTATGCTTTTATTCACTGACATAGAGGATTTTCCAAGAAGGGGTCCAGTAAGCATCAGGACAAGAAGGCGGACAGGTTTGGACTCATGCACTGAGAACTACCATGCAAAGGAAGGGACTCACTGAGAGGGAGGATCTGGCTGGTGGGAGAGCCTCTCAGACCTCAGGGGTGCGCTGGCTTACATTCTCCAATAGGGACGTGGATCTAAGTCTTGCATTAAATACAGCATGTGTTGTGTAATTAGCTGTATAAAAGCTGTAGTCATGGAGTCATTTAGGTTAAATGTATCTCAATGAACAAAATGATAAAATGGGTATTTCCTCATTTCTGGTCCACCTCCTGGATCCATTCCTGGTGTTTGCAGTCAAACTCCTTCAACAGATAAATTCATAGGCTTCAGCACAGTTTTTGTGCCCAAAAGAAATCACTAAAAGTATAGTTGATTTTATTGACTGTGAAAAATTATTACAATTTGTCTTCTTGGGGAGTTAGTAAACCCTTGCTATGGAGAACTTGTGTTTGTTAAAGCAGTTTGTATGTTTTCATATTATTCTCAGTGGGATTAGGCCTCAAGTTGTGGAAGCATTGAAAAGTTTGCAAGGATCTAAGTTTGGTGAAGAAATAGCTCATTACTCCATGTTGAATGTACATGTACATGTTGAATTTTAGTTGATGAACTCAACTTTGTCAATGTTAAATTTGCTGCAGGAAGAAGCCAGACCTCCTGTTCTAAAAGTCTCTTGTACACATTCCCCAAACCTTTTGTGAAGAGTTCCTTTTAATTTCCCCACTGGTGGGTGTGCTGTTCAAACACTCCAGTCTTCCATTTTTGTCTCAGGACACTCTGTTGGTCTCTGTAACACCTAATGCTGGTCAGCTTCCACTGGGATGTGATGTCATCCCTTAGGTCTGCCCTTGGTCCGAGAGGAGAAGAAATGTGGTTGTGGGCTTTAAAGAAGAGCATGACGCCCACCATGACTTTAGATCACCTGTGGCAGGTTTGTAAGGGGTATTCTGGCCTGAGCGCACTTGCTGTACTTATATCAGAGACATAAAGAGAGGGAAGAAGTCAGGGGGCGGGGATGACCACTGAGCATGGATAGGGTCAACAAGGGTTTCTTTCTTTCTTTCTTTCTTTTTTTTGCTAATGAACTTGCTTTTCCAGACTCTTGAGATGGAGATGTGTTATATTTTTGAGTCCATTCTGTGCCAGCAATATGTCCCATCAAAGAATTCTGCAGAAATATTTGACAATGAGGGATCCACTCTTTGATCTTATTCTCATGTCTTTGCATTATGAATTTCTGTTCAGGTGTAAGGTATACATTGCCATCCTGTGCATCTGCCAGTCCTGGCCAAAGGAAGTCCTCTATCTTGAGTAGTGGAGCTTTCTCCCTGATATCATGGCTCATGCGCTGCCTGGAGATGTTCAATGCCATATTTGTTCTCTGTGTCTGTCTGCACATATGCCGTCTTCCCTCTTAGTGTGTTTGTCTCTGTATCTTTTCTCCTGTTCTTCTGAGGACATTGGTCATACTGGGTCAGGGCCCACTTAACTCTAGTATGACCTCATCTTAACTAATTAAATCTACAGAGACCTCATTTCCAAATAGGGTCACATTCACAGGTTAGGAATTAGGAGTTCAACATGTCTTTTTTATATCACTTAATAAATATCAATTGACCCATGCCGAACTGCTGCAATTTGACTGTTAGAAATCTACAAAAAAGTCAATTTTGTATGACCTAACCAAAATCCTAATTGAAACAATAGGTGATAAATAAAACCAACTGATTATTTTGATTGGTGCTGTCAACAGTTTTGACTACCAGTGTAGGAGATGGTGTGACATCTAGGTTCCTGATCACGACCATTGTGGTTGACCAGGCCCAAGTTTGGAGATTCTGGGCAGAGTGGCACACAGTGAAGACCTCATATACATTTGGATTCTTGCCCCCAGCTTTCTTTACAACTGGCTTTTGTTTTTGAATTTACTGAATTTTCCTTCTTCCTACCCAAGATCATTACTTTGTTGAAATAGAATTCTTACTGTGTTGGCAGAATGCAGATGAGAGTAGTTTAATTTAACACTGAAAACTCTCCTCTCCTTTGTCTTCACTTCCAGGCCCAGGATGGATGCCTTGCGACTGGCAAATTCAGCTTTTGCTGTTGACCTGTTCAAGCAACTGTGTGAAAAGGAGCCAGTAGGCAATGTCCTCTTCTCCCCAATCTGTCTCTCCACTTCTCTGTCACTTGCTCAAGTAGGCGCCAAAGGTGACACAGCAAATGAAATTGGACAGGTACCCATCCCACCCCATGCCTCATTTTGACTTTTAAGTGGGGAGACAGTTATCAGAACCCATAGGCAGGAACTAAAGAAAGAAATGGAGACTTGGTGGTCTGTGTGGATCAGGATGGGAAGTCATGTCATTGTCAGGGTTCTCTTCATCTATTTTTGAATGTGAAAGCTCATTTATGTGTTCTGCAGCCCATGCTTAGTACAGGTACCTGGTTGTGATGGAGAAAGTGGGGATCTGCTAGGCAATCACAGGGTGCCATATGCCAGTGGCCTCCAGCGAGTCATCTGACATCTTTCACCTGTCATACTGTAAAGATCAGTCAAGGTGGGATGTTAAATTTTCCACTGAAAATACCCTGAGCAGAAAGGGTGTATATTCATCCTTCACCCCCATCCTATGCTCAGACAGAACAAAGCATTCCACCTTAGTGCAAAATTTATTTACAGCTTTGTGCTTTAAGATGCAAGCTCAATTGCATTCTGTCCTAGAATATATTCACACTTAATAGAAAAATAACATTTTAAATTATCTGCCTTCAAGTAGCATGGGTAAATATAATGAATTAGGTTTATATGTTTTGGAATACTCCCGGGGTGCTTACCATCCCATTTGAGAAGCATGGTTAAGATGATATGTTGTATATATACACACATGTGTATATAGATGTTTTAATTTCTTTTTGGCTGTGATCGATTATCTAGCTTTGTAAGGTTCTTAGACCTTCAGATGAGATGATTTTCCTGATGGTTACATTTTTAAGTCCTCATGTGCTTGTAGACAGTAGGCGAGTGTCCTCCCAATTTCATTCCCTTATTATTCCTAATGCAGATTGCTCTAGGTTCAGGGATCTTTCTTACCAGGAACTCACAAGCATTTAAAAAGGTAATACCTTCTAGTATTCGTAAATGCCCTGAAATTGTGACCCATGCATGTTATTTAGGTCTAAGAACCTTACAAAGCTAGATAATTAATCAGGATGAAGAGCTCAGGCTTGACACCCAGTGGGGTTTGAAGAAGAAACCTCAGTCCTGGGAAGAGGAGCTGCGCCTTCTCATCTGACCTTATCTCTGAGCCACCCCCTCGCACATTCCCTACCCCTCCTCATTTCCTATTTCCTATTAGGGAAGGGCTGAAGAGAATACTTCCTGGTAGTAGGTCTGCTCCTTAACAACAATAAAGGAAGGTCTCACTACCGGCAGCTGGTCCCCCAGGAGTAGTGGCCTGGGCTGTCATCCTCTGGGCTTGTTCTCTCATCATTCTGCATGAGAGATGTGCAGTGCCTCGGACCAGCCAGTTTGGTCCTGCAGGGCTGAGGCTGTGTGACTCATTGGCACCATGTGCCCGTTTGGTGGTGTGACCTGACTTGCCATGTGAGGGTCTGAGCTCTGGAGGGAGAAGAGACTCATCCTAGCTGACGGCATGTTTTGCAGTGACACAAAGCAGAACAGATGCTTGACTGTTGGTGGGAACAAAATATAAGTTAGGAAGGAAATAAAAGGATTTAATCCCTTCAAATGGCAGCATCTGAATTTTATTTTATTTATTTTATTTATTTTTAGTTGTTAATGGATCTTTATTTTATTCATTTATTATTCATATGTGGTGCTGAGGATCGAACCCAGTGCCTCAGGCATGCCAGGCAAGCGCTCTACCACTGAGCTACAGCCCCAGCCCAGCATCTGAATTTTAAATGGCTTAGACTATCATTGTAAGGGTAATACACAGTTTGAATCCATATATTTTAGGTGTTTTCAATAGAATATCTGTAAATTCTCAGAACTCAGAAAAGTAGGCATTCTCGTTCAAAGGGGCCAGTGATGCTCTGCAGGCCTGGTGACGATTACCTTTCTAATAGGTGAAGGCTGGAATCCAAAGGCAAAGCTACTGGACTCTAGCTCTCCCAGGCAGCTCCCCTATTAGTCAAAGCTGCAGATCAGAAATCGTGTAGCAGCTCGTTCAGCACTTGCTGAGCAGCTCAAGGAGACCGACTGCGGCTCCTGGCCCCTCGCGCCTGGACTCACACCTGATTGTCTCTCTTGTTGTGAATCTCTGTTTTTGCCTCTAAATTGGATAGAAATTATAACTTCATTTTCCCCAGGTGAAGAATCCTTTTGTGTGAGCATTGAGTGGCATCATTTTGAAGCAAGGGCACATTTTCCCTGGTACAGTAAGAAGAGTATCTTTATGGTAGTGTTTCTCAAACAGGGGCAATTTTGCTTTCCCTGGCCCACGCTGGGGACATCTGACAATGTCTGGAAGTTTTGGCTGTCATGAACAGGAGGAGGAGTGTCACTGGCATCTACTTGGCCAGGAAGATTGCTAAGCACACGCACAAGCAGGGCAGACTCTCGCAGCAAAGAATTGCCCAGCTCCAAACGTCCACAGTGCTGAGGCCAAGAGGCTTTGCTTTATGGGAGCATCAGAGCAGAGGTGCTCTGTGTGCTAAGGTGGCTGCTGTCACCCAGTGTCCACTTCAGCAGGAAGAGGAAATGCTTTGTGTTAATGGGCTTCTTCCCTTAACAGGTCCTTCATTTGGAAAATGTCAAAGATGTGCCCTTTGGATTTCAAACAGTCACCTCGGATATAAATAAACTTAGTTCCTTTTACTCTTTGAAACTAATCAAGCGGCTCTACGTAGACAAATCACTGAACTCTTCTACAGTAAGTTGTTGAAAGCAATTAGAAAAATTTACCTTCTTCCCCCAGGAATGGTGTTTCACATTGTCAGACCTGCAACATTCGTTTCTAAGATGTTCATTTTTTTTAATATATATTTTTTTAGTTGCCGATGGATCTATCTATCTATCTATCTATCTATCTATCTATCTATCTATCTATCTATCTATCTATATGCAGTGCTGAGGAGCCAACCCAGGGTCTCACACATGCCAGACAAGCGCTTCACCACTGAGCCACAACCCCAGCCCCTAAGATGTTCATTTTTGATTGAAGACTTCTTAAAATAAATCAGTCGCCCTAGAGAGGTTTAATGTCGTGGGACTCAACAGTAGTCACACCTTCTAGCTCCAAGTGGAGAGAAGCTCGTGGGCTTCCCTTTTCCCTCTCACACACTCATACCTCCTGCGCCTCCTCTCAGCATCCTTTCTGAGAGAATAGGGTATTCAACCCATAAAAATGTGTCCCTGGAGACAAAGAATGCAAAAAACTCCAGTTAAACTTCTTCCTCCTTTAATAGCATACCATATGGCTTGAGGGTGTTTTAGGTTCCCCCATCTCATTTGTTTGTGCACAGAACATACTTCTGGTGTTCCTCAAAATCAATAAAAAAAATAAACCATAAACTAGCACTCTTCCTCAGTCATACATTGATTTTGTTTGTTTTACTAGGCTGGTTAGATGCCTGTCTATATAAGGCAGCTCTAGTTATTTAAGTTCAGCCATTTCTTGAAGCAATCCTGTAAAGAACATTGTGATTTTTCGATCCAAGGATGTATCATAATATGTTAAAGTCTATTTGAAACACATAGCCAACAGTGTAGAATACAGGGGGATTCCCTTTCTAGTAAGAAGGAGCTGATTCAATTCTTGTTTGGATGGTCAGAATTTCAAACTTTCTAAATCTAAAAGCTAGACCTCCAGCAAAACATTTTTTTTCTTTTTTCTTTTCTTTTTTTGGTACTGGGGATTGAACTCAGGGGTACTCGACCACTGAGCCACATCCCAGCCCTATTTTGTGTTTTATGTAGAAACAGGATCTCACTGAGTTCTTAGCACCTCACCTTTGCTGGGGCTGGCTTTGAACTCATGATTCTCCAGCCTCAGCCTCCTAAAGTGCTGGGATTACCGGCCTTCAGCAAAGCATTTGTCATTAGATTACACCTTTATGCATTAGGTATTTGTTTGGTTGAGACCCTTTGAGGACACATAAGTGGCTAGATATGGTTGTGAGTTTATTCTTGTTCCTTGAAGACACATATACAACCATTTGTGTTCTAAAAATCATCTGGGAAATTAAACAAAATTGAGATGTGATTTGGAGCATGGAAAAACTTTGAAAGCCCTCAGGTGGTCCTTAAGGAGATAATAAATCTTTGTTGCAGAGAGGACACTGAAGGGCCTTTGTCTTGCTGAGGCTTTCTGAAGCTTAGCTGGTGCCTGCTTACTCAGTCAGTCCCAAGGCTGAGTTGCAGTTATCTGAAGCTAAGTTAATTGGTCAAGGCCTTAGCTGCTGTGAAGAAATGCAAGGAGCCCTGGTTTAGAAATAAAGGGACATGACACTCAAGTTATTTTTAGTTTGGTTGAACTTTCATTCGACATTTGGAATTTCAACCAAACTAGGAGTTGCAAGGTTTTTGTTTTTAATTTAATTTTTATGTATTTTTAGATTGCTTTCTGTTGCTCTTCTAGGCTCAGAGCACCTGCGAATTTCTAGTTAAATAATACAAACAGGTGTGGTCTGAGGAGGGCTACTGTGTATTGGAACTACCTGGGTGTTTGTCAGAAGAGCAAATTCTTGCCAGGCACGGTGGCGCATGCCTGTAATCCCAGCACTTTGGGAGGCTGAGACAGGAGAATCATGAGTTCAAAGCCAGCCTCAGCAACAGTGAAGTGCTAAGCAACTCAGTGAGACCCTGTCTCTACCTAAAACACAAAATAGGGCTGGGGATGTGGCTCAGTGGTCGAATGCCCCTGAGTTCAATCCCTAGCACCAAAAAAAAAAAAAAAAAAAAAAAAGAAGAAGAGCAAATTCTTGAACCAACATCAATTGTGATGGGATTTAGGGTTTTGCATTTTAAACTAGCATTAAAGTTAGAGCTGCTGCTGTGCTTTCTATAGGACTGTTTCAAATTTTAACATGCAGATGAAATGCCTGGGAGTCTTGTTAAAATGTACAGTCTGAGTCAGTAGGTTTAGGGTGGGGCCAGAGATTCTTGATTTCTTACAATGTCTCAGATGATGCTGTGGCTCCTGATCCTTGGACCATGTTCTGAGTATCAAGGGTCTTTAGCGTATTTATTTATTTCATGGAAGATAAGGATTTTCTGCTCATAGTTCTCTTTTCTGTACATTTTCTCTATGATATATACATATTTTTTTAAAAATATTTTTTAGTTGTAGATGGACACAATAGCTTTATTTATGTATTTATATGTGGTGCTGAGGATCGAACCCAGTGTCTCACACTTGCAAGGCAAATGCTCTACCACTGAGCTACAGTCTCAGCCCGATATATACATATTTTTAATGTTTCTGAAATTGGAATTCATTTTGTAATTGTGTATATTTAACGTAGTGTTTCTTTTTGTTCCTTGGAAGCAGATACTAAATTGGTGGATGCATTTAGTAATTGATATTGTCTTATAATTGAATAAATGAAATAGTTAATACAAAGAAAATGCACCAATTTCTATATGAGGCTTTAATTCATTTAGTGTTACCAAATTTGAAAGCATACTCATGGTAATAGATATTTAAGAATCCTTTTGTTAGAACTGTGTAACGATGTAATAGCTTGATTACAGATTTTAAGTACTTTGCGAACTTACCAACTGGATGTTTTTTAGGAGTTCATCAGCTCTACAAAGAGACCATATGCAAAAGAATTGGAAACCGTGGACTTCAAGGATAAACTGGAAGAAACGAAAGATCAGATCAACAGCTCCATTAAGGATCTCACAGATGGCAAGTACACTTCACTTGTTCTGTTAGAAATGGCTAAATAAAGAGACCTTCCCTTCTCATGAATCCTTGCGCCAAACATAAAAATTGAGCATCTGGAGGATTCCTTGAGTGTTTTTATCCAGGCTAAATTTTGCCCATTAAGCCATGTCAACAACTTGCCGTTCTAGGAATTTCTTGTATCATCTCATGGCTTAGCAGAGATCAGTGGGGCTCCAGTTTCAGCCCGCTTTGCCTTGCCCTCTGACAAGCTGCCACAGGCCCCAGGGGAGCCACAGCTGTGCTTCTAACAGAGTGGGGTTTTGGGTAAAGCATGAGGCCAGTTTTAAAGTCTGGAATTGGAAGGATTTGTATAATTTGATGATCCTTGATATCCATTCTGGCTCAAAAATTCTACAAATTTATTAAAGAGGACAAAAGGTCTTATTCACATATAAACACAGGAAGACAGAATGAGCAAACAAACGCAGTGGAAGTGCGTCCGGAGTCTCACAGTCCTTATACTGCTGTGCTTTCTGACAGTCCCGTGTCCCTTGGCAGCGTCTGCCCACCCTGCCTCTGCGCAGTGCTTCCCAGGCTTCTCCCTGTTTGGACCCCTCCACCCTCCATGAAACCTTCCTGTGAGTTGCCTTCCTTGATAGAAAGGATTTGGAACTTAGGTGACTTGGATTACAAGCCAATGTCTACATCTCTTTTTCCAGGGGCTCTATATAGTATAGAGAGGGAAGCCTAGGGCAGCCCCTGTTGGTATGGAAGGATACGCTTCCGCTTCCGGGGAAAGGAGACCCACTTCCTGTGAGAAGGAGCAGAGCCTAGAGTGGTGTTGCCTCTGTGATGACTCATGGATAATGAGGTCCACCTGTAAGGACATGGAATCAACAGGAACTCTGGAGTCATTTAGAACCTAGGTTCACATCCAGGCACTGCTACTTATCAAGTATGGTATTTGGACAAGGAGCCTCAGTTTACGGAACTGTAAGATGGGGACATGTGCTATTTAATTTTTATGTGGTTGTTGTTAGAATCAGGTTAGATAACATCTACCAACAGATGGTACACATAGATATATACACATGTGCACACACCTACCTACCCACTTCCTACCTACCTACCTATCTATATTTACGTTATCAAAATAAAGTTTCTTCTGTAAAGAGAAACTTTGGTATATATAATACCAAGTTGAGCACATCTTTAAAAATCATAAACAAAAGGCAGCTCTTGCTTAAATTGCTGTTACAGCTTTGCTTTTAGAATTCCTAAGCAATTGTATTTTCTCTTAAACAGACTTTTGTTTTAAAATTGTGATGCATTTAAGATTTTTGACTGGAGAAGGTAGTTTACTTCTGAATTTGGAAATGGAGGCTCAGGAATTAAATTGAAGCTTTGCCACTTACTGGATTAAAAATATCTTTATTCTTTAAGCTTCTCCAATAAAATGATTACATATTCAACACACATATCTGGCAGGACCAGATACATAGTTCGCAGAGTCAGTGAGAAAACGAAAATGCAAGATTTCAATAAAATCCTTTACTAAAATTTTATTAAAAATTTTAAGAATGTGATAGAGAACATTAAACCAAGTATAGGGTCCTTTGCACATGGTCCAAGCCCAGGAAGTGGGATCCAAGAGTTGATGTGAAAACCAAAGGTTAGGTGAATGAAAACTCTTTGTAAAAATGTCAAGTGCTATTCAAATATGAGGATTTCTTTGTATTAAGGGATTATCACTGTTGAATTCCTTTGTTGAGAATTTGAGGGCTATAATAATTGCAGTTGTGATTGAGTTTCTGGTGATTACAGGTGACCCTGGGACAAATAACCTGCCTGTCAGGAGTACCATGGGGAAAGGAATGGAGAGGCATGGGGTGAAGGGAAGTGCCTGTCTTGGCATCAGACAAGATTTTCAGCTGAGTGAACTAGGACAGCTCCCTGGCTTATCTGAGCCTAGTTTCCTCAACTTTAAAATGGGGATGAAGATCTTTGTCTTACAAGGCCATTGTGAAAACAGTGAGATAATATATGTGAAAATGCTGAGCACAGGGTCAGGTGTAAAGCAAGGGACCGTGCCTTTTGCCCAGGAGCACAAGCTTTGAGTCAGAAAATCTGACTTCCAGTCGTAGGTCTCCTCAGTAAGTCTGATTGTGGCAAGGTGGAAGTCGAGAAAAGAGTCCAGAAATGAGATGGCCTGGGCTACCAGGCCTTACGTGGTGCCAGTCCAGCAAGCGGTAAATCCCTGGTGAATGAACACGCATGTGTGTAGCAGACGCAGTTTGGGAGGATAACTGCTGTTTTGGTTTTCTAAAATTGTTTGCAGGCCGCTTTGAGAATATTTTGTCTGACAACAGTGTAAATGACCAGACCAAACTTCTCGTGGTTAATGCTGCCTACTTTGTTGGAAAGTGGATGAAGAAATTCCCTGAATCAGAAACAAAAGAATGCCCTTTCAGAGTCAGCAAGGTATGTGGCCACATGTAATGGTTAAAGGATCCTGCTACAGATCCTACACATCATGGCAATGCAGGTTTGTGTCGGGGGTGGGGCGACTGGGATTTATTCCAATGAGGAGAATTAAGGGACAGGGGCCTTCGGCAAGAAAGGAAGAAGAATGCAAAGAAAACAAGCAAACTAAACCCTTTATCACGGTGGCACACACCTGTACTCCCAGCACTTTGTGAGGCTGAGACAGGAGGATCACGAGTTCAAAGCCAGCCTCAGTAAGGGCAAGGCGCTCAGCAACTCGGTGAGACCCTGTCTCTACATAAAACACAAAATAGGGCTGGGAGTGTGGCTCAGTGGTCGAGTGCCCCTGAGTTCAATCCCCGGCACTAAATAAATAAATAAATAAATAAATAAATAAATAAATAAATGTGAGGCACGGACCACTTGGGAATCCTTTTCCTGATTGACTAACTTCTCTGTGATCTCAGTTTCTCACCTATTGATAGTAAAGCCCATGGTTTGAATATGAAATGAGTTAACTAATTTCAATGCTGGGCATGGAACCCAGGGCCTCACAAATGCTAGGCAAGCTGTCTATCACTGAGCTGCACCCTTAGCGCAGTTTGGAGATTTTAATGTGTAACTTAAAAGATGCTTTGAAGTACTTGTTGGTTCTGAGGAAAAACATACAGCTTACCCATTGGCACCACTGGGAGTTGTTATAGGGAAGGGTCAGAAGCCTGTTTTTGCAGGACGATCTCCTTATTACTGTTGAGGTGACTGTCAAAGATAACTCATAAACATAGGTGAAGAACCTCTTTTTTTTTTTTTTTTTTTTTTTTTTGCAGAATATTTATTAAGGTTAATATACAATTTTTCATTTTTCTTGGAAGTCCTTTATTGTAAGGATAATTCTTTTGTCTAATGACAAACAGCAGCCACAATGATTATTCTGGACCTCCACGCTGGATAAATTCCATTTCTTCTTGAGATACAGGTTTCCTTCTGTATTTTTGAGGTAATGTTTTTATTATT
>CM053412.1:11242405-11265432 GCA_028644305.1 Xerus rutilus | reverse complement strand
TTTTTTTTGCAGAATATTTATTAAGGTTAATATACAATTTTTCATTTTTCTTGGAAGTCCTTTATTGTAAGGATAATTCTTTTGTCTAATGACAAACAGCAGCCACAATGATTATTCTGGACCTCCACGCTGGATAAATTCCATTTCTTCTTGAGATACAGGTTTCCTTCTGTATTTTTGAGGTAATGTTTTTATTATTTCTGCAGTGTCTGGTGCACCCTGATGCATCAGCAAATCTGGTGATTTGCTCCCCTTAGAATGCTGTGAAATTATAGGTGAGTGAGATGGCAGCCCCGCAGATCTCAAAGCTTCTGTTACACTGAGTTTAGGATTGTCTCTTCTGTCAGGGAATCTTATTAATGGAGTATGTGGCTTGACAACCTGAACGACCCTGCTGGCAGACGCCATTTTGCTGCCCATCATGACCCCCGAGAAGGGGCAGCTTCCGGGGCGCAAGCGAGTAGCAGTGGTATCGGGGAGTCCTGGGCATCTGGGGGCGGGGCTTGCCTGAAGAACCTCTTTTGTAAAATAAACCAAACAACTGAGACTGGAAAATCGACCCATTTCATGAGAGAACCTAGGAGAATGCAGGGATCCATATGAAGATGTGGTTTGGTGGGAGGTGAGTGGTGCGAAGAACTCAGACCCACAGCAATCTCTGAGTCACCACCATACTGGAAGATAGCTTATTTACCCTGATGAATCTATGCATCAATTCTAATTTCTCCCTGAGCCATGAGTACCTAGTATCCATCACTTGTTTTTGCCTAATAAGCAGCATCTTCATACTAGAACTTGGGAGAAAAGTGCTTCAGAATACAGCCTAGTGGGGCTGGCTTCCATGGTTCTCGCTTTTTTCCATAGGGTTTTAGTCCTACATTGCCCACCCTCAAGAGTACTTTTCCCAGTAAAATCTAATGATTTGCTAGCCTCCACTGGTGTGTGGGCTTTATCATGGTGGATGCCATGCTGTTTGTGTCTCAATGTCTGTATTTCCTGGAGGATTATGACATGCCGTTAGGTTCTTTGCAAATTTGTCAAATGAATGACCAGTCAATCCCCAAAACTCAGTTTGCAGTGCTAGGAATTGAACCCAAGGCCTCACTCATGGTAGGCAAGGGCTCTACCATTGAGCTACATCCCCAGCCCCTCAGTTTAAATAGTCAATATCAGACAAAACTTCATTGACCTTTTATTGGGACATTTTACTAGGATAGTCCAACAATCACAATTATTGCTGCTTACCTACTCAAAATATCAAGGGAATGCAAAGGAGCCAGGAGGTCCTCTTTCCACTTCCTCTTCCTGAGCTTAGCTTCCCAACTGCAGTGGTCTTCTTAAAGCTGGCTGCTAGGGACAGGACTGACTGCAACAGAGGAGTGCCTGAGACACCAAGGACACATTGGATTCTTCATACTCTGAATTTTTCAATTGCAGTTTCTTGAGTTTTAAGCATGGCTCTGGAACTTCTTAGTGTTGTCTTTCCTTTGGAGGGGAAGTGGCATGTAACCTTACAGCCTCTACTGAGTCATGGAGGAATGTGGTCCATGCCACTTGTCCTATCCTGGAGCCAGCCTCCTCTGGCTCATTTGACTGGTGATGGTTCTCCTTCACAGAAAGGGCTGGCAAAGGGTCCCTAGGCATGTTGAAGTGAAATCTAAAACATGTTTTAATGGCATCACTCATTAAGGTCCCAGGGCCACACACAAAATTCACTTATGTTTCATTTGCATCTTATGCACATAATATGAAGGTGATTTCATGCAGCATTTTCAGTGCCTGTGTTTTGACTGCAACCTGTCATGAGGCCGTGTGGAAATTTTCATATTAGGCATAGTTTTCATATAGGCAATGATGGTGGTGCTCAAAATATTTTGGAGTTTGGAGCATTTTGGATTTTGGATTTTCAGGCTAGGGGTGTTTAATCTGTATTTATATTGTATTTTCTGGGATAGTCTTTATCTAGTCCTGTTTTCAAAATATGTCTCAATATGTGTTTCAGAAAATGGGATTATTGTACCTAAATTCAGTGCTGACAAGTGAAATTGATGACAGCTTCTTGAGGAGACAACTCTGTGGCACACGCAGAAACTGTTAGCAGTCTAGCCTGATGGCAATTTTCAGACACATCTATATCTTCTTTAAAAAACTAAGTGGAAGAATTATCAGTTAATTTTTAAAGCAACATGTTTTCCTACCATAATTCTCTTTCTGGTTATACTTAGCATTGAAGTCTTAAGTCATCCATCCATCAAATATTTAGTAAACAGGTACTACATGGTGGGATGCCCCAGGACCAAGACATGATTTCTGTCATGACTATATTCTAGTTGAGGTGGGAGGTGAAAAGATAGCCATAACATATTCCTAGCACCGAGGCAAGTGCTAAGAGAGAGGTATATACAAAAAGCAAAATAAGTGAGGCATAGCTGTGCTTGAGAGTGGTGTTGGGTAAGGTGCGGCTTATTGTTTGAAAAATCCCAGAGAGGTAAAGGTTTTGCTGTGATGTTATCCCTGAAGGACTGACCTGAAGCTTGAAGTCTCCCCCTAAAGAGACACAGTTAACAGGAAAATATCCTATGGGAGGTACATATGAAGACAGTAAGTTACCCTAAATTACTATCAGTCTTTTGCTTCTTACTATGAGTTAGTTTTCCTTCGGAAATCAGTTCTCTTTGTAGCAGAGGCAGGAGATTGGGTCTTAATGGGAGCAGAGAGAAGGAAAGGCCTGGGTGGTCCCTGGAGATAAAGGCCTGAGTGATAAGCCTGCGTCATGGCCCTCTTGCAAGAGGAGTGTGGAGTGCATGGAAGCTGGAGGAAGGGACTTTCAGGAAAAAAGAAAGAAAGATTTTCATTTTTCAAAATTATGAAGTATTTCAAGCACATAAATATTATAGTGAATAATAAAAGAAATACCAGTGCACCTACCAACCAACTTCATGAACTTAACATTTTGCCTTACTTATTTTAGATAGTTTAACAAAAAAATGTCATAACAGCTGGGCTGCTGTGTGTCCCCCCACCTCCCACCCCACTGGTTTTCTTCTCTCCCTCCCTCCCCAGCCATTACCATTATTCTGAATTTTCTAATTTCCTCCTTTCACTGACAAGGAAACTGAAACTGAGGTTGAGAGACTTTCTCTAGGTTGTAGCATCTGCTTGTGTCCCATTTGAGACCAAGACTGGGGCTTCATATCTCCAATCCAGACTCTCCATCTGCTCAGAGCTGAGTAGGTGTAAGACAGGGAGGAGGGAGTCTCAAAGATGAACAGAGAGGGCAGACCAAGTACGATTTTGTCATTCTACAGTGCTACATCTTTGTTGATTAGGCATTTTTTAAGGAAGCCCTCTATAAATGGGTATGTGAGTTAGCAAGTAGAATTTACTTTCAAGTCAGCTTCACCAAGGCTTTGTTTAAAGATCTCAAAATCATAGTTGTCTATAGAGACTAACTTAAACTTTTTGTATATTTCCTTACTGCTAATATTTTATATATGCAAATACAGTATATATATAGTTCATATAATGTGTAGTATGTGGAATTACAAAGGACATGGATAATTTTTGAAAAGAATCCATAAACTCAACACAGGTCAGTGCTTAGGTTTGGTTTGGGTGCAGTATGACTCAGATCAGAGGCTGGATCATGGGCCACAATGATCTGAACCATATGAACAAATCTGCGTATATATATATATATATATATATATATATATGCGTCTTCCTATATATTTATGTATATGTGTGTATTTATGTTTTTGTGTATGTGTGGTGTATGTATATTTGTACTTAAAACTAATTGAGTGTAATCTGTTCGAACTTGTCTCCTTTAACAGACAGACACCAAACCAGTGCAGATGATGAGCACAGAGGCCACATTCTGTATGGGCAACATCGATGACATTAACTGCAAGATCATAGAGCTTCCTTTTCAAAATAAGCACCTCAGCATGCTCATCCTGCTGCCCGAGGATGTGGAGGATGAGTCGACTGGCTTGGAGAAGGTGAGAAGGAGTCAGTGCTTTACCAGAGGCTGGAGCTCCTGCCACAACCGGGAGTGGCCTGGACTGGGCGGTGTGGGGCTTTGAGAAGCCCATGGCCTCCCTGCCTCACATGCCAGTGGCTCAGTCATCTTCAAGGGCTTCGGCAGTCTGTCTGGGGCCTTTCCTCTTTAATATGAAAAACAGTCAACTTTTATTTGGCACTTACGATGTGCTAGGAATGGTGCTTCCTTCCCCATGTGCATTATCTCATTTAATTCCTCCAGCAGTCCTGTGGTCGGAAACAATGAGGAAACTGAGGCACAGAGGGGTAGGTCACATAACTAGTCAGTGACATGTAGACCCAGGATCCGAGCCTGGGAAATTGGGGGTATCTTCTCCACCCTGGGCAAGGGTGCCTCCCTCATCTCAGCAGGAAGAACCCCAACTTCTATGCACTGCACAGCCCACTGTCTTGAGAACAGAAGCTTTATTTATTTCTTCATTTTATTAGCACATTATTTTAGTTTTAGGTTTACAGAAAAGTGAGTGGAAAGTACAGAGGGTTCCCATACATGCTCTTTCCCTCTCCTAATCCCACAGTTTCTCCAGTTATGAGCATGTTGCTTCAGTGTGGTACATTTGTTATAGTTGAAAAGCCAGTACTGAAATTTTTTTTTTTAAATTTTGTTTATTTAATTTCATTTTTTGGTGCATTATAATTATACATAACAGTGGGACTCATTATGCCATATTCATACCTGCACATAACTATTTGATCAATCTCATTCCTAGTACCTTCCCTTCCCCCTCCCAGTATGGATAAATTGTTATTAGCTTATTAGCTAAAATCCACAGCTTACCTTAGGGTTAACTCTGTGTAATAAATTTGTTATGTGTGTGTGTGTGTATATATATATACATGTGTGTATATATATATATATATATACACACACACACACACACACACATAAATACACACACAAGATTTTATTATGCTTTAAGTTTTCATATTATGCAGCTTATTATATTATTGTTATTTTATAATATACAAGGTATACTTACATAGAGTATATATAAATATATTTTCATGTGATACCAATTATGATATTATTACATTTGTACAGATTGTTATAGCCACAAGGTTAAATGAAAGTGGCAGGTTTATCTGCTTGTGAATGAGTTTTAACTTCCCTCTGGGCTCTCAGTCTCTGCCCAGCTGCCTGAAGCCATCTGTTCCCTCTGGGACCTCCCTTCCCTGGCTTCCGTTCTAGCTCTCTTCCAGCTGGGCCTCAACCCTAGGCCAGAAAGGAAGAGGGGGCTCTTGAAGATAGCCCCCTCCCTCTTTCCTGTTACTATTGCCTCCATCCCTTTATCACCTGATGTCTTCCTTCCTCTTCACATAGCTATCTCCCTGTATTTGTGTGTGTCTCTGTCCAATCTTTTACTTTTTATAAGAACATTAGTCATATTAGATTTAAAGTCCACCCTAATGGCCTCATTTTAGCTAATTACACCTGCAGTTGACCTTATTTCCAAATAACGTCACATTCTGAGGTACTTTCATTGAGACTTCAATGTATGACTTAAGAGTTTAACTCTTAACACATATATAATGGAGGAAGTTTTTTTTTTCTTTTTTCTTTTTTCCCCTCCGAAGTGGCCTTTTGAGTGATGGGTGTATTTTCTCCCCTCTCCACTCCCAGGTGGTAAATGGACAAGAGAATATACCTGTCACTCCAAAAACTCTACTACTTCTGACAATCTTTTGGTCCTAATAGTTTGTCCTAAATGAGAGAGTATTCTTGAAAAGTAATCATAATAGATCAGCAAGAGAATGCAGTAGTTCCTCCCCCAGTAAAGAAACCCAGGACGCCATGAGCTTGCCATTTCCCTGATTTTTCGAGGCTCCACAGGAGTTATGGTGGTGCAGGAAGCACTTGCAGCCAGGGGAGCATCACTGTTGTTTCTCGTTTAACCAGTGGGAAAGTTGGAGAGACAGGACAATTCCCGGTTTGCTCCGTGCAGAGTGCTGTGACTAAGCCACTCATGCTTCGTTCCCTCGCTCTCCTGTTAAAACCACTTAAAAGGGACACTCTCACCACCCACGACTTGAAGAATGACTCAGAGACCGTTCAAATTCCAATTTTAAAAAGAGTAACTTTACTTTTAATTTGAGTTTTTAAATTCAATACCATGCCCAGCCCATGAGTATTCTAGATTTCCTTATAGAGAAATTGTAATAATAATCCAGGAAATATGTATAAAAACCTTTCTGGTTTTATGTTCATTTCACTCTTGTGTATGTAGCATCGTACCCCATCATCTGCTTTCTGTAAAGCTGCTCTGTCACTTAAAACAAACCAATTAAAACCATGCCCACATAAATTTCAGTGCAAAGGGAGCACTGCTGTAGGGAGGGGTACGAGACCAAAGCCCGTGGCTGGTGGACCTTACAAGTTACTAGTTACTACTAGACGTGCTCCACCATCTTTTTTTTTTTTTTTTTTTTTTAATATTTTTTTTTTAGTTGTAGATGGACACAATGTCTTTATTTTATTGCTTTGTATGTGGTGCTGAGGATCGAACCCAGGGCCTCACGCATGCGAGGCAAGCGCTCTACCACTGAGCCACAATCCCAGCCCCATGCTCCACCATCTTTGATGATGCTCCATCCAGACTGCTTCAGAATCAGACTCACAAAATCTCTTAACATTTTTCATCAAGCAAGAATTCTTACAATGGGACATAAATAAAGCTAATTTCCTTTCCTTTCTGTCCTTCAGATTGAAAAACAACTCAACTCAGAGACGCTGTTGCAATGGACCAATCCCAGCACCATGGCCAATGCCAAAGTCAAGCTCTACCTTCCAAAGTTTAAGGTGGAAAAGACTATTGATCCTAAGGCTAGTCTGGAAAACTTAGGGATGAAAAATGTCTTTAACGAAAATACATCTGATTTCTCTGGAATGTCAGAGACCAAGGGAGTGGCCCTATCGAATATCATTCACAGAGTGTGCTTAGAAATAACTGAAGATGGTGGGGAGTCCATAGAAGTGCCAGGATCTCGGATCCTGCAACACAAGGATGAATTCAATGCCGACCACCCATTTATTTACATCATCAGACACAACAAAACTCGAAACATCATTTTTTTTGGCAAGTTCTGTTCTCCTGAAGTGGCTTAGCCCAAGTTAAGACCCACCTGGCTTGGCTCTGGATACAGATATCTATAAACTCTGCATCCAGAGATTCATTTCCTAAAAGCAATAAATTGTTACTGTTGCTAGATCAGGAAGCAGCTAGTACTTGTCCTATGTAGCCCTCATACTAACAGGCCCTTCTTTTCTAATTCTTTCTTTTGTCCCCTTTTTTCCCCATAAAAGAAAATGACATATGCTTTTAATGAAAAGGAATTGCCTTAGAGGAAAAATATTTATTCATTATTTGTGAAATTGCCCAGAGTTATGGAGGGACATACAGTGTTCCATACAGAAATTCCTATAAGGAAGGTCTGGAAAATCTTATCCCCAGAACTTTGCTTTTCTTTACAGGGATATAGAATATTCTAGATACTCTCACATCCTGGAAGTCAAAAGAAACTATGGTGCATAGGACCTATAAAACTTGGGCACCTGTTTTCTCTATTGTAGGCATAGAAGTCCTTATGTTAAGCTTTTAGAGATACATATATTTTCAAACTCTGAATGTTTGGGACTTTTAGAAAGATATTATATTGCACATATGGCCTAGCACTTTTGGTATGTTATGGAACTCCATCAGCAGGGTCTGGAACAGCATCCTATAAATCAACACCCTATTATTATTTCTGCAACAAAATATAAAATATTCACATAAAATAGACAAATCAAGACTCCAGCTCATAATAAGCGGTCAGATTTTGCTGACAAATGAGTATATCACTAGCTTATGAAAACACTTTGCGGAACTTTTTTAGTGAAACGTTGGATAAAGTAGCTGAAATATGAGACCCCAAGAACAAACTCAGCTTTATTTAAAAAAAAAATGGACTTTCATTTTTGAGAGCTGTCCCACCTGGTCATTTGATTGCTGCTGGGCTCGTGGCAGGTCTTCTAGCTGACTCACAGTGGTTTGGATGTTGGACACCATGGACTTGAAATCCACAGGGACTCTCATAATAGCCAATAAAATAATTTTATGAATGTGAAAGGAACTTGTCTCTTTGTCTAATGTGATAAAGAGTGGAAAAAGGAAAGAACCTTTAGAAGTAAAGGTATTAAAATACGATGCTTTGACACTTTTTTTTTTCCTTCCAGTGTATGGCTACAGTTACTTTAGATTATGAGTTTGTAACACTGATAGTAATTGTGAAGTGTTTCTGGCTGGCTATTTATGTTGCAGGCTCATGTATTAATTCACTACCAAAAGGATATGTTTACTACAGATTTTGTGGCATCCTTCCTTCAGCTGTTCCTTGCCACTCATTGTAAATACAATTTTCCTCATCTGATGGCTCAATATTGCATTTCTTCTGTGCTATTGACAATAAAATGTTATTGAATTATGTGTCTTAATTTTTTTTCCCCACCAAGTTAGAATTACTATTTTTAAAACAGAAGCAAGCCATGCATTTACAAAATCATTCCTGTGTATAAATGCTTCTTTAGGGATTGAGGTAAACTAAAAAGGAATAAGTATAATTATTGCCTAGTGGTTATAATTGGTAGTTAGTATTCCCTTGCTATGACAAAATACCTGAGAAAAACAACATAAAGGAGGAAAGATGCTTTTGGCTCGTGGTTTTGGAGGTTTCAGTCCTTTGTCTGCTGACTCCATTGTTTCTGGGCTGGTGGCAGTACATCGTGGTGGAAGGGCATGGTGGAGTAGAGCTGCTCACTTTATGGTGGCCAGGAAAGAGAAGATCTTTCCAGGGCATGTTCCCAGTGACCTACTTCCTTCAACTTGGCCCAGCCTTCTACAAGTTTCTACCACCTTCCAATAGTTCCTTCAACTATGAACCCATCAATGGGTTAATCCATTGAGATCAGGTTCCCTCATGATACAATCACTTCCTAAGTCACTTCTGAACATTGCTGCATTGGGAACCAAGATTTCAACTGGGGAACAGTCCAGATCCAAACAGTGATGCTGCCCTTTTCTCCTGACCTGGCCATGGGCTCTTGTGTCACATTCATCCTAGGGAAGAAAGGACCAAGGGGGTGTCAGATGACTCTCATCCCTTTAAGAGTCACATAACTCTAAGGCCTGAGGAAGATGTGGAGCTGATCTCTAGCCCTTTACACCTTGGTCCCTCCCTCTTCACCTTGGTCCTTCCTTCAAAATGTGACTTTATTAGTAAGCTGTGTAGGCTTAAGCTATTTGCTTTTCTTATTAAGTGCATTTTTTCTCAGTGCTATGTTCATTTGTTTTAAATTGTTCATTTTGTCTCTGAACCTAGGAGTCAACAACTCCCTTCTGTCCCCACAACAGGCTTGGACTGATGTGTGTCTTCTTGCAATAAAAGTTGAGTCCAAATGCTGTTCAACAACCCCATGATCTAAAAAAAAAAAAAAAAAAAAGGCCATTTGTGCAGGATTGCTGAGAGTGGCCCCAACCAATTTTTGCCACTCTTGGTTCATCTTCCTTATCTTCCCAGGTTATGATAGAGAAGACAGGAGATGATTGTGAGAAAGGACAGTGAGTGTCTAGAGGAAGGGAGACACCAGTGCCTCCTGAGCCAAGCATTCAGGGCACTTCCAGTGTCTCCTGGAACTTGGAAAACACTGACATTTTTGATCAACATTTGCCTGGAAAAGTCTACACTGGTGGTTTCCAACTGGGTTGGGGGTGTTATGCCCTTTAGGAGTTATTTTTGTTGAGGTGAAGCATGCTGCTAAATACCCACAATGTCCAGAAATAGGGCCCACAGCAGAGCTACTGGGCCCACGAGACCAATAGTGCCAAAGGAGAGTCAGGAATCTACCCAAAGGATGGTGCTGTCTGTAGGGTCCCAAAGGCAGAGTAAGAAGGGCTGGACCTGGATAGAGGAGGAAGGATGCTGTCAGCCACAGTGAGGTGGCAAGTAGCCAGGCTTGGTTGTTTTGAAGGAGACTCTGCTCAGAGGGCCGTGCAGTGAGGGCGAGGGGCCTCCCTGCAGAGCACCAGCAGGAAGAGCCAGCCCTGGGCGTCTGGCATGCCCGACAGGAGATCACCACACACCCGTCTCCTAATGCCTCTCTGCTCAGCCCCCTGCTTCCTGCTCTTACCCCACTGATGTGTGAGGATGGGAAGTGGGACAGGAAAGGGGGAAACAGTGAGCAAGGCCACCTTCTGCTGCCTTTCCACAGTGGGTAAATGAACCTCGGTCACAGCCTAGCTGTGGTGGATGGCCAGGCTTTAAATCAGAAGAGACTGAATCCAAATTTAGATTTCTGGGCTTGATCATTTCTTAAAAATGTCTGCAAGTGACCGGAGAAGCTTTAGTCTGGGGTATTTAATCTAAGGGATGGAAAGAAGAAGGGGTTGAAAAGGCATCGGAAAGAAAGTTTGGGTTGTGATTTGCCAGCACCCTGCCCAGAGCAGCCCACTGATACATCGTGGCTATGCTGTCCTGTCAACCCCCAAAACAAACACCAGGACCCCTTCTTACCAAGGAGGATCTGAGAATGGACTAGACATGTAATCAGCTCACGGTCACAGCTGAGTGTTGATGGCTGGATTTGAACCCATGCACGCTGAGGCCAGAGCTCTGGGAACTTGATGCCCCCATCTTTCAACTGGCACTGACCACTGGCACATGGACATCGGGGTACCTGAGAGAATTCCTTTCTCTTCCATACCTTCTCTTTTGGTGAGTTCCCAAATATTGGTTTCATTTTGACAGTTCTTTTCTTATCATCCAGAATCACCTCAGTGTCAGAGGCTCCACCAGCCATGGGCTTAGTCAGGGCATTTGCTTTTATCATGGCAACTACAGAGTCAGGGGCTAATTCCCCTGCAAGGAAAGGGCAGGAACCCAGGTCAAAATTGTGACTGCCACAGGCAGTGGTGACCCCATGGCTCTATGGCAGCAGAGCTCAGGACGTTATTGCCTGTGTGGTCTTGTGATGGGCCAGCATGTAGCTCAGTAAGTCCTGCACCTCCCTGCTCTGGTCCAGAGGGACAGCCAAAGGCAGCCTGCTCCATGCCACCCTTCACATCATAAAGAAGTGGCAATTGCAGAATGCTTTCGTGAGCTTGAAATTGGGGAGGTAAGCATCTGTGAAAGGACAGGAGCCCAGTGCCATCCACAGAGCCTGCTACATTGCCTATGGGACAGAACCTTCTGGGAGAGAAGGGCCAATGCTGGCCAGGCTGTTTGCAGGACAGCCTGGGACTCTAAATTCAGGTGTGGTTGAGAGGAGTGTCCCTTCCACTAAGTGCTCCCCTAGCTCACAGCAATGGGCCTGGTCTCCAGCATCCCCACCGCCCACAGGAGGCCACGGAGACTCCATGAGCCACATTTCAGAAGCAAGATTCCCTGCATTTGAGTTCTAGGTTTCTGGATTCATTTGACATCTCAAATGATTGAGGAATTTACATTAAATGCTACCTCAGGTCTGCAGGGATGTAAAAATAGAAATTTCATTTTCCTTTTTCTTTTTAAATAAATGAACTGATTGTCCCTTAAGGACGAGCTGGAAACAAAAGTTCTGAAGAAAACATGTTGAGGAAAGTTTTCTGGAGTCTGCTGACTACTGGAGACTGAGTTGGAGCAGCACAGAGACCACCAGCCATGGCCTGTCTCTTCTTCACTGGAAGATGGAAAGGAAGACTCTGGACCCTAGCCCATGCAAACTGGGTCAGTCAGGGCCTCCCAAAGTGAAAGCTCTGCTCCTCTGAATTTTAATTTCAGTAAATTTAACCATTTTGAATGAAAATTTAGAAAAACAAACATACCTTCACTTTCTTCATGGCTCACTTCTTCTTCTCATTCATTATTCCACTGTAAAGATCTCCAAGGTCTTTGGCGATGTCTCCAACTGATTTTCCCTGTGCCCAAGTTCTGACTTTCCAGGGTGTATGCATTGTAGCATTTTCCAGTTTTGTCCTGCCAGGTAGGGTTAAGGCAAACTTCCCTTCTCATGACCACGGAGACCACAGGCGGCAGCCACCACTTCTCTCTACTACCCTTGCCCTATCTTTTGGCTGCTTATCTCTGCTAGCTGGGAAGTTAGATATTCACTGGTTGGAATTGTTTGTAAAGTAAAAGTTAATTGGCTGAGAAAGTAACGAATAGGCTTTTTCATGGCATAAACATTCTTCTGGGTCAACACAATGAATTTTTTATTTACCATCATCTTTGGTAGTTCAGATTTTCCTTTCTTCTGGATTCTCCACTGGATTATAGAAAGATGAGTCTACTTACAGCTGAATTTTGGATAGGTGAGTCATTGTTAAAGCATACAAATGTTAATGATCTCAGAACTGCAATTGAATACTTTCCTCACAAGCTCTAAGTTCTTCTTTTAAGCTGCTTAATTAATGACAAATCAGTGATCCTTGAGTCCCCTCGCTGTGTACATAATTCTGTGCTAAGGAAGGTGAAGATTTAAAAGAGAGACAAGAGTTGGTTTCTTTCTTCAAGAAATTTATAATTGAGGAAGGAAGTTACATCGAAGATGACATTTAATAACATTTCAATCTCCAACATTAACCCCACATTCATGTCAATCAAAATATCAGAAAATCTCCAATGGCAGCGTGAGATGGCGCCTTCTTTCACGGAGGACCCGTAGCAGTTGGATGTTTTCACAGACTTTAATTTTACCTGATCCCCAAAGAATGCTGTAACATATTGTAGATTAAAAAACCCCAGTTCAAGAGTTATGAAGTCGAAGCTCCTACGGCTCTTGCTGACACCACCTATGAGCCAGTGTCTTTGCAGGACACACAGGGCTCTTTCTGTATTTTTTTCTTCTAAAGTTTTCAAAGTATAATACATACAGAAAAAGAGCATGTGGGTGTACAGCTGAATGAAGTTTTCAAACTGAACACACCCACGTGACTAGCACCCAGATCAGAGCCTCTGAAACTCCCCCATGCCTGTTCCATCCACTCCTTGCCACCCCTCCTCCAACTGGAGCCACTGTCTTCCAACACACACACACACACACACACACACACACACACGTGCACACGCACGCACACACAAAATCTTTCATCTGTTTTTGTACTTTATATCAGTGGAATCCTATACTATGTTCTCTTTTCTATTTGGCCGGGCTATGTCATCTATATCCTTGCATGTGGCTGTAGGTGATCATTTTCTTTGTACTCTGTTGCATGAACTGTGAACTCACCTCAATACATTTATCCATTCTACTCTTTAAAAAAATTTTTTTTGAGTTGTAGATGGACACAAATATCTTTATTTATTTGTTTTTACGTGGTGCTGAGGATCGAACCCAGTGCCTCTGGCATGCGAGGCAACTGCTCTACCACTGAGCTACAATCCCAGACCCCATTCTCCTCTTGATCGGTGTTTGGGTGTTTCCAGCTTTGAACAACTACAAGGAGTACTATTATTTGAACATTATAGTGTTCATAACAAAATATTTTGGTGAAATATGTATGCATTCCTGACACACACACACACACACACACGTACAATATATATGTGTTTACACACATATATACTTGGGGTTGGGATTTCTGAGTCAGAGATTGTGTAACTGTTCTGGTAGTCAGTGTCCAATGGTCTTGTAAGGCAGTTCTTACTGATGCCTCTCTGTCTTTCATTACTTTTCACCATCATCACTCATTCCTGGAGTCATTGTTCTGAGCTGGGAACTTGGCTTAGCATGACCTACATTAGAATTCAGCTTCCATGGCAGCCCAGTCAGGACCTGTTTGAGGTCTGAAGCGGAGTGAAGTTCAGAAACACAACAGGAAAAACATGCTGAGTCCACGTGGCTAGCGAGTTTTCAATCCCTAGCTCTCTCGCCCTTCAGCCATACCTTTGATCACTAGGCTTTGATTACATGAAAAACTTTTACTTCGTGAATTAAACTATTTACTTTCAAAGGCAGAGTTTCTTCTATTACATTAGAAGAATGTGGATAAAAATAAAGCACACTTAACTATTTAAACAGTAATAGTAAACCTTCCAGAAATGTTTACTTTTCAAATATTTCTGGTTAAATGCAATAATTAGAAAATGCTTCCAAAGTTCTGCTTTTCCCTCAGGGTCCTATTCAGTCCATTGTGTGCCATTTGTGATTTACACTGGATTAAAGTCTTCCATCTTCTAGTTTTAGCTCTTGGACTGGAGATTACTTCTATGAAATTCTTCCCCTCAGCCCCACCTGACTGTCACGGAGGATTTTAGGATGGGGGTGTTTCCCTGTTCAGTGGCTTTTGTTTTTGTCACCCTCCTCTTTCCTGATCATAATAGCCGCTTGGATTTGTGAGAGCCTTTCAAAAGGGGAGAGGAAAGTCTTTCACCTGTATTGAAGGACTATTCCCTCCCAAGCCTGGAACAGAAAAAGCAAATGGTGCCCATTCTCCACTAGAGAGGAGAAGGACACGGAAGTGTCCCTGGAGCTTCCAATTGCTTTCAGGAGTCTCTCCAGACCTCTGTCTCTGAGAGGGCCCTCCCTGTGCCTACCAAAGGCTCCTTCATACCTCCCACGTCTCCTGGTACAGACTCTAGCAAACAGTAAATAGCAAGACATATTTTTGAATGATGGAAAATAGGGTTTGATCGGGTGGGTGATCCATGTGTGGGGTTGTCTTGGTCATCTCCCAGGCAAACGAGGGCTTCTTCGATGACTCAAAGGAGAATATTCAGTGTTCCTGAAAACCATGTATGGAGGAAATGAGAACCACAAAAGTCCATGGTAGAGAAACTTTGAAAAGTTTGTGTTGAACAAAGCCAAACATGTTCTGCAGTACATTCCTAGGCTTTTTCTGAATCTCTGGGAGAGAGTACAGTGCTTGTTTCTTAAAGGTTTCTTAAAGGTTATAGAATAACCTCTGAACCTGCTAGTCACACTGCATCTCAGAGGACTATTATTTAAAGTAGCAAGTTTTGGGGAAAGTCCACTTAGCTGGGAAATTGGCCTGCAGAGAAAAATGCAGATTGTCCTGTGAGGGAAGCAGGAAGCCTTAGGTTCCCACATCCAACCACCCACCTAATCTGCAGGGTTTACCTGCAGCCGAAGGAGGGGCCTTTTTCTCAGGGATTTCTGAGACTCCTTTTGACAGGGATTTTCTGAGACTCCTCTAAAGATAACAGAAGTCTTCTATTCATGTAGATGGAACTATCACCACCTCCATCCTTGGAAACCATGATCAAGGGTCTGATGCTCCTCTTTGACACTAGGAACCAAGGTGGCTTCCCCAAGATAAGCAGGTATGATTGCTGCGGAGTCCTCCCCTTCCCACGGGCAGGTGGTTGGGAATATCTGAGACAAGGACTTATGTGTGCCAATTCCAGGGCCTCTCTTAGTGCTGAAATGACTCTTCTTCCAGCAGTCCCAGAGAGGTCACGGAAGGAGGTCAGAAGCGTCAAGGCAGTACAAGCTTCTCTCCTACACCATGTAGTTGTTTTTCCTAACTATAAAAACAGAACTGCATCTTTTCCGGCAGGCTACACCTGGGCTATTACTCTTATGTGGGCTTTTCCCTGACATGTGTTGCGTACAGTTGTGCAGCTGATCCTTGCACAAGGGCGTCCTAGGGTGAGGGTGAGAGGGGACTGAGGGCAAGCTCCTCCTTGACTGGCATGGCAGCGCAACTGGTTCTGGAGTTGGGTCTGTCTGAGGAGGGGTCAGAGGAATTCATCTCTTTTGAATTCCCAGAAAGTGCCATGTAAGCCAGCATGGCATGTTCAGTCCTGGGTAACATTTGCACAAGAGATGAAACCAGAGTCACTCATCAGTATTACCACTATTACCACCATGGCTGACGTTGACATCAGTTCCATGTCTTGCTTTGCTAACATAAAGATCCTATGTAAAATTAGGCCAATTAGAAGTGAGTAGATTGGAGGAGCAAATCAGCTCAGGACAAACAGGTCATGCTTAGGAGGATGTGCCTCTACTGGGGAAGGGGCTAATGGGGAGCACAGGGCTGGGTACCTATCACAGCAGGAATGTGGCAATGAGCATCCTGTTCACTGTGATGCAAGTTGAGACCATCTTAACTCCTTGGTTTGCATCCTGGGCTCCATTCAGTTAATATATGGTCCCCAAAAGGGGTCATTACCCCGTCTGATTCCATCATTCCTTAGGAAGGACATTTGCACAAAGGACGTTTTATGCCTGAGAACCAAAGCTTGGGTATTGGGAGAGATGGCCACTAGTGCACAGGGCTTTGTCAAGAGCCAGTGGTGATGGCTGCGGTTGGTCAGCCACCAAAAGCCAGCTACGGAAAGTCAGGATGAGCGCTTTCCCCCTGCTTCTGATTCTTCTTCTTTGCTGACACAGGGGAAAGCGGGAACTCGATTGGGAAGGGTAATTAGGTCAGTAGCTTCCCATGGAGAGAACAGGTTTGCCCATCCTTGGGGAGACATCATTGCAAAACTGCTGACACCAGAGTCACCCTGAGTGCCCTGCTCCTTGTCTCCAAAATTTATCTCAGGGGGAACATCAGCAGAGAATGAGACTTACACTTCTATATTCAATGGTTTAAGGTACATTGTGCTCAATAGTTTCTTCACTTAATAAAATCATATTGAGTATTCCATAGGAAGCTGTCTGACACCTAACCATGGAACTACCAAACTAGACCATCATTCCTAGCTCCCTCTTGTGCACAAGGTTATCAGGAAAGTTTTCACCAATGCAATCACTCATTTATTCACTAACCCATTGCATGCTGACTGCCTGTGCTGGACACTGGCCAAGCGTGGGGACGAGAGACAGGAAGAAAACGCAGAAGTAAAGTTATGTAACAGAAGATGAGCAAATGTAATTCTTCTTTATGGCTGAGTAATATTCCATTGTGTATATATGTACCAAGATTTCTTTATTCATTCATCTGTTGATGGGCATATAGGTTAGTTCCATAACTTAGCTATTGTGAATTATGATGCTATAAACATTGAAGTGGCTGCATCACTATAGTATGCTGATTTTTAACTCCTTTAGATATATACCGAGGAGTGGGATAACTGGGTCAAATGGTGGTTCTATTTGTAGTTTCTTGAGGCATCTCCATACAGCTTTCCAGAGTGGTTGCACCAATTTGCAGTCCCACCAGCAATGGATGAGTGCGTCTTCCCCACATCCTCACTAGCCTTTATTGTTCTGTTTAGAGGTTTAGAGACGGTCAGGAACTAACAGCTTAGGGTGGAGACAGAACCTTGGCCCTGGGAGTACAGTGGGAGACGGAAGTGGGAAGAGGGCTGAAAAATTTGGGAAATTCAGGAAAGAGAGTGGGAAGAGGGAACGGGACTCAACAGAGAGGTGGGAGGAGTCCTACCAAGTAGGACATGATTCAGAGCATCAGGAGCTGCAGGAGGCACCTATTAGGCTTTCATTGACCTGAGCAAGATTTGAGAGAGATATCTTGAGTCTTCCTGCTCCATCAGGAAGATGATAGCATCCACATAATAAATAAAACTCCCTGGATTACAAACTCCTTATCTAAAGTTATGACAGAAAGCCCCAAACTTAAGGGAACAAATGTGCATACCAGTTATCCAGAGAAGCTGCTTGGGAGCTGTCAAGTACTCTTCAGAGACTGAAGAACACAAATATAAAGTGATTCCTTTTCTGAAACTGGAGAAAAATTTGATTGGCTTCCTCTTACATTTGTATGGCTCAGTTTTCTTCCTAGTTTAAAGCTCTGTAAGGAAGCTTTGGCAAGTAGCCTATGGCTTCATTCTGTGCTCTGTAAGGGAAGGAGAAGAACCAACCACGTCCGGTGGCCTCCAGAGGGGAGGGAAGCACCTTGCTGAAAATCCGGCCAGACTCACCTGCTGAGTCAGAGATTCAACCTGCAAAGGGGCCTGGAGATGTTTTCGGGAGTGACTGGAGAGAGTAGAATTTTGAACGTAAGCCAAGCAACTGTGCTCACCTTAGCTGTTTTCAGAATGCCTGGTTTAGCATTTGGCCCAGATTTAGTTTTTTTTTTCCCTCAGTGGAGTGCTATGGTTTGAGTGTGTCCCCAGAGGGTTCATGTGTTAGGAGCTCCATCCCTAGTGTGGCAGTGCTGAGAGGTGGCGGGATCGCTAGGAGATGGGAGGTCCTTAGGTCACAGGGGAGCTACACTTGGAAGGGATTGAGGTGGCTCTTGTGGGACCCCTGAGTTCGTATAAGAACAAGCATCTCACGGTGTGACCTCTAGCTCCCACATGTGCTTCCACCTGCCATCTGCCCTTGGCCCTCACCAGAGGCTCAACCCATGGGGCTGCCTAATCTTGGACCACCAGCCTGAAATCCAAGTGAGCTACAGAACTACTCTCTCCCTTTTTTGTGAAGCTACTAAGCCTCAGAGAATGGACTAATACATGGATTATATTTAATGTTTGCATAAAATTTAAAATAACCCTGGATGAGTTGGGAAGAACCCTCCTTCCTGACTTCTAGCTCTACGGCTGTCTTTTCTAACTGTGTGAAACCCATGTGCAGCAAACAGAATTCTCTTGTTAACAAATGATCAAATCTGAAAGGTGATCCATAATAACAAAACTAGCGTTCGATTGATTGATCAATTCATTCATTCACTGATTTCCCTGGAGTCTCTCTGGACACAATGAAACCCACACCGTTCTTTCAAGGTACTGTGTGCGGCACTTGGAGGTAAAGATCAAAGGCTGACAACAGCACCTTGGCAGCTCTGGAAGTACTGCTGGAGGCTCTGGGACCAGAGGCTGCCTGTGCCAGGGCCTGGGCCTCAGCCCCGAGGTGCGCAAAGCTCCAAGGCTGCCATTTGGGGAGGTCAACGGGAAAAGGGTGGAAAGAGAGCAGATTCTGTGAAACCCTGGGCGACCCAGGCTGAGTAGTCCTCACATGTTGCCTGGAGGGAGTCGACCAATGTCATTTATTGTGTTCGGTCACACCTTTCAATTTTGTGGTCAACTCTTTTAGAAACATTGAGCTTACAAAAGAAAAACCATTTCTTTTCTGGCATAGAATGATTTTAAAGGAGATACATGCATATCTATCCCCATATAATAAAACCAGTTGTCAATCAGGTAAAATATATCTATTTATATATTGCCACCTATAATTTTTAATTTTAATTATTTTTGGTGCCCTTTTCACTTTCAGTGTCCTGCTTTGGGAGATTAATTATAGGTCAGACTTTCTGTGTAGTGTGATGGGCTAGTCAAAAATACTGTGAAGAAAGGGTCATTTTTCCCCCACATTTTTTTATTGGTGCATTTTGATTATACACAATGGTGGAATTTCTTGTTACGTATTTGTACATGCACATAATACAATTTGAATAAAACGGCGTTCAAATGTTCAGTCTCCTTCTCTGTGTTGTCCTAGGCTGAGGTTATGCTTTGACTGATTTGATCTCTTATCTCAACCCTAACACTGAAGAAAGACTTTGCCTCCACCATTTGTGTGGAACCTGGGTTGAGTAGAGGAAGAGCCCTAAGACACAGAGTTGAGGAGGAAACTCACTGGAGGAAGATTCTGAGCCAGAAATAACCAGGAACCCACACAAGACCCTGGGAAGGCAAAAGACACTCCAGAGGGCAGAGAATGGGGATCAGAACCTGGCTCAGGCCTTGAAGAGCAGAGAAACTCCGCCCATATCCTGGTCACTATTAATCTGATTCAGAGCTCTCTTGGTGGTCTGCAGCCCCTCGGAAGCCTGTCTCGGAAGCTGACAAGCCAGGTGTTGATCCTAGCTCTGTCACCTAAGAACTAGTGTAACTTGTGGGAAAAACAAACTTAGTCTATGTGGCCTTTGTTTCCTCTCTAAAACATTAATCTTGTACATGGTGCGTTCCAAACTCAATGTGATTATTAATCAAGAAAATCGGAGATGTTGAACATTTTTTCATATATTTGTTGATTGATTGTATATCTTCTTTTGAGAAGGGTCTGTTCAGCTCCTTAGCCCATTTATTGACTGGATTGTTTGTTTTTTTGGTGTTAAGTTTTTTGAGTTCTTTATATATCCTGGAGATTAGTGCTTATCTGATATGTGTGTGGCAAAAATTTGCTCCCAAAATATAGGCTCTCTCTTCACCTCATTGATTGTTTATTTTGCTGAGAAGAAGCTTTTTGTTTGAATCCATCTCATCTATTGATTGTTGATTTTATTTCTTGAGCTTTAGAAATCTTGTTAAGGAAGTTGGGGCCTCATCCAATGTGATGAAAGTTTGGGCCTATTTTTTTTTTCTCTATTAGGCACACGTCTCTGGTAAAATTCCTAGGTCCTTGATCCACGTTGAGTTGAATTTTGTGCATGGTGAGAGATTGGGGTTTAGTTTCATTTTGCTGCATATAGATTTCCAGTTTTCCCAGCACCATTTGTTAAGAGGCTATCTTTTCTCCAGTGTATGTTTTTGGCGCCTTTGTCTAGGATGGGACAACTGTATTTATGTGGGTTAGTCTCTGTGTCTTTCCTTCTGTACCATTGGTCTATATGTCTACTTTTGTGCCAATACCATGCCGTTTTTGCTACTATAGGTTGTAGTATAGTTTAAAGTTTGGTATTGTGATGCCTCCTGCTTCACTCTTCTTACTAAAGATTGCTTTGGCTATTCTGGGTCTCTTATTTTTCCAAATGAATTTCATGATTGCTTTTTCTGTTTCTGTAAGGAATGACATTGGGATTTTAATTGGAATTGCATTGAATCTGTAGAGCACTTTGTAAAAAATGTTCAACATCTCTAGTAATTAGAGAAATGAGAATCAAAACTACTCTAAGATTTCATCTCACACCAGTCAGAATGGCAGTTATCAAGAATAAAAACAAAAAGAAGTGCTGGCAAGGATAGAGGGGAAAAGGCACACTCATACATTGCTGGTGGGACTGCAAATTGGTTCAACCAATCTGGAAAGTAGTATGGAGATTCCTTAGAAAACTTGGAATGGAACCACCATTTGACTCAGCTATATCACTCCTCGGTCTACACTCTAAAGACTTAAAAATAGCATACTGGGGGGCAGGCGGGGCAAGATGGTGGCTTAGACAGACGTAGCGTCTAGTCTCGCCAAACAAAAGATCAAAATTTGCGGTACAAACTTCTTCCACCCAGCTTTTCAGCAGCACCCTACAGCCACCCCCACAGGAAATTTCGCTTTTGCGTGTAAGCAGGGCAAGCAGACATTGCCACAGCATGACTCCAGCAGCAGTGGCTGAAAGTGGCCACGGGGCGGTGCGACCCTGGCGGCTCGGCTCGGAGCCCCAACTCAGGGCTTGTCTCGGGCGGGGACTGCGTCTACTCGAGAAACCTGGCTCCAGAGCCCAACCAACCACACAGGATCCACAGCAAGCTCGCGTGGTCCCACGACCCCAGCCGTCAGCCACTGGGGAGTGCAAATTCAGGGTAGGAGACGCGCCACAGATGCCAGCGAAGGCAGCTCCACAAAGGCGGCTTGGGTCCGCCCCAGTTCCGTTCCAGAGTGCCTGAGGAACAAAGCAGCAGAGGGCACAGATATGCTAAAAGGAACTTCCATGGGGGCCCAGACAATAGGAGATCAGAGACTGCTACCCCGAGCCTCTGGAGAGCCTAGTCTAAGGGGGACATTGGAAAGCAACTCTGCATAATCTTCGACGCACACCCAGAAATTAACCAGGTTGTGAAACCCACACCCAAAACACCAGCAGAGTAAGTCCAGCAAGCAACGAACAACGCCACCTACTGGAGGTGAAAGGAAACAGACCTGTCTATCCACATTGAGACTCTTTGTTTTTTTATATTGATTGTTTTTTTTTCGTTTTTTTCTCTCTCTTTTTCCTCCTTCCCTTTTTTCTTCTACTCTCTTCTACTCTCATTTTTCATTTTATCCTTTATCTTTTTCTCCTAATATTTCTATTGTTTAATCTTTTTGCTTTATTTCTCTGTTATTTCCTTTCTTTCTCTATCCTCCCCTTGTTTCTCTCCCACTCTTCTCCTACCTTCTAATCCCCAACAGTTGTGAATCCACAGATTTGTTTTACAGTGGGATATAGTAGATTGAGATTTCTGAACCGAATACTGGAGGGGTACTAGATAGTCCTGTTTCTCCCACTTACGTATGTTTTACTTTTCTTACTATCATTTCTTGCTGTACCCTACATCTCTTCCTCCCTACCGGTCTTCCTCAACTCACTGTTGCCCTCTCTAGTAATAGCCAGCCTCTCTTAGATTCCTTTTTCGTGCTTTCTAAGATATAATAACTGTATCCTCACTTCCTACTACCTCAATACTCTATCCTACACCCCACCCTCCACTGTCCCTAGCCCACCAATAGGAACTATAGACCCTTCTGCAAACTTACTGGCTACATAGTAGATTGTAAAAGAACTCATAATTGCTGTATATCATGACTAATCTGTAAATGTATTTGGGAGCTGTTAGGAGCTACTTGGTTTGAATCTATATATTCCTTGTATTGTGATCAACCAATATTGATCCCCCCTATAAAAGAGTGGTATTGAAATCCTGCAGGGAATCTATACACATATAGGTGTAAAAAATGTAACAACTTGGATCAACAGAGAAGGAAAGACACACAAACATCATGAAAAAACAAGGAAGAAAATGATTCAAACAAACCAAGATTCTTCAATATTAGAATCCATGGTCAGTACAGCAGAAGAAATGACAGAACATGAATTCAGGATGTACATAATTAAAATGTTCTGTGAACTAAAGAATGATATAAGAGAGCAGGCCTAGTCAGCAAAGGACCATCTTGATAAAGAGATACACAGGCAAATACAGGAAGTAAAAGATCACTTCGATAAAGAGATGCATAGGCAAATACAGGAAGTAAAAGGTCACTTCAATAAGGAGATAGAGAATCTGAAAAGGAACCAAACAGAAATCCTTGAAATGAAAGAAACAATAAACCTAATCAAAAACTCAATGGAGAGCATCACCAACAGATTAGGCCATTTGGAAGA
>CM053412.1:11218741-11241905 GCA_028644305.1 Xerus rutilus | reverse complement strand
GGAATCTTCAGGCCTGTGGGAAATACACATATTTGGAGTAGGGGTGGTTTCTTTTTTCTCCTGGCTATTTTCCCAGGTTGAAATCTTTATGGCTTTTGGAAATTTGGGGGCTGTGCTATCGGCTTAGATAAAAAGAATGTTTCCTGCATGAGAATGGGTTGAGTTGTTCAGTAATGTTTATCATCTCTGAGGAGAAGTCTTTGGGAGGAGGGAGGCCAGGATGCAGAGAGACCACTGTGTTTAGAATCTGGATCGTGTGGCCCAGTCACTGCTCCGGTTTTGCTTGTCCCAAACTCGGTTCATCTTTGCTTTGCTGCGTAATTATTAAAATTGATCCCACCCCCTGGACTCATATGCCTTGTGAAAAATTTCTCACCAATATTTTCAAATTAATATCTTTGTCAACAGTCTCAGTATCTAAACGAAGAACAAAATCCAATAAAATGGCCTGATTTTGTCATCAAAAGCACTTGTAAAATCAATAACTGATACTCTATTTTAAAGAAGACCACTCATAAAAAACAAAAACACAAGTCAAAACCAACTGTAGGTGCGTACTGAAGTTAGAGAGCCCTGAGTTCATCCTGCTTGATCTTGCTCCTTACCTATCTCACAAAAGGACTGGATTTTCCAAACTGCCTCCCACTTACAAAATTGTCTTATGAGCTTATCATGAGCACGTGACATTGGAGGTACAGAAAAGCTAGACTCTTAACTGATTTTGATTTTACATTTGGTTTTTGAGGTTTTAATTTAATGGAGCATAGAAAAAACCTGAGATTCATAAAAGTTTCCCCCCCACTTTTCTCTGCTCTCTTTGCCTCAGAAGGAAGAGCTGGTGTTGAGGAGGAGCTCACCAAGCAGAATCCCCAGTAATCTGCACTCACTGGCATTGCAATGTGGTGCCTCCATCCATTAGTCATCAGGACTTGTCTTGTGAGTTGCTTTTTCAGTAGTTAACACTTTGCAAGAATACTTTTGTCTGTAGGCTTCTCTTGGGGTAATGACTGGGTGGCTGTAAAAGGTGTGTGCCTGGCATCCCACTCATCTGGAAATTGAAACTGCAAAACGTGGATTTATTCACAGCACATTATTACCAACAAACTAGTGCAGATCAGCCACATATTCATGTGGGACAGCCTTAGATTTTCCAGGAACAGAGCCAATGTCTCAAAAAAATGAGAATATGTTTTCTGAAAACATTTTAGAGAGTGTTTGAAAGCAAAATAGGAATACACTATGCTCAGCTGGGTTTTCTCAGGGCTTTATTGATTTTAAGAAAGGCTTTCCACATCACTGACTAATAAATTAGCTAGAATGCTGATTTAAAAATCACTATTTTGTAACAGAGTAATAATTGATTTAGATGTTAATGGGTAGCAAAACTGACAATGTTTGATGAGAACAAAGTATTTATACAGTTTCAAAATCTCTCTGTACTTTATATTAAATTTACCCAGTAAAAGGGACTGTCGTAACTTCATAGTGCAGAGACCTAAAGGACATCACACAACCAGATGATCAAGGCAACGTCAGGAAGCAGAGGGAAAGAGGAGCCAGGCCTTCTTTGGAGGCTCTGAGAGGGGTCCTGGGCTGCTTAGACCTTGCTCTTATCCCAGACAGGCAGCTTGAATCTAGTCATGCAAAAACTGGAAAAAAAGAACAAAGGACCCAAATAGGGACATTTTACAAAATAATTGGCTTGTACCCTTAAAAATGTCAATTGCATGGAAGTTGAGAAAGGTATATGGATACATGACCAGTGAAACGCCACATTATGTACAATTGCAAGAATGGGATCCTAATTAGTATAAGTCATTCTCCATGTATGTCATAATATGTCAAAATACACGCTACTGTCATGTCTATCTAAAAAGAATAAATAAAAAAAAAAAGAGAGAAAAAAGACCTGACTGCTAAATGTTACCTGCAATTCTGCAGTGGATCCTGGACTGAGAAAAATTTGCCATAAAGGACATTTTTGAGACAATTAGTAAAATTGACATATAAAATATAGATTATGTTAAGTTTCCCTATTTCAATAATTGTACTGTGGTTCATGTAAGGCAATGTAATTTTCTTAGGAAATTCACAACAACGTATTTAGGGGCATGGTGCCTACAACTTATTCACCATTCACCAACAGTTCTGAATGCACATACAAACACATGCACACAGACACACGTGTGGGTGAATGAGGAAGAGAAGGAATTATAAAGCAAATGAGACAAAATATTAGTAATTGGTGAATCTGAGTAAAGGGTGTGTAATCGTTTTTTGTTGTATTCTTGCCGCTTTCTGTAGGTTTGAAATTGGTTCTAAATTTTTAAAAAAAGGAGAAACAAAAGTTCTCTCAGAGAAGTCCTAAAGAAAAAGAGACAGACTTAACAAAAATTTTAAATGTTTGTGCTTTGAAAGAAATAATAGTCAATTTGAAGGTCAAATGACAGGAATGGAACTTTCACAACATGTCTAGTTAATACACACAGCCTCACGAAACAGTGGTAATGGACACAAAGACACACTTAACAGAAAAGGAAATAAAATCCAACTGTCAAAGTGTGAGGCACTGAGTTCTATCCTTAGCACTGCATAAAAATAAAGAAATAATAAAGGCATGCTGTCCATTCACAACTACCAAAAAAAAATTAAAAGGACATGAACAAAGAGATTTTAATATACTACACATATAAACAATTTTTAAAGAACACTAAGTACATATGCCTGTATGTGCTTACATAATCATGGGAAAATTATAGAAAGATAGTCAGACTTCAGTCTTTGTGTTTTACTAGCTGTAAAGAACCGTTTCAGTAGTTGGAAAACTATTTTTAAATTAAATAAAACTCAAAATTGAAACTCGTAAAAAAAAAGGACATGAACAGATGCTTAACTTATAACTAATCAAAAAAATGCAAATTGAAACAAGAGGGACTCTCTTCTTTGTCATTTTGGCCAAAGTTAGAAAAATTAGTATTCTTTCTCATAGAGAAGCTTCTTATTCTATTTCCATGAAGGAAGCAGAGATGGACTAAGGCTTCCGTCAATCTCTACCCCCACCTCTTCCACCCAAGGAAGGTTGCGTAAGTGGGATGGAACCTGATCTCCTCTGGACGTACCTAATCGGTATCTTCTACTGGGGGCTTTTGTATATGAGGCACTAAGTGAAGTATATTATATACCTTCCTTAATTCATTCACCATCAAACAATTCCATAGAGTTGGTACCATTATTATTATTTGTATTTTGTCAATGTTTTATCATATAAAAAAACTAATTGGCTAGTAAGAGAAGCAGTCAAAAGAGAAAGAATTGGTAATTCACCAGATAGTATTGGGAACGCTAAGTATTTGGTGGGAAAAAAAAAAATCAGTTCAAGTTCCTACCTCACACCATAGAGCAAAATCAATTCTTGGGGGACTAAAAAGAAAAAGTTAAAAAGTAAAACCTAGAAGAAACTAAAGATGAAGAATGGTCTGTTTTCTGGAAAGGGAAAGATTTTATAAAGTAAAAAAAGAAACAAGGACAAGATTAAATTTATTACATAAAACTACATTTATCAGAATCAATAAGTACATATCCATTTCAAAAACTGATTATCAACTTTTTTTGTTTTTGAGTCAGCTGGGCCCTGTTAGAGGATTGGTGTGCAGAGATCAGGCTGGCAAAGAATCCACTCTGCATCTCTCCCAGTAAACTACGTGTTCCTCCAGGGAAAGACTGCGTCCTCTCACCTGTAGGTTACTGGTGTCTTGTACCTAATTCACCTGGTGCATTCTGTTCTATGTTTTGATAGACCCGGAATATGAAAGAAGGGTACTCGGGTGTGACCCAAGGAGAATAATAGAAAGGCACAATGGGTATGATTCGACCGATTTGTGACATGGTTAATGACAGAGCTAGGACAATTTAATGTTTGAAAGATAATTTGATTGACTGAGGCCCACACCCATATTTCTAAATTCATTATGAATGTGAATGAATTGTATGAATAGTCTTTGTGCCTAATAAGTTATTATTAGAAGCTTGGGAAACTAAAACAAATCAGTAGAATTCTGATTTTCTAGGGAGGCAACTACAGACAATCAAATTATAACATTAGTTGAAGCAGAGGTCATCACATAGAGTCCTCCTTATACCTGGTATTAAAAATGCTCTAGTATTCAATGCATATTAAAAATACTCTTCACAATATAGGTCACATTTATTAATTTACATTTAATGACTAATATTTATAAATATTCTGCTACTATTATCTTCAAATATTATCAAGTCTTTGCACATAGATAATAGGTTTAGAGCGCAAGGGAACGTATTTGGGGGAATGGACAGGGAAAGAGGATGGATATGAAACTGGTGACTTAGGAGCAGTGGTTGATGCTTTTCTGATATATGATGGGAATTCCACTGATCCTAACTTTGAGTTTGTCTTATTAATTTCTAGGAGCATCCAGCTCAGTATATAATAGATATTCAATAATTTTTTTGTGTTCATATAAAAGCAACATGGAAATAAGATACAGAAGTATGGATGGATTTCAAGCACTTGGACTTCTGCTGAAAGCAACATGTTGAAAGCAACATATCTTATACTTTCATTCATTTAAAAAAGAAAACTGCTTTATTGAGATACAATTCTCATGCAATGAAATTCACCCTTTTAAAGTGTATAATGCAGTGGTTTTTATTATATCCACAAAGTTGTGGATATAATAACAACAAATTTTAGAACATTTTTATCACCCCCAAAAGAAACAGTGTGCTCATCGGCAACACCACCTCTACCTTCCTATCGTCCTGGAAACTCCTAAGCTACTTTCTGTTGCTATTAACTATTCTGGACATTCCTGTGAATTGGAGGAGACACCAGGTAGCCTTTTGTGACTTGCTTCTTTCTCTTAGCATAATGTTTTCATGGCTCATCCACGTTGTGGCAAACACATGGCATTTTTTAAAAAGGCTGAATCATGTTCCACTGTGTAGATAGATACACCACATTTTGTTTATTCATTCTGGACATTCGAGTTGTTTCTACTTTTTGGCTATTGTAATATTAGCGCTATGAATATTTGCATACAAGTTTTAGTGTAGGTATGCATTTTCATTTTCTTGGGTATATACCCCTAGGCGTGGAATTGTTGGGTCATAGAGTAATTCTATGTTTAGTATTGTGAGAAACTTCCAGACTGTTTTCCAAAATGGCTGCACGGTTTTGTATTGCAAAATATTATGTATGAGGGATCAAATATTCCCACAGCTCTGCTGACATTGTGTTATCATGTCTTTTTGAAGGTTGAACATTTAAAAATGTAGCTATTGTTCCTTTGTATATCTCCTTCAGAAAAATTTTTATTAAAACAGTTTGCTTATTTTTAAATTGAGTTAATTCCTCATTTTAAGAGGTCTTTGTATAGTCTGGATACAAGTCCTTTCAAAAATCAAAGATATAGTTTAAAAATATCTTCTCCCTGTTTTGGGCTATCTTTGTAATTCCTTCCTTCCTTCCTTCCTTCCTTCCTTCCTTCCTTCCTTCCTTCCTTCCTTCCTTCCTTCCTTCCTTCCTTCCTTCCTTCCTTCTTTCCTTTCTTGTACCAAGGATTGAACTAAGGGGTACGCAACCACTGAGCCACGTCCCCAGCCCTATTTTGTGTTTTATTTAGAGACAGGGTCTCACTGAGTTGCTTAGCACTTTGTTGTTGCTCAGGCTGGCTTTGAATTCATGATCTTCCTGTCTCAACCCTTCCCCAGCCACTGGGATTACAGGCATGCATCACTCAGACTGGCTCTTTTCAGTGTGTTTTACAGAACAAAAGTTTTTAATTTTGATGAATTACAAATGATCTACTTTTTCCTTTGGTGGCACATTTATGGTATCACATCTTAGATATCATTGCCTAACCCAAGGTCACAAAGATTTACTTCTATATTTTCTTCAAACAATGTTTTATTTTAAAAAAAAGATTGAGAGGGAAAGAGGAGGAATGGGAAAAGAATGAACTGTGGAATGAAATTGACCAAGTTATGCATGTACATATATGAATATACCACAATGAATTCCACCTTTATACATACCTATACAGCATCATCCACAAATATAATAAATAAATGGAAAAAAGATCAGTAGAATAGAGGAAGGAAAATAGGGGTGAGACAAGAGGAGGTAAGGAAAAGGAAGTACTAGGGACTGAAATGGAGCAAATTACATTCCATGTATGTATGATTATGTCACAAAGAACCACATTATTATGTATAACTATAATGCATGATACAAGTGTTTTAGTTCTAGTTCTTACATTTAGGTCTTTGATCAACTTTGAGTTAACTTTTGTGCAGGGAGCCATGTAGGGTCCAACTTCATTGTTGTGTGCATGGAAGCAAGACAGTGAGGTGTTGGCATTAGGTTTGATGTATAGATCCATTGAACAGAATTGAGAATTCAGAAATCAGTCCTCACATCGATGGTCAATCGATTTTTAACACGGGTGCCAACACCATTCAAAGGGGGAAGAATGGCTCTTCAACAGAAGGTTCTGGAATATTATTTGCCTTCAGGGTAAATTAATTAATCTTTTAAAATAAACTCTTTGAGGGATAAATTGTAACATTATCATTTCTGGGATATGATAATATTACTGATAATGGAATACACAAATGAATAAAGGTAGAATTGATGTTCTGGATTTATTTATTTATTTAAATTTATTTTTAAAACAAAAGAATGCATTTCAAGTCATAGTACACACATGGAGCACAATTTTCCATTTTCTCTGGTTGTAAACAAGATAGAGTCACACCATTCATGTCTTCATACATGTACCTAGGGTAGTGATGCCCATCTCATTCCACCATCTTTCCTACCCCCATGCCCCCTTCCTTCCTCTACCTCCTTTTTGCTCTCTCTAAATTCCTCCATTTCTCCCATGCTCACCACTCCACCCCCATTATGTATGAGCATCCACTAATCAGCAAAAACACTCGGCCTTTGGTTCTTTGGGGTTGGCTTACTTCACTTAGCATGATGTTCTCCAATTCCATCCATTTACCTGCAAATACCATAATTTTATTCTCTTTATTGCTGAGTAATACTCCATTGTGTATGTATACTACAGTTTCTTAATCCATTCATCTATTGAAGGGCATCTAGGTTGCTTCCACAGTTTAGCTATTGTGAATTGTGCTGCTATAAACAGCGTCACTGTAGTATGCTGTTTTTAAGTCTTTAGGGTATAAGCCGAGGAGTGGGATAGCTGGGTCAAATCATGGTTCCATTTCAAGTTTTCTAAGGAATCTCCATACCGCTTTCCAGATTGGCTGTATCAATTGGCAGTCCCACCAGCAATGTATGAGTGTGCTTCCCTCCCGCCCCCAACATCCTCCCTCACCAGCACGTATCGTTGCTTGTGTTCTTGATGACTGTCATCTGGATTTAGTTCTGATGAATAGGGAAAGATGTAATTGGCAGGGGGAAGCCTGGAGACCATGAAGAAAAGGCCAGCGATTAGAGGTGAAGGATGCAGGGACAACTGAAGTGTGCACTGTCCACCTTCTAAAGTACATTTTAAAAACCTCAAGAAGTGTATTATCCTTTGTCCTGAGACATTAAAAGGGATTAGGGCCCAAGAGGACTTAAAATTCTTCCTTCATAATACAGGACCACTGATGAATAGAAAAAGAACACAACACTTAAAGAAAACATAGGCTACAAAAGAGCTTGCTAATCAGCTCAGGTCTGAAAGCGGCAGGCCAAACAGACAGAAGGCTGCGTTGGAAACCAGTGGTGGATGGTGCACAGACCAGTGTGAAGAGTTCCAGGGTGCCCAGCGTCAGAACAGAGTACAGCTTGAATAAATGACGGAGGAACGAGGCTGATGTGCCTCAGAGAACCAGTACAGCAGACTGTCAGGGCATTCGTTTGCCGTTAGGGAAGGAAGTGGTGGGTCGTTGCATCACTGGGAATTTACCAATTTACAAGTCAGGCCAAATGAATCTAATTTCTTTTTGTGATAAGACTTCTTGAATTATAGAGCAGAGGACAAAATACATTGTGGTTTTGGCAAGGCAATCATATCATGTCTCAAAGCAAGAGAAGAAACTTTTCTGACCCTTTGTCACCAGTTTGATTTGTGTCCTCTTTTTTTGCCATTCTACATTACACTATGACTTCCTTTTCATTGACAGAACCTGAACTTGGAGGTAACGTGTTTGAGGGCCTACGTTGTACACTTGCTTTATGTCTTGGTTCAAAGAAGCCAGAAGGGTCAGTAAGTTATGAAGAAGAAACAGATTTGGTGACTGGGACAATGTCATGCAATTCTAAGTCTGTCAGAATTTTTCCTGTAAATATCCTGGAGCTTCCCATATGTTTGAACATAATTATCAGACAACTGATACATGTATGTATACACACATCTAGTTTTCTTTGTTCTTGAGGTTTTGTGCATAAGCATGTGGCCTTGGATTTACTGGGTGTTGCCTTTGGGTATCACCCTATCTAAAGTAAAGAAGGTCACTTGAGACCAGTAAAGTGAGGCAAATCCTCTGACTTGATGTAGAGGTAATTACTCTTTCCTTAAAAGTCCAAGGTAACTGGAATACATTTCATAGGAATAAATTCTCTTAAAATTCTCCCTTAGTTCTAGCCCTTATTTAAACTGTGGACATCCAAATGGGTTCTTTCTAGGAGAAGAGAACTAAGCCCTCCCACTCACCAGGACTATTTCCTCCTTCCTAGCATCGGGTTCTCTTTATGAGCTTGACTCTTCCAAGGACTTCTGTAATTCTCATCAGCAGCCGTGGTCAAGGTCCTTCCAAAGGTGCAGAAGGAACCAATAAAGAGATGTGATGAAAGAATGTGTGTGTGCTTCTGTGCAATTTTTCATCAAACCCCAAGATGCTCTTAAAAAGCAAAATCCAAAAAAAAAAAAAAAAATAGGAAAAAAAAAGTGTATTCAAACATTTTAGGCTTCTTCCATAGGCTGAGTAAGCCTGGGGGTGTGGCTGGCCTCTCGCAACGGTTTTGTCACTATTATCTCCAGAAGCAGGAAGAGGAAGGTTCTAGGAGGTGAGACAGCACAGGATAGCAGGATGGGGTCTTGCCTTCTTGCCTGGGCCTGTGTCAAGGAAACAACGTCCCCTTAGCCAGTACCCTGCTGCTTGCCAGGTCCCCTCTTCTGCTCCACCTGCAAATAAAAGCCAGCAAAGTCTTGCTATTCCGTGTCACCTATGTCTGAGTTACATCCCCCAAGCACCCTGGGGGAGAGATGTGGTGGGGTGACTGCTCTCCTGGAAACCCTCAGGGTGGAAGGGAGAGCCAGATGGGCATCAGCCAGGGTACTTGCCACACAAGCCCCTTCATGTATACTGTTTGTTTTTAGCATCCAGCTTGTGCACCAACATGACCAGATAAATCACATCTCCTAAGTGTTTAAATGGCACACCTTATAGAAGTTGTTGCGGTGCCACTAAGAAACTCAGTATGTAGCTTTTGAGAATTGCTACGGGGTGAAAGAGTCAAGGGAGGCTCCAGGTTGGCTTTGGTGTTCCCTTAAGAATACTCAGAAAATTAGTGGTTACACCCTGTCCCCACCCTTTGGTGACAGACTAGTTTTAAGATCCTCAAAACCTGACATGAAAGAGTCGCAGAAGATCTAGATGTTCTCTTGTTTACCTGTGCAATGCAGGTATTTTTGTTGAAGGAGTTAAAGGCTGCTGTGGTTTTCCTTCCTTTCTCAGGGACCTCCCTCAGGAGAAAGAAGAGGTTTTACAAGAGGAAAAAATTGGTTAAAAATGCTGCCATGGAAAGGCAGCCCCTTCCAGGCTTTGCTGATGGGGTTTTTCTGGAGTCCAATTTGATGTGATAAATTCAGACTTAAATATGTTCATGCATTTTATCCAGTACCTGGATATCTATGCTGAGAAGACCAGTTTAGATTTAGATTAAAAGGTTAAAAGCAAAGATTTTAAATAGCACTATTTATATAAATTGGAAACCACCTCAATGTTTAATAAGGGCATGGATGAGTAATATATGCAATGTTTACATAGACATTAAAAGGAATTTTTTTTTGGTACCAGAGATTGCAACCAGGGGCACTTAATTACTGAGCCACATCCCTAGCCCCCTTTTTATGTATTTTATTTAGAGACAGGGTCTCACTGAATTACTTAGGGCCTTAATAATTTGCTGAGGCTGGCTTTGAACTCACGATCTTCCTGCCTCAGCCACCCAAGCTACTGGGATTACAAACATGTGCCACTGCACCCAGCTTAAAAGTAATTCTTATTTATAGAATTTAAATATATGTATATAGAAAGATTTAAGTCAAAATACTACTTAGAAAGAGAAGGGTGTAAAATTACAAATTCATTATGAGCTCAACTATGTAAAAAAGCATATAGAAAGAAAGATATTATGGCTTTTGATGGGCTTATAAATTATTTTTTAAAATATTTTTTAATATTTTAAATTTTATCAAATGACACAAGTCACTTAAAATTCATTTATGTTCTACTACCCCCAATTTGTCTACCACTTCCTTCATTCAAAATTCTTATTGTTTTCACAGTTATATTCTCAATTACACTGTTATTCTACAGGTTAAATCTGGCTCATTGGAACTCCATTCCTTATTTGCAAGTCACATGATACTCCATGTGCTTTTGGATCTTCTAGGTTAGGCCTTCACAACTTTAATACCCCACAGACCCATGAGTTTTCATATGGAGTGGGGTTCGGTCTGCATTTTTGACGTAGCTATACTCAACATGTGCTCCCCACATGACGATCCTCACTGGCTCATGGCCTACGATGGGTTTCCAGATAACTGGAGAGAGTTGTGCTGCAATTAGTTAATGAGGAAGAGCCTTCTATAAAAATCAAGAGGTATAGCTTTGCTCCAAGACTGCAAATCCCACAGAAGGACCTCTCAAGAGCTTTAACCCCCTCCAGGGATGTGTTATTTTCCTTCAACACAACATGAACCACGTTTTGAAAAAGAGCCCATGTTTTATGTGTTATGATGATGGATAATATCTGGTAAGCTATGAAGGCAAGTTAGTCCATCTGGAATAGCGTTACCTAGGGAGGGAGAGACGGGGGAGAAATGGGGTGGGCAGAAACCCAGGGGTAGGGCATTGCAGAGATGAGGAAGACCGAGATGAAGAGCAGGGACCGGGAGAAAGGGAGGAAGGGGGGGATGTTTTTTATTTTTTAGTAAAGACTGAGATGCCAGAGGGGAAAAAAGTGAACTAGTAAGGACGCTTAGGGAATTGTCCTGACAGCTGTGGAGGTTGGCCATGCTGACAGGGAACAGAAACAGAGACAGTGGATGCTGCCTGGGAAGTGCAGTCTCACGCTGGGCTTGGAACCCATAGCCCTGTCCCTGCTCAGTTCCTTCAGGAGTGGTGCATTGGGAAAGGTCATGAAAAATCTTCTCAAATGTCATGGATTCCATTTATAGATGATAAACTCATGACATAGCTCAGCACTTGAAGGGCTCTGTAAGTTGTTTAGGGAGAACGAAGGAGATGCGAGCTCAGGCCTCTATGCAGCTGCTTGTTGAAGGCTCTAGCTTCTCATTGGAAGCATCCTGAAAATAAGCAGTGGCATGTCAGCTTGAAAAGGTCCTGATTCATGGTCATTAATGTCACAGAATTGCTTGCTCAGCACCTCTCCTTACCAGTTAGTCGTTCCCTCCTTAGCTACGTCAGAGTTGGGATCTTAGCTGGGGCTGCACTCCCTGGCTTCCTGGTGGCTGAGAGTGGCCAAGCTGCTGTTGGTAGCCAGAACTTTTGGAGCTAGTTGTCCTGTTCTTGAAGCCCTAGGTATTGCATATCTTTATTACTGGGATAAGAGAGACCCGGGGTGGGGTGGGGTGATCAAATTATTGATTGCTCCATTACTTTCTAGGGTCATGACTGTGATCAACTCTGCTTCTCTGACTCCCAGTTTTCTCATTAGTCATATTGGGCTAATGATGTCTCCCTCTCTCATTTATTGGAAAAACTGAATGAGGTAATAGGTTTGAAAGGGCCTTACTGGGTCCTCAATAAATGCTTATTGTATTTAGATGTAGGTAAGAGAGGCTGGCTTGCAAACTCTTACTGTACTAGATGTCACGAGCGCGGGGACAGCATGCGCTCTTGTTCATTGTGCACCCAGAGCGCGTACCTGGTGAATGGGTTCCACAATTCTTTTGCACTGCAGCAGGGGATTAGAGTCTTGGGTTAAGAGAAAACCAAAGCACACATTTTTAATTTAAGAAATTTAAGACTTTAAGAAATTAAAAATGTCTTATCCGTGCCTCACACATTAGTTTTGTGTAAGGCATGGTTGTATATTTAAGGACATAAAACTTCATAGTCCTTAAAAATCATGATGTCTCATCCTTTAAAGTAGGGATCAGCAAACTTCAGCAGAGGACCAAGGAGTATGTTCAGCTCTGTTGGCTACATTTCTTTACAATTGCTCAACTCTCATTGTAGAGCAAAAGCAGCCACAGGCAGCAGCAGGTGGACACGGCTGCTTTCCAATACAACTTCATTGAAGAAAACAGTTAATGGGCTAAATCTGGCCCCAATGGCTATAATTCATGAACTCTTTTTTGAAGGATGAAGCCTGATTTACAATTTGTGAAAGAAATAAATATATTTCATAAAGATTTGTGTAGGAAATAAAATTTTGTGCAGTACTAATTGCATGTAGTTATATTAATAACATGAATAGTTGTGCAATACAGAGCAAGGAAGACTACTATTATTTATTTATTTTTTAATAAATGAGAAAATTGCCTTAGGTCTCAAGCTAGAGAGACTCAGGGTCTGGGTCATTGGTTGCACATGCCCTGTTCTTCCTGTGGTGTGTTCTCTGCTATCTTATTGCTTTGTCTGTCTCTGAGCCTCAGGCCTCTGTCATATTGAGCCTGGCAATTGGCATTATTTCCAATCTCAGAAGCTTCACATTTTTTCTGAAACAACTGAGGGCTTCTGCAGGAAGGGTGATTGATTTCTGAAGGGTAATTACAAGTTTCAAAATAAGAGGTTTTCTCTCTGTGTGTGTGTTTTAATTTTTATTATTGCTATTTGTTGTCTTAATGGATTTATTTTTTCCCTCTAATTTTAGGTTTTTTGTAATCAGGCTTTAAAGTTTGGAGTATAAAATCATGGATGTCAGTTAAACCATTTACTTCAGATAAGGATACATTTTCACTAGATAAAAAATGTGCTGATGTTTTTCTTATAAACATTTTGTTTCTTCAGTATTGGGATTGTAAAATTAGTTGCAAATGATTTTCTTCACAATATTTTTTAAATCCTGCTTTTATCAACAGGAGTCTTTTAATCATATGATTTTGCATCAGAAGCTGGCAAAGATGTTGGCTGGTGAGTCATTCTGGCATTGCTGGATTTTTAATTCCAGGCAGAAAAAGACTAATTACTGAAAGGATAATTGATTGGCTATAACTCACAATGAGTTGTAACATCTAGGAGGAATCATCTAGGTCTACACTTGGTGGAACAGACACCATTTTTATGGCCTATTGACACAGAAGTATTTTTCAGCTTGTCTTGGCTAGCACAACCAGCCTAGTTGACCTCCAAAATTTCTTAAAACTGAAGTGTAATTCTCTGAGGTGACCGACATTGAAGAGATTGACTTTCATTCACTGACCTTGAATGAGATTGTATGTGCAAATGGTGCTTGGCATATAGTAAGTGCTCAATAAGAGTGCATTCCCTCTTTAGTAATTTATCAAATTTCCTTAATATGTAGCTACACTGTCGCCAATTTTGCCATCAGGGGTTGAGCAATCACACCACGCCAAATTTTTAGGATTGTAGGGCACAGTCATCCATAGTAAGATCTTGGTTGGATTGAGAGAATAATCAGATGCAATCCTAGATTAAAGATAATCAGACAGGCTTTGAATCTGCTCAGGTACCTAAAAGCCCAGTGCAATTTCTTATATCAACAGCCAGTAATAACAAATGTGACAATCACAATTCCAGGTGGCCAGGCAAAATCATCCTGTTCTACCTGTAAATAGCACCCTTTTCAAAAAGGCTGTGATAGACTGCAACTGCATGAAGTAATAATGAGCGATCAACTGGCATGAGGTAGTGACTGATTTGCATGCTGAAATTTTCCAACACTTTGCAAATTGTGACCAATGGCAAGACTGATTTTTAGAATTTTGTGGAAGCATTTGGAGAAAACACACAAGTGTTTACAAGTGTTTGTGGAGTGAGGACAACCGGTAGCATACTTGTTTTCTTTGCTTTCTATTGAGACTTGAGAAAACCTATTGATGCCTGGGCACTAATTTCCATTGGTCAATATCTTATTTTATAAAAAATGGTTTTTCACTTATTCATTTGTGTATTAATTGCTTAAGTCATTTCTGTTCTCCATAAAGGCAACATCCTTTTTTTAAATTTTTTTTTCTTTTGAATTTCTCTATATCTAAGATCCTTGTATTTGTGGGATTACAACTCAATGTTGTTATGTGACAAGAAGTTAGAATAGAGAGATGAGTGGGTTAAAAGGGACATCCAGCCAGGGAGGAATCCTCATTCTGCCCCTAAATCCTGTCAGTTCCCAGAGTTATGGCTCTCCTCAGATCCCTCCTACTTGTTACAGCCTTTGGAACCAACCCCAAGTGCACAGGCGCTAGCACGTCAGGATCCTGGTGGATTAGGACTACATCAGATAACATCAGGATCTTATTTGGCTTTGTTTAAAAACTACCCGCCCCTCCTCTCCCCCGTGGTTGAATACATTTGCCCTATAAAAGCTTTTTCAGAAATCTCTTAGGAAAAAAAAAGTTGGGGTGTCTTGGGCCTTAAAACCCTTGATGAAACAAATAGGAAAAATAGGTAAGCAAGTCATAGGGCTCAGGAGGCTAAACCAGGCAGCCTTTCTAGAGACATCTAGACCAGTTCTTTGGTCCCAAATAAGTTAGTTCTTTTCTAGAAAGTTTTCCTCCTTCTTTCTCTTTCTTTGTCAGCATATCTTAATAATTCATGTGCTCTGACTGGTATTCAGTTTTTCTGGTAGACAGTAAAATAGTAATCCCCTCCCTCCCCAGCACTACTGCAAGAAAAACAAAGCAATAACAACAACTTTGAAAATAGCTGAAAATACCTTTTCAAGTCCATATAATGGATGTTGTATATAAAAACTTTAGAATAATAAAAATTAAAACATAAGAGATCTTTCATGGCAATAAGTATATGAGGTAAAATAGATCTCTATTCTTCTTTTTCTAAAATCTAGAATAGAGATTTGGGAAGAAAAATGTGGATCAAATACTACTTGAAGACTCTATGAAAAGACCTAATTGAGAAGAGCAAAGAAAATATAAGCATAATAGGTTAAATATTTAATTTCGTTGAAAGAATCGAGAATGTGAATTCATTTTTAAAAGTACTTACCACAATTTTATTTTCCCTTTAATCAATCAATTGTAATTTTACCCTAGATTAATGACACATGGAAAAGTGCCATTGTGGGAGGAGCTGAGCTGATAAATTGCCATTCCTGACAGGGCGTGGATTGAAACTTACCTGGCCAGCTGTCAGCAGCAACTCCGAAGGCAAGAAGGTAAATTCTCACATTGCCTGGTATGATTTTTAATGATGAACACTGCATTGGAAGATTGTTTAAAATAATAGAAAACCAAAAGAGATATGATTTACATTGAATAATAGATTATTGTTATTAAGCCTTTTTAAAAGAGCAGTTCATGTTACGATGGTGTGAATTTTCTGCAGATGTGGCAATACTCACTGGAAGATCAATCATCTTTCTCAGCCTCTGACCATCTGGTCAGACAGTTGATGTATCTGACTGATTTTTTAAACAATGTGAATGTTTATGTAATTTTTTGGCCTTTATATACTTGACAGATTGTACTTCATCTTTTAATGAATTATTTCTGAAATATAAAATGAAAAAGTATTTAGAATATCTATATTGTAAATAATCTGAGTTTAGATGCGTCTTTACTACAAGTTGGAAAACACTTTTGATTGCATCTGTCATACGTATTTCCTTATTTTTAGATATTGTTTATTACTTAATTTATCATAATCTGATTTGAGTACTTATTCCAATAGAATAACATCTACCTGTGTAAAATTGGAATTTCATTCTTGGATTATTAGTAGTTTTGTGGAAATTATAAGCCCAGAAATATTTTTGGAATATAAAATTTTTCTTCCTGCTGAAATTGAAGAACAATGTCACTTAGAATATATGGGGTTTTTAGAACATCTATTTAGTCTAAACTTTCAATTTTTACCAAAAGGAAACCATGTTTTAATAAAAGATCTATTCTAATAGAATATAAAATTAGTCATAAACTAATTCCACCATGCGACATCTCTATTACAATTGCTTGAAGAATGTGTAATGTTTAAATACTGTCATCTAATATGACAGATTTTCTACAATGAAAAAGGGGCAGAAAATAGTAAATCAATCCTTAAATACTTATGAAATGTTCCTGTGTGCTGCCATTGTTTCATTTACTGATGAGATACAAAGATGAGTAAAAAATTGAACTTACACTCAAGCATTATGTTTTATAAGTTAAGACAGAAATATTAAAAACAGGTACATTATAGTATGATTATGAAAGAGGAACATAAACGCAATGTGGTTATTATATAGAGTGAGGGGAGGAGATAGTGGAGAAAAGTCAAAGAGAGTCTCACATGAGTAGTTAAACCAGAAAACAAATAAACAAAAGAGATTCCTTAAAACCCATCAAAATGGGCTGGGGTGTGGTCAGTGGTAGAGAGCTTTCCAAGCATGCTCCAGGCCCTGGGCTCAAACCCACACACTGTGAAACAATTAGCAGATAAACAGACAAAATATCAAAAAGAAAAAAATAAAGGAACATTGTTACAAATTTAAGATAACTAATATTAGGAATTTTAAAAACTAACAATTTTAGATAAAACATTACAAGGAAGATGTCCATTCTTATAAAAATCTTAACTAGATGAAATTTAAAAATTAAAGTAAAAACACTTTGCTTTCAAAGTTTAGAATTGATAGGGAGTACCACTAAAAACACTGACAATTTTAAATAAATAAAAGTAAAAATAATTCTATAACAACGATAGAAAACACAGAAGCCACAGCCTCTAGGGATGATATGTGTAAAACATTCCTTAGAAACAAAATGTTTACATAACACAAAGAGTTAATAATAAGTAAATGATCATGAATCCAATAGACAATTAAAAAAGGAGTATAATGAGAGACATTTAATAGAGAATATATAAGCTGAAAAGAACACATAGCCAAATGTTCAAATATTAGCGAATATCAATGAAAGGCAAATTTAAAAAATACCAAAACTTTTTTTTTTTACTTTTAAATTATGAAAAATAACAATGACATTTACCTGAAGATGGTGAGACAATGAGGAGGCTGCTTCATATGTCTGCTTGGGCTCAGAGTGTGCAAGTCAACCAATCTTTTAATATTTAACCTAGAAATTCCAAGTTGAAAATGAAATCCTGAAGAAATAGTATGAACGAAGATAAAATCTGTATTTATTAAGATGTGCATTGTAAAATTCATAATAAGGAAAATGGAAAACTAATCAAAATGCCCAACAAGAAGATATTAGATGAAAAATTTAGGGGGCTGGGACTGTAGCTCAGCAGTAGTATTCTCGCCTTGCACGCATGAGGCACTGGGTTTGATCCTCAACACCACATAAAAATAAATATAAAGATATGGGGTGTCCATCTACAACCAAAAAAATATTTTAAAAAAATTTAGATAGAGCGATCTAATTGTACGGGCATTAGAAGGACAAACAGGAAGGCAGACTGAAGTGAAAATAAGTGACCCCATGGGCACACACAGGTGCATAAGAAATAAATGTACGTTTCCTGTGCAGCCAACACCCAGACCAAGACAGGACACATGACCAGCTTCCTGGATGTCTTCTTTGTGTTCAGGCCTGGTGGCGTCCTGGACTTGGCCCCTGCAGGCCCAGCAGAGCAGATTCTGTTCATCTTTTCCCTACTCTGGGTATCGGGATGTTTTATTGGTAGTTTGAAATTGACCACAGTGACAATATTTATACCTTGGAAATGACAAGCTCTAGAAGTCATGGCTTTTTTTGTTTTTTTTTTAGAAAGTAGGTTTACTAGTCCTTCACTGTTCTTATATGGCTAACCATATGGCTAACCGATGGCTAGCCCCATCCATCCCCAAGGGTAACCACCTTCCTTACTTCCAAAGCTGCAGATGAGTTTTGCCAATTCTGGGACTTTTCCTGCTCTGTTAAATCATGGATTTCTCAAAGGCAGAAAACATATCTCATCAGCTCACCCTTTTTTACACAGAGACAGACTCAGTAGGAGAATTTTATACATGGTCATTGAAGAGTTAGGTTACTGTAAGATTTAGATAGTTCCTAATTTAAAAACTAATCCCCAAGAAAAACAAATCAGAAGGTGGTTATTAGACGATATTTTAATCAAGTTATTAAAATATCTTTCTCCCCCCGCTGCCTTTTAAAGTTTGTATGAAGCCAGGAAGGATCTTGCTACAATACGCATTTACATCCAGTTGTGTAATATTTCCGGCAACCTTTGGGCTGTTTCTTTCTTTCAGTTATTCTTCTGCAAACTGCCATTATCACCTCTCCTTTGGTGGGTCAGGCAGCATGAAAATACCCCAGATCTACAAGAGCCAGCCCGTGGCGTGTAGCCAGGTGACTCTCAGAAAAGGAGACTTAGCTAGAGTGACGACATCACAGTAGCTGCAGCTATCTCAGGAGACTCATGGAAAGTAGTTTGCATGTTTTTAGAAGTTTTAGGTAGAAATGTGCAGAGTTTGGGGGTGTTCTGCAGCTCACAGAGTAAGTAAGGATATTGTAAGAATTAGCAGCAGGGGCCTAAACCAGATGTTCCTGTAGAGAGCAGGCCAAGCACGGAGAGATCTTAGCTTTTCTCTGGTCAGCCGCAGGATAGTGTGACAATCACTTCACTTCACCTGGCGTCAGTTTTTTGTGTCTTGAGAAGAAGGGAGTAGGCCCATGAGCAGTCACGCCCTTCCTGAAGCACTTGAGACTTGGGTTGTTCTGTTCTGCAGGTGCTCATGCCAGAGAGAAACACCCTGCCCCTCTGTGCCAGGGGCACATCTGCAGGAGGGAGCGAGCGCGAAGTTGAGCTGGAGCTTTAAGGATGTCAGTTTGGATCATTCCGTCTTTGCATTCACACCCCTCTTTCCTTCAACGCTGCCAGCCTCTGGTCTTCCTTCAATAGCAGTGGACAAGTAGCCAGGGTGGCCTTTACCTTCTCCTCTCTTGATGCTGAAGATTTTTTTAAAAAAATATTTTTAGTTGCAGGAGGACATGATGCCTTTATTCTCTTCATTTATTGTTAGGTGGTGCTGAGGATCCACCCCTAGGCAAGCACTCTACCACTGAGCTACAACCCCAGCCCAATGCTGAAGATTTTTATCAAATTTTAGCCTCAGTCCCATAACCACGGCTTTAAAAATATTAGACTGACTTTTTTATAAATTTTATGAAAACCAAAGCCTGTGGAATCGCCTCACCCAAGGATGTCCTTAACGTATTTCTTTTCTTTACTTCCTTAGTAGACCTGTGGCTACTAAGTGGGCAATGCGAACCATGCTCTAGGGAAAATATGTTGGATGTGAAGTATTTTCCAACAAATGCAAAGGTGACTTTCCAGGGTAAGAGGCAAACTGAATTGCCAGACACGCCCAGGATGCACATTACCTGAAAAACACCCACCTCTTAGGGCAGGTGGCTCCTGAAAAAACTCTGATGGCCTATAATTAACCACAGATTGTTTTAAAATACAAAGCATATCTCAAATCTAGCTTCCCAGGCACAAAATGGGAAATGCAAAGCAAGTGCAAATTTGGCAGAAAAAAAATTGGGAATAAAAATAGACAAAAGGAGGGAAAATGTGAATAGATAGTGGGAGTGTGTGGCACCAGCTTATCCTAAGTTGAGGGCAGGCATTGTAGAAATGGTGGATATAGTAGGAAGAGGAGTTAGTTTGGGGTTAAGTATATATGTGATTTGGTTCCTCAGTTTTCTCATCTCGTAAAAGGGGAGCTATAATATCCACCTTGCAGAGTTGTAGCTAATGTACCTAAAATATTCAGCTCATATCAGGTACAAATTTTTTAAAAAGTTGTCTAAAGATTATCTTTTTGAATTAGATATCATTAGCTACAAAAATGTATATTAAACCAGGGAAATGTTAAAGCCACAGTTCACCATTCAGCTCAATGCAGTGGCTTATTTCAAGCTTATAGCGTGGCACGTGTCTAATGACAAAACCACAAATAAAGGGGCACACGTTTTCATCTTGGAAATACACTCTATCCATGAGCAAAGAGACGGAGGAAAAGACATCTAATTTGCAAGCCAGAGGTCCAAGGTGAGATCTCCATAGGACTTTCTGGCTACTTCTAGAGTAGCTTGGGGGCAGGGACCAGACATCTATTCTTAGGAAAGTCACTCTCTTGCTTTGGTTCAGTATTGTCTGTGGCTCTACTCTATCAAAGAGGATGTTGAAAGCAATGACTTCTACACATCTACAATCTTTGAAGATGTTTCCTCTTGAACAATATTAATGACTGGTTAAAGTGCCTCAAGTTCTGAAGGCTGCTATGCAATGTGTCAATGCAGGTGAGAATGCTGACCTGGGTCGTGACCCAGTGCTGTTTGCTGGGCAAATCCAGGCATGGAGGAGGAGGGAGGGGGCAAAAGACTTGAGCAGAACCAGGCACAGCCTGTGGAGGAGGAGGAGGTAGCCTGAGATTTTCTTGGCTGCTGACTTGATCATGGGGAATGTCAACCTTTGATCTTACTGTACCTGAATAAAGGAGGTTCCCCAAAGAATGAACAGAATTATTGTGTCACCAAAAGATCCATTTAAGTCCTAATCTCTGCAACTGTGAATGTGACCTTAATTAAAATAGCATCAAGGAGGATCAAATTAAATGAGGTTATACTGGTTTAGGCCTCTAATTCGATGACTGGTGTCTTGGGCACACACACACACACACAACATGCAGTCATGGGTATCATGTGCAGATGGAGGCAGAGATCGGAGTGATGTGTCTACAGGCCAAGAAATGTCAAGATTGCCAGCAGCCATCAGAAGCCGGAAGAGAAGACTGTTGGGTTGGCTGGAGATCTCGCGCAAGGCGGATGCAGAGCGTACCACGTGGCGAGTTCCACATGGCAGCGGCAGACAGGGGACATGTAGCATGGTGGATTCCATGCAGCTGCTGCGGGTGTAGGGTGTTGGTTTGGAGCAGCTGAGGGGAATGAAGCATCAAGCAGCCCACATGCGCAAAGGTGCAGCCTACCAGACGCTGATGTATGGGCAGTGATGGCGCCTCAGCAGGATCCCCTGACCAATCCCAGGGGATGCGGGACTCTAGATACCTCCTCTTCCTATCTCATAGCCCCTTCATTCCTGCCTTAAGCCCTCCCCTTCCTGACCGGGCCCTTTAAATTTTCTTTACCGCGGAACATGAGCGCATTCTCCTGTACACACTATTACGGATGGGAGAGTTCAGCCTGAGAGCGTGTATTTCCAATAAAGCCTTGCCCAGCAGTTTTAATTCACTGCCTTTTGGTCATCTGGCTTTTCAGAGACGTTCCCTGAGAGCTTCCAGAAAGAAAGGACTCTGAAAACACCTTGATTTTGGACATCTGTCTGCCAGAACTGTAGGAGAATAAATTCCTTCTGTTTAAGACACCCAGTTTGTTGTAATTCTCTATGGCAGCTCTGGGAAACTAATTCACACAACTAAACAAATATAGATCTGTGTTTGGATACATTATCGACACCAATATTTGTATATAAGGATGATGACTTCAGTTTTCCAGTTCTTAATAACACATTGAATTATTGAGTATGATATTATCTTGGATATTAAAAACAGGAATGATTTGCTTGTCTTTTTTGCCTATTTTCTCCAATCACTGTTTTCTCTCTCTTTTTTTGTTCTAGACAGTTATCAGTTTTACAATGGACTCTCTGATTGAAGCAAATACCAAATTTTGCTTTGATCTTTTTCAAGAGATAAACAAAGATGAGGGTTACAAAAATATGTTTTTCTGTCCTCTGAGCCTCTCAGCTGCCCTGGGAATGGTCCGCCTGGGGGCTAGAAATGACAGTGCACGTCAGATCGATGAGGTATGTATCCATGAAGGCGCCACATGGGGTCCTGGACTCTGGGTGCACAAAGTCAGATGCTAATCCCACACTGAGAGGCTCGCTGCACTATGGGCTTGCTTTAGTCCTCGCTTTCTCTTCAAGTCTACCATTCTTCCAGGTTCAAACTCCATCTCCTTATGGAGCTTCCCCAGTCTTCCCATCAGACAGCGTTTCCTATTCATCTTCTTTGTCTCTATCTCTGTCTACAAGTCTGTCTCTCTATAATTATAGGTAACAATATTGCTGGTGATATTTAATATGTGTGTTTTCTCTCTTGCTTATTCCATTAACTAAATATTTATTAAGCACCATGTATTTGCCAGGGGCTCAAGATCTCAGTGTCCTCCTTGACCTTTCTCTTTCTCTCTCAATTCACACCACGTTGGTCAGAAGATCCTGTTGACTTCTCTTTCCAAATATATCCAGAATCTGTACCCTTCTTGCCATCTCCCTGAGGCCTGAACCTCACCATCTCTTCTAATCTGGCACTGTGGACAGTCTCCTGAAGCTGTTTCCGTGGGCCATCTCTTCTCAACACAGCAGCCTGGGAGCCTTTTAAATCCCTAAAGGTAGTCCTGGAGGGAGGGAAGCATTCAGTTACTTACTCTGCATTCCACCCTAGGATCTAAGGAAAGAAGCCTTCATTTCTTTGAATGATTATTGATTATTTTGTTTGACTGAGTAATCACTGTTACTTGTCACAGTATAAAAATGTTCCTGAAGCTCTTCAGGCTTCCTCCTGTTCATATCGTCTGAAAGACCCTTCCCCCTCATCATGCAGGTACTACACTTCAGTGAACTTTCCCAGAATGAAAGCAAAGAACCTGACCCCTGTTTGAAAAGCAAAAAAGCCGCGGAGGTTGACAGTTCTCTAGAAGGGCAGAAAGAAACCACAGAACCTCTGGGTGTGCAGGTGAGCTTC
>CM053412.1:11181207-11218241 GCA_028644305.1 Xerus rutilus | reverse complement strand
GGCTGTGATGCTTTCTTTAATGTTTTAACTTGACAGATTAAATTGTATGTATTCATTTGGTACAATATGATGTTTTGTTGTGTGTGTGTCTAATAACTATATATAGCTAATTAACATATACATTATCTTACAAAACTTTTTGCTACTCTTTTAAATTGTAAATTTTTAAAAATTCTAAAATAGGTTGTTTATTAAAATATCTGATTTTTATTTTGATCTTGAATGCAAACAATCTGGTTAAACTTGCTTTTTACTCTCATACGTCTCAATTCCTTTGTGAATGATAGTTTGATTTTTCCTTTTGAATCTTTTTATCTTTTAAACAATTAGCTAATTATTCAACTAATTATTTGCCCTGTTGTACTGTTGTGCTAGGATGCCTGGCTCAATTCTGAATGGGAGCAGTAAGAGTGGGCAGAATATTTTTTGCATGTGTGTAGATAATGTTTTTTTTTCATATTAAACACCTTTATATGCACTTTCAATGAACAGTATATATATATATTTATATATATATTTTTATCAACCATCTTTACTATACCCATTCCCCTTTCCTGCCCCCCACCTCCCCCATGTCGCGTCCAGTGTTTCTCTATTTCTCTTATGTTTCCCATTCCCACCTCCCTTATTCATCAGCATCCACTAATCAGAGAGACCATTCGGCATTTGATTTTTTGGGATTGGCTTACTTCACTTAGCATAATGCTAGATAATGTTTATTGACCAAGCAATGTTCCAAGATTGTAATTATTTCTTTTAGATTCAATGTATTAAGTTTAAATTATTTGAAGTAAAATGTTACTGTAATCAAGATTTTATTTTGATCAAGATTGTGTATGTAATTAAAATTAATACAAATAAACTTACATTCCAGAAATTCTTAAAACCATGTTTCATTTTAATTCATATATTTATTTATTTGTTTTGGTACTGGGAATTCAACCCTGGGGCACTTTACCACTGAGCTACATCCCCAGACTCTATGTTTTTGATCACAAAGAGAAAACTAGGTTTTTCTCTCCTCTTTTCTTTCTATTTATAAATAGAAATATTATATTTCTATTTATAAATATATATATGTATAAATTTATATTTATACATATATATATTTATAAATTTATATTTATACATATAAATATTTATAAATAGAATTTATAAATTCTATTTAAGGATGTATAAGATGATATGTTCCTTGTTCAATATGTAAAAATGACAATTTCCCCACTTAATGTGTTAATTCTAAAAGGCCACAATTTAAATCTAAAGAGGATTTTTATGGATCATGATAAACAGTTAAAAAGTTTATCTAAGGGGGGATACCTACAAAAATTGTGGAGGAATTTTGGAAAGCAGAAAACAATGAGGGGGTTGGGCTAGATGCCCAAACACTTTTGTCTGAGGTCAGGCACCCAAGAAACAAAGCAAAGACAATGGTTTTTATTCAGGTATTTTTTCTAGGAGGAGGAGATGCTTCTTGGAGAAAAGTAGGACAGGGCAAAGGAAAAATGTGAACGGGTCCTGTGGTTTCAGCTGGAGGTTGGCTCTGGCTGATCCTGTGGGAGCAGACTTTGCACTACAAAGTCAGACCCACCTGATGCGCCGGGGTCTTTTCATACTCTTACGCCAGTGAGCGGTGCCTGAGGTGTGCCATGGTAGAGGGGAGGATGGTGTGTGGCTTCCAGGCAGGTGGGTCCCATTTAGCTGAGAGTCATTGGGCCCAGAAAAGGAAGCTATGTACCATCAGCCTGAATAGCGGCAGGGTGGTAGGTGTACAGGCCAGGAAAGAGACGCACAGCGCGTTATCAGCTTGAAGAAGAAAATATTACAATTGGCGTCAATAACAGACATGTGGAGGTTGCACCAGGATCGTGAGTTATGGGGCAGGAAGGGAATCCTCAGAGCTCCGCTTCAGGGGCTATTTCCTGTCCTTACTGAGAAGCACAGGAACTATTTTTATCGTTCGTAATCGTCAACATTTTTTTTTTCAACTGGGGCAGTTTTGCAACCAGAAAGAAGAGACAGATAAAATAGAAGAGTATTGGGAGCCCAAGGATTGGGCTTGTGAAGACATTGACAGAGTCAGAGAGGATACAGACAGGGTCTGGGACAGGCCGGCGGGTTTCAGTGGCCAGCAGTTCACCATGGAGCAGGTCCTCGTGATGGCAACAGCCAGTGCGTGACCCCAGGAGTGGCTACCACAGGAGAAGCAAGGAGAAATCAGGGGAGCGAGAGGCCACCACATGGACAGCGGAGATGCACAGAGTGCTGGTGGCACTTAGGGTGGACAGGGAGGCCGGGAGCAGAGCACCAGGTGGCTCTATGGTTTGGGAAGGGGTGGTAGCCATGTAAGTCCCCACGGAGAACACTGGAGGCGATGAAGGAAGAAAGGCTTGGAAAAGCAAGAGCTGGGAGCAGATGGGGAATGGGGACCTGGCTTCCTGATCCCAAGGTAGTAGAGGCTGTTCCCAGAGAAGACTATGGGGGATGTAGTTGTCCTCAGGGGAAGGCTAGGTTTCCCTGAGAGAGAGAGCAGGTGAGGAAAGCCTTCAGAAAAGAGCAGAAGGCACCCGGAAATAGCTATGCAATGAGACGGACAAGACCTAGACTGATAGGGATATTAAAATACAGAGCATTATTGTCAACTCAAGGACTTTATGACATTTTATAAAACTAACATTTCCATTTCATTGGCATCCAGGGTTTATTCTATAACTTAAGTGTTAATTCTAACCATTACTCAATTTGCATATATTTCAGTGACAACTAAAAACATCCCACAAAGCTAATTAGGCACTGTATTGAGTTTACTTAAAGAACCATAATAAGAAAAAGTTGAAAGGAAACTGAGTATTGAGAGGGGCACCAGCAGGAGCCACCCCTTAAGGCTGCTCTTCTTCAGGCAGAGAAGACAGCCAAGGTGCCCTTGCAGTTGTTGTTTAGCGACAATGACAAATCTTCACACCCTTTGCTGAAGACTAAGACCATTCCAAATGCTGTTTCTTTTAATGAACGAGCAGAGCCGGTAGGAATGCCCCAGTGTTGGCAGGAAAAACTGGAATTTGGAGGTGTGATTTCCTATGAAGTTTTGTTCCCCTCTTTGGTGATACTCTTTTCCTGGAATCAGGGAGGTTGTTGGGTGCTTACACACTATTGGCACTTAACACAGTGTCCGGTACATTGTAGACTCAATAAGTATTTATTGAATGAATCAAAATGAACTTTTTATAATTGATGGACAGAATGCATGAGAACAAGCGTGATTGTGTGTGTGTGTGGTTGCATGTGTGTTTGAGAGCCACATGTTCCTTTTTCTAGCCCTTTTCTAGCAAGACACTTTTCTTTCATTTTCTTCTTTGCACATGACACCCCCAAATAATGCAACTGCAAAACTAACTTTGTCACCGAGAATGGCTTGTCAGGACACGACTCTCTTCATCTGTGGGAAGTCAAGTATGCTTTTAATTCATGTCTGCATCAGACTATCTAAACTAGTGGTTCCCAACCTTGGCTGCACAACCTAGTGCCTGGGGTGATACAAATTTGGATGCCTGGTTCCCATGCCAGAAATGCTGTCTCAGGTAGTCTGGATTTTTTTTCAAGTTCCAGGATATTTTAAAGTGCTTCTGAGGTGCAAAACGATTGCTCTGAACAGGTATTTCCAGAGGGTCCCCAGTATCACTAGGAATGAAGATCCCCTCTGCCCCCACCAATGGGTCATAATTCATTTGACCTGGATATTCTACTTCTGCCCTTTAGTTCTTGTTTGGGTTCAAGATCCTGCTTTCAGTCTTGTTTTGTTCTGTGATTAATTTGGATCTCTTTATGCTCAAGCTCTAAAAAAAAAAAAAAAAAAAAAAAAGGATTTCTACCTGTAATCCCAGCTGCTTGGGAGGCTGAGACAGGAAGATTGCAAGTTCAAGGCCAGCCTCAGCAACTAAGTGAGGCCCTAAGCAACTCAGTGAGACCCTGTTCCAAAATGAAAAATAAAAAAGGTTGGCCCCTGGGTTAAATCCCCAATACTTCCTGCCCCCACCACGAAAAGAAAAAAAATTCTAAAGGATTTTGGAGAAGTTAGAATTTAAACTATTCACTCTGTCTGTGTCTAAAGTGCACACTGTATGAGCTATGGTTGATTCACAGCTGCTCACAACTTCAAACATATGACTTCATGGCCATGAATGAAGATGGAAGGAATTGAATCCTCAGTTTGCCATAAACTGTGCATGCCATTTTTATTAGGGAAATTATCATTGAGAAACCAAATGTTGTTTCACTGGAAATACAAACTTTAATGACTAGGTAGAGGCAGAGACAGAGCTATAAATGAAAGATCTGAGCTGCTCATTTCACATAAGCTTCCTAGTTCTTTGTGCAGCCACGTCTTTCTTTCCAAGAGCCAGGTAAGTTCTTCCTTTAGCTAATTTAAGACTTCTGTGTTTTGAGAATATGAATGTCTGTCAGTTTGAAGAAAGTATTTTCTATTGTGCATAGACTTTCTTTGAGGTGGCTTTATTTAATTCAGGCCTGCATGACCATAACAATGTATCTTCTTTATCCTGTTTAACCTGAGTTAATTCATTTTATTTATGAGTAAAAATCTATGAGAAATCCCTATAAGGAAACCTGAGGTTGATATTGAAGCCATAATAGCATTCATAGGGTGCCTCAGCAGAGATGAACCTCCCAGGTTCCCAAAGTATGTGCATTATTTAATTTTGCATTTATTTTATTCTTGTTTTCAGATTCTTCTTAAAGCCTTTGTTAAGTAGTTATAAAGTAGCTGGTGATTAAGAAAATGTAAAGCATGTTCTAATTGTCTATTTTGGTAAATATTAATTGAACTTTAAAATTATAATTTTTTTGTGCTGGGCATGGGAGTGCATGCCATAATCCCAGCTACTCAGGAGGCTGAGACAGGAGGATCACAAGTTTGAGGAAAGCCTGGGAAACTTAGCAAAACCTTGTCTCAAAATAAAAATAAAAAGGGCTGGGGGGTAGCTCAGTGGCAGAGCACCCCTGGATTCAATCCCCAGTTCTGAAAAAAACATAAGTGAGATAACAAAAGTGCTATTGAACCAAATAAGCCTGAAACAATACAAAAGAAAAGTAAAATAAAAAAAAGAAAACCTTCTCACTCTACGCAATAATCCATTACTAGAGATATTTCATTGACCTTCAGGAAAATTTGGCCTGGAGTCGTTTCCCTGGAGTTGTGGATTGGAGTTTAAGAGTATAGTATTCTCCAGACTGGATTTTGGCTCAGCTGAGAAACAGAAAGCCCCGGCTCCAGGCTGGACTGCTGGCTTCGTGTTGTGGAGGCCGATGGGAGCACACTGCTTGGACTTGAGGCCAGTGGGGATTCTTCTGCCTCCCAGACCCTGTGTTGCTGCACAAGCTGGGCATCGGCAGGGCAGGGCTGGATTTGCCTGGAGAAGCCAGGCATAAGGAGGAGGCGGTTGGGAGGCAAAGCAGGCAGGTTCTGACAGAGAACAAGAGAGAATAAAACCATTAAGGCGTTCACTGTGCCAGACTCCCGGTGACTCATGTCTCCCATCAGGAGAGGCCCACAGAAGGGTGAGAAGCACCAGCCACGACCTGTACCGAGAGGGTGAAAACTCTCTTTTCTGGGTCAGTGCAGTGTGGCATCCCGCAGTTCCATGCACATGTTCAGTACTGACCGCTGTCGCTGTTCTAGATCTCACGAAACCCACCATGGAGTCACTCGGTGCAGCAAACATTCATTTGGGGATTGATCTTCTCAAAGAACTGAAGAAAACAGAGAATGGCAACATCCTTTTTTCCCCCGTGGGCATCTCAACTGCCATTGGCATGCTTCTCCTGGGGACACGAGGAGCCACAGCCTCCCAGTTACGGAAGGTAGGGCCTTCCTTTGCTCTCCATGCACAGCTTGTTTCTGGGGACCAGGCTTTGAGCATCACCTTGGAAACATGCTCATGTTGACCTGTGAGCCAGGAAACAAAGCCTGTGAGGACAGGGAGGAATTTCAGGTCTGTCAGGGAAGTTCTCTGCCCTTTCCAAATGCCATCACGCCATCTGCTCCTTGATGCTTGACATTCCTTTGGGTGGCGGCTGTGTGAGTGACCTGTGGGAAGTCACTGCTCTCATAATTAAAGATAGAACCTGAAGAGCAAAAAACTATTGGGAGAAGTGACATAAGCCCCACTTCACCTAAATGATGCCAAAGATAAATGCATGAATGAATATGTGAAAAGGCTGCTCTGAAGAGATCAGGGGCAACGGGGACCTTCTTAGGACTTTAGCAAGGGGATAAATGTCACCTATATCCATTGAGGTCTTTTAAACAAGCATCCACTTTTCTGACTGAGTCTTTGTGAGATTTTCTCTGTTCTGACAACTGCAATATTTTCTCCCTATCAGGTATTTTACTCTGAAAAAGACACAGAAATCTCCAGAAGAGAGGTTGAAGAAAAAGAGGTGGGACACATGCTTTATAATTGTCAATTTGGTTCCTTATTAGCTGTGGGATCACTGGGAAAAGGCCTGGGATAAGCATGACAGAGGTATCATTTCACACTTATTACCAAGCAATAAGAATCACTGTAGGCAAATGATGTTGCTAGCTGTATCCATTTATCTTCTGTCGCTATCACAAAATACCTGAGGCTGAATACTTTATAAAGAAAAGAATTTCTTTATTTAGCTCACAATTTTAGAAGCTGAAAGTCCAAACTGAGTGGTTCCATTTGTTTGGCTTCTAGTGAAGTCCCCTTGGATGCAATACAATGTGGTAGATAAGGGAAATAGAAACTGCTGTATGTAGAAAGGACCAAGTTTGCAGGCTGACCTTGCTTCATAACCACCCACTCTCAAGAGAACTAACTCACCCTGTGAGACTAGCATTCATCTTTTCTAAGGGCAGTGCCTCAAGCGATCCAGCCACTTCTTACTGGGTCTCTTAAGTGTTCCACCACCTCTTAACATCACACTGCAGTGGGGACTAAGCCTCCAGCACATGAACTCCTAGGGGACGAACCACTTCAGAGCCAGCGCTAGATTATACAACAATAATAAATACAATATTAAGAAGAAACATTAATGAACAATGACCTCTGTGAGCATTAATAGACTGAAAAGCCCTCACAGCAGAACGGATGGGTTTTGGAATTAAACAAATTTGGGTTCAAGTGCTGGCTGTCACGTAAGAACTATGCTACTTTGAACAAGTTATTTATCTTCTTTGACCCTCTCTGAGGTATCCAGTAGAGGATCTGGAAAAGACTGATAACTCACAGGTGGTGGTGGTGGTTGTAGCAGGTGATGCTATCACTCAATTCCATCCATGTTTTGGCACTTCTGATATTTTATCTAAAATAATAGTAGCGCAGGACCTTTGATCTCCTGGAGTCTCCTCCAGCTCGAGTGTTCTAGCGTGCCTCTCTCAGTCTGCCCAAATACGGGGAAGGGATGAAGTCCAGTGGGCCAGGGCTAACATCAGGAGATGGCCAGAGCTCTCAAGAAGGGCACAACTGCTCTGACGGTGGTCGTAGTCCAGCTCCATGCCCTCACAAGATCAACTCAAATCCGCAGCAGCATAAGCTGCTCGTTTCACAATCCCAAAAGACTAGGTTGTCTGTGTGGCTCATTTGCGAGGACAGAGAGTCAGGCTTCCTTCCAGGGTTTGCCCAACAGGGTTGGGTCAGGTGGCTAATACGATGTGCATGCAGCTGAGTCCTGCAGTTTTGTCCAGAGCATGTTCCCTCCCAAGTATGGGAATCTCCTCTCTAACTATAATTACCTATCCTTTGTCTGAATTAAGCAAAGACACGTTCCCTTGATAGATGCTCGTCTCCATGGTGAAGGGCGTGGTGGCTGGGTGGGAGTTGAATCCCAGGTTTGTGTGGACGCAACCTGTAGAACCCTGTGAAGCAGTTCTATCCCTTCTCCAGGATTATTTTGGGAGCCAAAATAATAGCCAGAGGTATGGGAAGAGTAGAATTGATGATTGAAAAGATATTAGTACAGGAACACATAGTAGGGGCCACGGACTCTGATCTCATGAATAGAGGGAGAAACAGATAAGCAAAGTGATTTGCCCAGAGACAGGCTTGACGTATACCGTTTGATTATCACATGAAACCAGAGTATTCTGAACCTTGCTTTTAAACACTGATAAAATCTTAAGACATATATGTAAAAGGCATAGGGAATAATCCAAGCAACACCCTTTATTTCTACCTCCCAGTATAAGAAACAGACTATTATTAAATTCCCTGGTGCCTCCTAAGTACCTTCTCAGAGCACCACACCCCTTGTCTCTGGAGAGGAGAGTTTCCACTGCCTTGAATTAGGTGTTCATTATGCTATGCATTTGCTATTTGATTGCGTGCAAACTTCTTTTCTTCATTACTGTTTGCCACTTATTTTGGGCTCAGTATTTTGTTTACAAGATTCAATTATTTTAGGTGGATATTTGTAGTCCCAGTTGATTCATTTCCTCAGGTCTTTACTGATTTGTTGTGCTGATGGGGCCAGTCTCCCTCCCTCCCTCCTTTCCACCCTCTCTTCTTCCTTCCTTCCTTCTCACTACAAACCATGCTGAAATGACCCTTGTCAACTCCCTGGTTTGCCTGGGTGAGCGTTTGTCTGGTCCTGAGCCAACCAATGGGGTGCCATTCAAGTGGCTATTGAACACTTGAAATGCATTTGTTTGAATAGAGATGAACTGCAGGTGTAAAATACACATGGGATTTGAAGAGCTTAGTATGAGAAATGAATCACTAATTTATATATATATATCATTTTGAAATAATATATTTATCATATATTAATGTGCAATTAATTTTCTATAGTTAATTCCATGTAATTAACAACATGCAGTTAATACACAATTAGTAATTATATATTAATCAATATGTAATTAATACATAGTAGTTACACATTGAAATGACATTCTGGATATATTGGGTTGCATAAAATATAATGTTAAAGTTATTTGTTTCTTTTTACTTTATTTTAACAGTTTTATCATTCAGAGATTGTCATATTCGCCTATTTAAAGTGGACAATTTGATGATTTTTAGTAGGCTCACAGAGTTGTTAACTGTCACTAAAATCTGTTCTGGAACATTTTTGTCACCTGCGAAAGGAATGCCAAAACCACGAGGAGTCATTCTCCATTGGTTCCCCACCCAGCGCCTAACCTCTCCCCTGAACCCCTCAGCCCTGGGCAGTCACTGACCTACTTTCAGTATTAAAACGCTTATTCAGGACACTTTTTTCCACATTTCTCCTCTCTAACTATAATTACATATCCTTTGACCAACATCTCTTTCCTTTCTTCCCCTTAAACACCTAGGCCATTCTGCTCTCTACTTCCACGAGAGCAACATTTTTGAATTCCACATGAGTGAAATCATGCAGTATTTGTCTTTCTATGTCTGGCTTATTTCATATATATATTCTCCAGGTTTTTCTATATAGTCATAAGTGACAGGATTTCATTCTTTTTATGGCTTAATAGTATTTCATTATGTATTATAAATATATATATACTATAAAATTGTATATACATATATTATGTATTATTTATCCATTCATCTGTTTCTTCTTACTTTCAAAAACATGGTTACTAGAGAATTTAAGATTATATGTGTGTCTTGCATTTGTGGCTTGCCTTATATTCCTATTGAACAGTATCAGTTGACAATGTAAACCTGAGAGGTGGAGTGTTTAGTTTTATTAAATATTACCAAATAGTTTGCTCAGGGGATTGTACTATACTCATTTTCCTCAGCAGTGTATACAGGTTAATTTTATACCATTGTCCAGGGAGAGTGGGACTTGAAATTCCCCTGACTTTACAATTCTCAGTCATCTGTAACATATATGATATCTATATTATCTGTACCTGTTGATGATCATATGACTTTTTCCTTGCTAATGGAGTGAATTATATTAATAGAATTTCTTATGGCAAGACATTCTCTCATTTGTAGAATAATCAACTTGGTCATGATATTTTTAAAATTAATTTCTTAATTTCTCATTTGTTTTTGAAGAACAATTTTCCTGGAGATACCATTCTTGGCTGGTGGGGTTTTTCTTTTAGTATCAAATAGATCATCCCAATCCTTTATAGCCTTGAAGGTTTTGCTGAAAAATCCTTTCATAATTGTAGCTCCCTTGTATGTTACAAGTTGCTTTTCTTTTGCTGCTTTCAAGATTCTCTCTTTGTCGCTTTTGACAGTTTGGTTATGTTGTGCTGCAGTGGAGAACTCTTTAGTTTCATCCTAGTTGGAATTTTTTGAGTTTCAAATTTGTACATCCATTTATTTCCTTAGATTTGTAGCCATTATTTCTGCCAGCAGGCCCTCTGTATTTTTCTTTTCCCCCCCATTCTTTGGCTCCCATGATGTGTGTGCTGTTCCACTTAATAAAGTTCCACAAATGCCTTAAGTTCTCTTTACTTTTTTTCATTTTCTCCCTCTCTCCCTTTGTCTTTGTAATTTTGAATGACCTGTCTTTCAGCTCACAGATTCTTTATTCTGCCTGGTCAAGTCTGCTGTTGAGTTTCTCTAGTAATTTTTTCCACTTCAGTTGTATTCTTCATTTCCAGCATTTGTTTGGGTTTTCTTCATCATTTCCATCTCTGTTAATATTTTCATTTGGTTCATGCACTGTTTTCCTGATTATATTTAGTGGCCTCTCTGTGCCCTGTTTTAATTTATTGAGTGTCCTCCTATTAGTTATTTTGAACATTTGGTCTGGTAATTCATATATCTCTATTTCTTTAAGGTCAGTTTTTGGAGATTATTTCATTGATTGGGTTTTATTCTCCTGTTTTTTTTTTTTTTTTTTTTTGGTATTCCTTGTTATCTTTTGTTGGTCTTTGGCATTTGAAAAATTAGCCACTTCTCCTATGGACTACTTTAGTATAGGGAGTACTTTCTTGATTCAAGCTAGCTAGAGATTCTGGAGATCCTCAAATCTTTTCTGAGGACTTGTCTTCTCAGCTTTGTAATACAATGTTTGTGAAAGAGGTTTATTGTTTTTAGTTGGGAGCGTCCTCTGTTGTCCATCGGTGTTACTGCACATTCTGGTGCACCCTGATCACTTGGATTCTCAATGGACTCCACTGTGGTGTTCTGTTCCTGTCAGGACTTAAAATCAGACAAAGCAGAGACCAGACTCTCAGGGAGCTCCCCTAAAAGGATACGGGATATACTGTTCTACTCTCCCATTTTTTTCTTCAGGAAGGAACCAGTTGCTGTGAGTTTCCTGTCTTACAGGCCCTGTTGTGGGCCAGAGCTCTGGTGAACGAACATCATGATCTTTTCCTACAGGGCTTCAGAGCAGTGGGCTTCCCACTCACCTGTGCAAACAGGAACCTCTCAACTGCCTTCTGGGTTTCTCCCAAAGGCATTTTGTCTTTATTTTAAAGTTGGTGGAGTTCTAAATATGAAAATTCATACCTTTCCTTAATTCTGGATAATTCTCAGATACTTCATTTTTCTGAACAATGCTTGCCTGCCATTTTCTCCTTTCTTGCTTTTGAAAGAAAGCTAGTATTCTTATTCTATTGTCCAGATTTCTTTATGCCAAATATATTTTTCGTCACTTCGTTTTTGTACACATTCTGGGAAAATTATTCAGCTCAATCTTTAGTTTGATAGTTTAGCAGTGTTTAACAGGCTGTTTAACAAGCTAAACACTTTTAATTCACTTCCATTCACTTTGAATTTTAATACTCATTGAATTCAGCTTTTAATTTTAATAGTTACTGAATATTCATTTCTAGGATCTGTACTTGATTATTACAGCAACCCAAAAACTATTGCTAGTCAGTTGTTTTTTAAACCCACTTTTAATGATTTGGGGGAAATTAACATTCTCAATATTCTTTTTTCTAAACATGATAGCTGATAATGTTAATGTCTAATTTCCTAATGGCCTACTGTGGCTGTTTGCTATTTTTTCATAATTCTTAATCTGGGATTTGTTTTTTATGATTTATAACTTTGGAATATGAGATTATATTTGGCTGATAATTTTGGGAGTCCAGTAAAGCCTGTGACGTAGTTATCTTTCTAATAAAGACAATTTTTTTTCTGGAGTAGTTAACTTCTTAGGTTGAGGTTTCCTAAGCTGACAAAATAGTATTAATTCAAACCCCAAACCATTTTTCCAAAAGACCTCTCCTCTCTTCCCTCATATGCAAGCTAACTCAGTCACAACCAGCTCACTGGAGAAATATAGCTTCATATCTCAAAGGCTCAAATACTTTGATCTGCTCATAGCACATCCAAGTCAACCTGGGTAGCCAGAAAAGATTGCCAGCCTCCAAAGGCTCATAGTAGAAGAAGGTAGCTGAAGGTCAAACTCAGCATCCTAGATTTTGTTAGAGCAGCACACTTTTACATTTGAAAGTCTTTAAATGTTCATTATTTACAAAAATTAATGAAGTGTCTATTTGATGCATGCATCTCTAGGCACTGGGAAACCATTAAAGAAATAAAGAGACAAAACAAAGGAACAAATCAACCAACCCATGGGACTCACATGCTAGAGGAAGATGGCCTTTCTGTTCTAGGTGCAAACAGGAACAGGTCATTCACTTCAAAACCAAAATGCCCTCTTTTTGTATCCACTATGATTTAAAACAGGCAGATACCACCAAACAGGCAATGAGATTATTCTCCTCTTTGCTCCAGAGATGTGTTCTTGGTTAGCTGGCTCTTCCATGGAATGTATCTCAGCCCTCAATTAGAAAATTGAGGGATCCTGTGGGAAATGTCCAGAAAAGCTTGATTGTTTTTCAGAGACAGTGATAAATCTCATTTTAGTTCTACATGTAGTTCTGACAAATGACTACTTATTCCATCAAGAGTCACTTTTTTTTTTTTAATCCACTATCTGTCTAGAACAGAATTTTCTCAACTCTGGCAGATAAGAATTATCATCTACTTCCCTTAGGTGCTTGGAGTGTTATGGGCAGATAAAAACAATGTATGAAACACTTACTAGACAATTACATTTGAGACCAAAAATACAACCTGAGTCAGAAAAGAAAGATCTGTGGTGCTGGAGAAAGCTTCTCTGTGGAGCTGAGACTTGTCATGACTTACAGGATCCTATGATTCATGTAAAAGCTAATCGACATCTACGGGCCACACAGAACCCACAGACTGCACCCAAGGGTGCCCAGCTGAGGGGAACACTCCATAGCGGAATTCTCTTGAAGGAGAATCCAGGCTTCCTTTTGCCAAGATAACCTATTGAGTTTTTGTTTTGATTTTGAAGATTGTGAAGACAGAAGAGATCCATCATCAATTACAAAAGTTTTTGACTGAAATAAACAAACTCACTAATGATTATGAACTGAACATAGCTAACAGGCTGTTTGGAGAAAAAACATTCCTCTTCCTTCAAGTAAGTTTTGCTGTGTCCAGCACATCTGTGAGTGATAGTGTGAATGGCCAGGTACCTGCCAGGACTGTGGGTCCTGGGAGCATGCCATCCAAGTTGGCTGCCTGGCTCCACCTGTATCACTGATGGTACTTCTGGCCTGCGCCCCAGACATTCAGTTTCTTTTTAATTCTGACATTCTGAACATGATTTTTGCCTTAATCCTTTTGCATCTGCATAAAATTGCATGTGGAGGTATTTAAAGTGAATTTCCAAGGACCTAAAAGTTCCTTTTTTAATTTTTTGACATTAGTTGTCCTAATCAACAGATAATTTTATTTAGAGCTGTTGGCAATTGACAAATTGACTTTTAAACGTCTTTCTATTTCTTTCCTGTTTTTCCTAAAGAAATACTTAGATTATGTTGAAAAATATTACCATGCATCTCTGGAACCTGTTGATTTTATAAATGCAGCAGATGAAAGTCGAAAGAAGATTAATTCCTGGGTTGAAAGCCAAACAAATGGTAGAGTATGGGTGGGTCGCTGGTTATACAAAGACTTCTTGACTGTCTGCTGTGAGTGCAGCCCAGGCTTGGCACTGCATGGGAGCCAGGTGGACAAGCTTTGGGAGGGGTCTTGAGATGGGTTTAGCAGGGTCGAACAGGCAGGGCTGGGTATAAGGGGGAGGGTGCTGCAGATAGTGAAATGGTTACAGCAATGGGGATGTTCAAGGGGAACACAGGAAGCCAGCTGCGTGGAAATACTTGAAGGACTGTTTGAACACGGCTGTGCATCAGAGTACCACTGGCTTCCTCAAACTGGGCTTATGTGTGTCTTGAGTATATTCTTTCCTGCATCAGGACTTCTCTGTTTGAGTATGGGTCCCTCAGTGCAAATGTCACAGAGGGCTCCCTTTCTCTTGGTTAAGTGAGGGACATGCCACTCTCCCATCAAGACCTGTCTTTGCTACTTATAGCTGGGGCCACCTGGGCCTCATCTCCACTTGGGCGTCATGCAGGGCGGATACAATGCTCAGTCCCATCTCCAGCAGGGAATTTGATGAATTCCTCACTCCTTCATCCCCTTCTCATTCCCTATGAGTCAAAAACACAAGAAATACTGAAGAGGAAAGTTCATGTGGAGATTCCCTTGGGGAAACAATAGCTGATATTTAGCATTTTTTATTTCAGTTGTCAGGGAGATTGCTGTTATTACAGAATGCTTTGTTTAAAGAAAGTAACTTAAAAGAATCAGAAAATAAGGAGTCTATCAAAAGATTGGTTGAACAGCGTTTTTCAGAATTTAGCGTGGGATGGACTGAACCCAGAGCCCAAAATATCAATTCCTTTTTAATAGAATAAGCAATCTCTCAATCTCAGGTGAGCCATATTGAATAAGGAAGAATAGTTGTTCACCAAGTGCTTATGAGGTTCCAGATAGTGTTTGAGGCTTTATCCATATTAAATCACTCCTTTCAACAACCCTGTGAGGCAGGTTTTATTCCTATTTTGCAGATGTGGAAACTGAGGCACAGAGAACTTAAATAACTTGCCCAAGATTCCTCAGCTGATAAGAGGCAAAACTGGATGCCATCAGAGGCAATCTGACCCCAGAGCCGGGACACTCAACCATCAACCTCAATTTATCCAGTGGGATAAATAGGCGATGGGCAGAGTGACAACCTCCCCACCGATTCTGCAATGAACCCACTGTCGGCAAGGCCTTCAGGTGCTGACCTGGCTAAGTTTTCGGTCATCAGTCAAGGCTGTCTGCATCCTATCTGCCACACCTATCATTTGTAATCTGGAAGATAGGCCAAGCTTTTCTGTTTTTGTTTTCATTTGCAGAAAAAATCAAAGACCTGTTTCCAGATGGCTCTCTCAGCAGCTCTACGAAGTTGGTGCTGATAAACACAGTTTATTTTAAAGGACTGTGGGATAGGGAGTTTAAGAAAGAAAATACCAAGGAGGAAGAATTTTGGCTGAATAAGGTATGGTTCTTTATTTATGAGATGTGTTTACACATGGAATATAAAATCTAAAGTCATATTTGAGCAAAAATACTCCTTCTGTGCTGATCTTTTCATTTTGGTACTGGAGATTGAACTCAGGGGCACTCAACCACTGAGCCACATCCCCAGCCTATTTTGTGTTTTATGTAGAGACAGGGTCTCACTGAGTTGCTTAGCGCCTCACCGTTGCTGAGGCTGGCTTTGAACTTGGGATCCTCCTGTCTCAGCTTCCCAAAGTGCTGGGATTACAGTCTTGCGCCACCGCGCCCGGCTTCTGTGCTGATCTTTAGCATTGTTATTATTATTATTGTCTAATTACTTCAGTAAGCTAGCTTGGTTGCCTGTGCCTTTGGTCTTATGACTTTTGACATGCTGTGCCCTGTTAATTTGTTACAGAAGACAAGTAAATCTGTGTGGATGATGGAACAGCTCCATTCTTTCAGTTTCATTTCCTTAGAGGACTTGGAGGCCAAAATCGTGGGGATTCCATATAAAAACAATGACCTAAGCATGTTCGTGCTTCTGCCCAACGACATAGAGGGTCTGGAGAAGGTAAACCCTTTGGTCTCCTATGCTGCTTTTGATCCCTAAGGCTTTGTTCCCAACACTTGGGTTCCATGGTCCTGGAAGCAGGCGTCTGAGCAGCAGCTGGTGCTGGCTGGGGTCCTGTAGAGGGTTTCTCCCTCTCTGCAGCAGCCACAGATGGAGCTCTGAAGAGGAACATTAAATGGTATCAGGCTCATTGGGAATAACCTGGACTCAGATATTTTGGGGTGAGCTAAAATGAACATTTAGGATTCTGTGAGAGTTCTAAAGATTCCTACACCTTTTGAAGAAATGGTTGGTATCTATGGACCCCTTTCTTGGAAAAAAAATCACATATGCATATTTATAGCAAATTTTGGATACTACTCAGTAGGCCTTCAGAACTTTTGCATTTCCTTTTTTTTTTGGTACCAGGAAATGAACTCAGGGGTACTTGACCACTAAGCCACATCCTCAGCCCTATTTTGTGTTTTGCTTAGAGATGAGGTCACCGAGTTGCCTAGTGCCTCGCCGTTGCTGAGGCTGGCTTTGAACTCGTGATCTCCTGTCTCAGCCTCCCAGAGGGCTGGGATTACAGGCTTGCGCCACCGCGCCTGGCTTGAATTTCCTTTTTGACCTTTAGTCTGGAACTCATTGATTTAGATACACCCACTTTGCAGTTAAAATGTGAATGTGACTAGTGTCTTGTATTCCAGACATCAGGAGGGCTTCGTTCCAAATCCCCATTCCTTTAGTAGCTTTCTGACCACTGAAGCTTCTTACCTTCCTGAATCTCAGCATTTTTTCCCAGCCATAGATCAGGCTTCATGGGGCTTAATATGCAGTGTTGTATGATTGGGGAGATGGAGCCTTCAATGAGTGGAGGGCATAGAAAACACTCAATAAATGGTAGCTGCTATATGGTTAAAATACCAGATTTAGTCTGTGCTGTGACACTTTGCTAGTAGCATTATAGCATGGAAATATTTTGGAAGAGCAAAGTAGCAATATGTATGAGAGCTTTAAGAGTATTTATTCTCTTATTCAGAAATGCCAGGTATGAGAATCACCCTAAGGAAATGATTCAGAAGACAAAGATTGCCCTTCTGAGTCAAATCAGTAATTTCAGCATTGAATACATTAGGAAAACCAGTTCAAAATTTATAGTACTTACCATTTTCAATATTTACAGTATTTATCAGCCTCTATCATAATGCCTGGTACACACTAAATGTTTGTAAAGTGAATAAAGAGATGAATGTAGGCTAACATGTATCACCTTGATGGGAATATTATGCAGCAGTTTGAAGGTATGCAGGTGAGATATGCAATAGAGTGAAAAACTTAAATTATATGAAGTAGACATTCACTGTGATTGCAACTATGTAAATATATATGCACATACAAAGATTGGAGGAAGATGGAAAAAAATGAAATATGTATCAAATTGCTAGAATAAGAAATAACTTATTTTTCATCTTTAAAAATTCATTTAATGGTATTGAGTTTTCCCATGCACATAGATAATTTAAAGAGAGAAACAGAACTGAATGCTATAGAAAGACAATAGCGTGGTAAAATGAAGTTTTACTTTTATTTATTACTAAAACTACTAATTTCTGATACAAATCAGTACCTTGCTGTTTTGTTTTTATCCATAATCATGCCAATCTGCTTTCTCCCCCCACCTCCTTTTTAAAAAATAGATTATAGACCAAATCACTCCTGAGAAATTAATAGAGTTGACCAGCCCGGGGCATATGGAGGAAAGGAACGTGAGCTTACGCTTGCCCAGGCTGGAGGTGGAGGGGAGTTTCGACCTGCAGCCGCTCCTGTCCGCCAGCGAGCTGGGCGTGGCCTTCAGCGAGAGCGGCGCGGGAACATGTTCCTCGGGAACAAGCGCCGGCTCGGGGCTGCAGGCCCAGAGGTTCCTGCACAGGTCCTTCGTGCAGGTCACCGAGGAAGGCGCAGAAGCCACAGCTGCTACTGGCATAAGTTACATCGTCTCATCAGCCCCGGACTATGAGCAAGTCCACTGCGATCACCCCTTCCTGTTCTTCATCAGGCACCGTGAAGCCAACAGCATCCTCTTCTTTGGCAGATTTTCTTCTCCCTGAGACAGTGGTGGCCATGAGGTGGCTGCTCTTAGAAAACAAGAAGCCGTGTTGGAGCATCAGTAGGATCATGGAAATCGTCCGTGCGTTTCCACTTTGAGTTGCTGGCATTCCAATCGTAACATTAAATCGGTGTTTTAATGACTGTAAGAGTGTATGTTTATAACTTTGCTTGAAAGTGAAACGTCCTTTGGTTTGTGCTGTGCGTAATGTAAATCAGACTGAAACTCGTGGATACTCCCTTTGGAAGTAAATCAACGTCTTGTAAATTTTTGTGCATCAGCGGGGAGAATTGGTATCATTGATAAAGAGAATGGATTCTTCTTGGGATTTTAGGGGTCTTTCCAGTTCTAATAGTTTGGCATGTTATAATTTATAAGTACAATATAACAACAATTCAATTTATGCATTATTTATTTCTTCTCAACAGATATTGTGGCAAACTGCACATAGCAAAGAGAATTTAGAAACACATTAGGAAAACATAAATTAAAATGCGAATGCCAGATCAAAATGAAACAATATTCCAGATAGAGAGGATTCCCTTATTTTCACCTTTCTAACAGCTATTACCTACTGTTATGTTCCACAAACATTTTGATACTTGAAATGAATGTGATAATTGAGGAGATAAATGTTGCAGCCATTAGCACTCCTACATTGTCACTCTTTTAGGTTTTGGCAAGTAAATACTTGAAAAAACTTTTAGAATAGTAGCTGTCTCGTTTATGTATTCCTATTAATTTTTTAGTGAGACATGAGTATTACCAAATGGTACTTTTTTTGTTTTTGTGGTGCTGGGGACTGAACCCAGAACCCAGGTCCTCTTGCACAGCAGGCAAGCACTCTACCACTGAGCTGCATCTGTGGTATTTTTTTTTTTTTTTGGCACCAGGGACTGAACTCAGGGGCACTCGACCACTGAGCCACATCCCCAGCCCTATTTTGTGTTTTATGTAGAGACAGGGTCTCACTGAGTCACTTAGCACCTCTGGTATTTTTTTTTTTTTAAAGATTCTTTTAAAAAAGCTTTGAATCTTTTTCCGGTGCTTTTTCATGGTGAACCTGTTTTACTTTTATCAGTTGTTAGTAAGATCACCTTACTGACTTATTTTTCAGCAGTTTGTGGAACTATAATTAACATACCATAAAATTCATATACATTGTAAATTACAGCTAATTGATTTTTGGTAAATTTCCAGAGTTGTGCATCCATTATCCAAATCCAGTTTTAGAAGGTTTCCATTACCCTGAAAAACTTTCCTCATGCCCGTTCCCACCTCCAGCCCCAGGCACTCGCTGATTTGTTTTCTATATTTATAATTTTTACTTTCCTACATTTCATATAAATGGAACTATACAATGTATATTTAATGTGTCTTCCTTCATTTGCATAATGTGTTTTGAGTTTTATCCTTTTGTAGCAGGTATTGATGTTTTAAAAAAATTATTAGTGCATTTTAACTACACAGAATAATGGAGTTCATTGTGGCATGCATCGAATCTTAATGCACTTTTATTGCTGAATATTGTTCTGTTTTGTGGAAAAGATGCATTTGTTTATCTAGATATCAGCTCATGGGCCTTCAGCTTGGTCCCACTCATTACCATTATGAGTTATGAACATTTGGGTAAAGGTCTTTGTGTGAACATAGGTTTTCGTTTCTTTTGGGTAGATTCCTAGGAGTATCACTACAGGGTCATGTGATAATTTGTTTAGCTTTTTAAGAAACTGCAAACTGTTTTCCAGTGCGTTTATATCTTTTTATATTCTCACCAGTAATGTGTAAAGTTCCATTCTTTCCACATCCCTGCCAACATCAGTGTTTCCATGATTATAGTCCTACTGGGTGGAGGTGGCATCCTATTGTGATTTTAATTGACATTTCCATGATTAATTAGGCTGATCATTTTTTAATGTAGTTATTGGCCAGTTGTATGCCTTCTTATATTTCAATCGTTTGCTCATTTTAAAATTGAGTAGTTTGTCTTCTTCCTTTATTATTAAATGAAAGACTTTTTTTAAATACACTTTGGCTATCAGTCCTTTATTAAATCTATGATGTGTGAATATTTCTTCACAGTCTGTGGTTTCTCTTAATTTTAATATTAAATTAAATTGAAATTAAAAATTTAAATTAATTAAATGTTATTTTTCATATCGTTTAGATATATAACAGTTTTTAAAGGTATAATTTATATACCCCCAAATTTTCACATTTAAAGTGCACAGTTCTTTGATTTTAGTATATTCACAGAGTTGTGTAGTAGACACATCCATTATCTAATTTTAAAACATTTTAAACACTCCAAAAAGAAACTCCATATCCACCAACTATAATTCTCAGTTTCTCCCTGCTCCAACTCATGGAAATCATGAATCTACTGTCTGTTTCTCTGGATTTGCCTATTCTATACATGTTATATTAATGGCATAATTTTTCATTCTGGACATGTTATATTAATGGCATAATTTTTCACTCAGCATAATGGATTCAAAGTCCATCTAAGTTGTAGCATGAATCAGTATGTCATTCTTTTTTTAAAAAATATTTTTTTAGTTGTCAGTAGACCTTTATTTTATTTATTTATATGTGGTGCTCAGAATCGAACCCAGTGCCTCACACATGCTAGGCAAACGCTTAACCACTGAGCAACAACCTCAGCCCCCATGTCATTCTTTATTGTTGCTAATATTTCATTATGCAGATATACCAGATTGTGTGTATTCCATCATTAGTTGATAAACAATAAAAATTGTGTTTGATTTTTTGGTTCTTATGAATAATACTGCTAAGAACATTTCGTGTATAACTTTTTGTAAGAATACATATTTTCATCTTTTAGGGTATATACCTAGGAATGGAATGGCTGGGTAATATGGTATTTTTATGAACATCATTTTGGGGAGCTGCTAAATTGCTTCTGAAGTAGCTGCAACATTTTACAACCTCAGAGTAATGTATCAGCACTCCAATTTCTCTATGTATTTTTCACCCCCTCCTCTCCTCCCCTCCTTTCCCCTCCTTCTTTTCTTTTCCCTTGTCTTCTCCCCCCACCTCTCTCTATGTGTGGATAGATTCACTAAATTTATAAACTAACTTAGGGAGATCAGATGTATTTATGGTTTTGAGTTTTTGTGTCCTAGAGCATAGTATGTCTTTTCATCTGTGTCTACTTTTATGTCTGAGGAATGTTTTGTAATTTTTTCTCATGCAGCTTTTGGGTGTTCCCTTTTGAGTCTTTACCTGGGCATGTTTTCCTCTTGGCTATCATAAATGGTATCTTCCATTTCCGTGCAAAGTTAACTGAAAAATGGATTTTATGTTATGGTTGATTCTATATCTTTGTTGATAATTTTGATGATTAAATTTCTGGTCTCTTGTGGGCTGAAGAATGGAATTCATGGAAAACTGTTTTGTCAAGGCAAGTCCTGGGAACCTTCTCCAGGTCTGCTCCTAGTGTACCAATAATGCAGCACCTCTGTGAACCCAGCACCTAGGTTTAGTCCCAAGCAGCATTATTACTATGAGGAATGGAGTGGTGGCACACACCTGTAATCCCAGCGACTGCGGAGGTTGAGGCAGGAGGATTACAAGTTTGAGGACAGTCCCAGCAACTTAGCAAAGCCCTGTCTCAAAACAAAAAATTAACATAAAAGAGGGCTGAGGCTGTAGCTCAGTGGTAAAGCATCCCTGAGTTTAATCCCCGGTACCAAAATAAATAAACCAGAAGGGGTTTGTAATCTGCTCTGTGTAAGAAAGACAGGTGATTCTGAAAGGATGAAGAATCCAGGTGAAAGGGTTTTCACGGCTGGGTTGTGACAATCTAGTCACTTATATACCTATGGTTGGCTGCAACTGGTTGGGTCTTTAAAGGCTGTGTTATTATGGGTGGGAATGGGCTGTCATCGTGGAGAGCAGGACGGAGGGACCTGCTGAGAGTAGCAGTGCTATTGCTGGTTGACCCAGCGATTTCTCTCTGGGATATAAACTGAGGGGAATGAAGTCACCACCTTCTAAAGACACCCACCCTCCCGTGTTCATTGCAACATCAGATGACACCCCTCCTCAGCCTATTTAAAAAGGCAGGGAAGAAAGGAGTGATTCATGGGAGCTATTAGTAATGAGCCTTTAGGAAGCGCAGTGACTCAGAATGCAATCGGGACGGGCCCGCAAGTAAACAGATGTAATAAGGTTGTTACCAACCTCAGCCACAGTCCAGGGCCTTCATCAGCGTCCCACCTCTGCCCAGCTACAGATATGGGCCTCCTTAGCCCATGTCCCCAGGGTCTCTTCACTGGGCTTACAAGTGTCCTCAATGGATCTGGGCATCTTTGTGTGTGGTGAAAGGTTGATACTGGGAAGAAGCCAAGAGACATAGTTGGGCAACATGCTATTTGGCAAAAAGTAGAGAGCTTCTGCTTAAACCCAATCTGGGTGCTAATTAATGCCAATCTGGTAAACTTCCAATCATAGTACCAAAGGCCTTCAGTTGGTCACATGGCCCATGCCTGACCAATCACGGTACCCATTCCACCACGTAATTTGTCCAGGGGTGTGGAAATGGGTCCTGGAACTTCATGTAGAGATGAGAGAGAAGCTCTCTTTCCTTGAGGGACTAAGAGGAGAAAATCTCAGAATTAAACCTTAAGAAAAATTTCAACTTGAATAATAGTTTTCTCTTGCTTCTTGTTCCCATTTGAGATGATTTATGAATTAATAATTCACATCTGTTTCAAAATAGTTAAATTTGGTAAGAATTAAGTGCAGTTGATCACACTGTATGAGTAAGAATGTATTTAGAAATGAACACAAACTCATTTTGAATGAGCTCTGAGCTCCGAGAATTGAGGTGGGAGAAAAGACCCACATGACTGAGAATCAGTTATTCATTTCTGCAGTCCGTTCAGGCAATAATTTTTGACTTCTGTGGTGATGAATCACATTGATAGAAATATTTGGGTCAGATATAAACTACTGCCCATGTTACTGACATTCTTTGGAAGCTCTCAGCTTCTGAGAAGAGGGCAGAGTGGCTGAAGGACTAGGTTGTTGTGGGTTATGACAGAGATCTAATGGGGAGCTGCTTCTGAGTGAGGACTCTGGAATCAGAGTATCTGAATTTGACTGCCAGTTCTACCACTTATTAGCTGTGTGACTTTGAGTAATTCTATAACCTTCTCTATCACAATTCCACATCTGTAAAACGTAATGATTACCCAATAAAGTAATAACTTGCAGACCTGTTTTGGGCGTTAAGTGAAATTGTTTATGAAAAATGCTTAAGAAAATGCCTAGTATTTAATAAGTGCTCAATAATTACGAACTGCTGCTTTTTCTTTTTCCCTCTTCTTTTTCTTGACATTGTTTTGATCTTCCTTCCCCTATTATTGTTTATAGGAATTAAATATCAGTTTATGTCCCAGCAGGAAAGAGCTGACATATTTAACTGAGATTTTCAATAAGAACTATTTTTTATAAAACTTTTATTTGGTATTATTTTAGATTTACAGAAAAGTTGCAAAGATACTAGAGTGGATTTCCTTATACCTGCTCCCAGTTTCTGCTTCCCGTAATTACTATGGTACACTTATTAAATCTAAGAATCCAACATGGTACATCACTATGGGAAGCGGAATTCCAAGATGGCACCTAAGATTCCAGGGCCCTGGTATACATACACTTTCTCCCAGTTATCTAATCAAACTTTAATCTAGGGGTTGCTGGGAAGGGACTTTTGAAAGTAACGAAGATCCTTAATCAACTGACCTTAAGATAGGAAAACTATCAGAGTGGACCTGGCCTAATCACAGGAGCCCTTTCAATCTTGGTCTAGAGATCAAAGGCAGGGAAATCAGAGAGAGGCAGTACCTGAGAGGGATTTGGCAAGATTGAAATCCTCTTGTCTCAATTTGAAGGAGGAAGGTGACCTGAGGCAAGACCCTGAGGGCATTCTCCAGTTCTGGGAGATCTGCTGTTGGCAGCCAGCAAGGAAACCAAAACCTCATTCCTGCAACTGCAGAAAAATGAACTTGGTCCACCACCCCAATGAGCTTGGAAGTGTGTTCTTCCCCAGGCCTCTAGAGGGAGCACAGTTTCTGAATATCCTGATTTCAGCTCTGCAAGATTAAGAGCAGAGAACTTGGTTGCAATGTGCCTGGACTTCAGACTTGTAGAACTGTGGGCTAAAAAATGTGTGGTAATTTCTTACATAGCAATAGAGAACTATTGCAATCACTGTTCGTTAAACTGCAGACTTCATTCAGATTTTACCTTTGTTTTCCTCATTAATGTTCCTTTTCCGTTGTAAGATACAGTTCAGGATATAACAACATATTAAGTTATCATGTGTTAGGTTCCTCTGGTCTATGACAGTTTCTCAAACTCTCCTTGTTTTATTCATGACCTTGGAATTTTGAGAGGTACTGTTTTGAGTGTGTCTGGTTAATTTTTTTCATGATTAGAGGGAAATTTGTAAGACATTTGTAATTAACTGCCCAGGTGTCCTCCAAAGGAGTTGTATCATTTTACATTCCTAGCAGCCATGTACAAGCAATCCAGCTGCTCAGCATCTTCACCAATGTTGAGTCTGGTCAACCTTTGCCGTCATTCTGCAATTCTTCTTGAAGTTCTAACATGTACATCTGTCATAAAACTAATCAATTTGAACATATTTTCACATACTTATTAACATATATATATCTTTTGTGAAGCATCTGATCAAATCTTTACCCATTTTAAAATTACATTTTCTTCTTCTTATTAGCTTTTCATTGTTTTAGAAATGTATTCTGAAGGAGTACAAATAACCAACAGTGATAAAATGTCCAACATCTTTAGCCACCAGGGAAGTGCAAACCAAAACTACACTGAGATTCCGTCTCACTCTGGTCTGAATAGCAATCATCAAGAATACAAATAATAAATACTCGTGAGGATATGGGGGAAGAGGAACTCTTATACGCAGTTGGTGGGAATGTAAATTAATAAAACCACTGGGTTAGTCAGCTTGTGTCACCGCTACCAAAATACCTAATAAGAACAACTTAGAGGAGGGGAAGCTTATTTTGGTTCATAGTTTCAGAGGTTTCATTCTATAGACAGTGAGCGCTATTGCTCATCCTGGGCTCATTGAACCTTTCCTGTCTGGGCTCAAGGTGAGGCAGAGCATCATGGTGGAAAAGTGTAATGGAAAATGCTGTTTACCTCCTGGCAGTCAGGAAGCAGAAAGATGGGGGAAGGGACCACAGGGAAGATGCACCTTTCCATGGCATGCCCCCTGTGACCCACCTCCTGTAGTCACGCCCCACCTGCCTATAGCTACCACCCAGTCAGTTCATTTAAATTAGGATGTGCTGATTAGGTTACAGTTCTCACAATTTAATCATTTTTACCTCTGAACATTCCTTCATTAGCTTTTGAAGGACACCCCATATCCAAACCATAATAGCCACTATGGAAATCAGTATGGAGGTTCCTCAAAAAGCTACCATATGATGAAATTCTGCCAGTCCTTAGCACCTATTCAAAAGAATTAAAGTCAGCATACTTTAGAGACACACGTAAACCTATGTCTATAGCAGCACAATTCACAAGAGTCAAGTTGTGGAACCAGCCTAGGTGTCCATCAGGGGATGAATGGATACAGAAAATGTGATCTGTCTACACAATGGAGTTACATTCAGTCATAAAAAATAGAAATCATGCCATTTTCAGGAAAACAGATGGAAATGGAGACCATACTTTGAAATAAAATGAGTAAAGGCTCAGAGAGAAAAGTGTCACTTGTGTTACATTCATATGTGGATTCTGGAGGGGAAAAAATAGGAAAAAGAAAAGGGGTGCCTGAAAGTGGAATGGTGACAAGTAGAGGGGAGGAAGGGGACCAGGGGGAGAGAACAGTAACTGGGAGTGAAGTTAATCAAATTACATTTTTATGTATATAAGAATCAGTCACAGTGAAATTCACCATTCTGTGTACTTAATAGGCACCGATAAGAATGTATTCTGAGTAAGAGTTCTTTTTTTGTTGTTGTTCCTTATAGATATGCAGACAGTAGAGTGTATTTTGACATGTTCTGCATACACAGAGTGCAGAGTATAACTTATTCTAATTAGGATCCCATTCTTGTAGTTGTACATGAAGTGAAGTTTCACTGGTGGTGTATTCCTATACGAGCATAGGGAAGCTATGTCCAATTCATTCTACAGTCTTTCCTAGTCCCATTCCCCCTCCCTTCCCTCCATTCCTTTGGTCTAATCAACTAAACTTCTATCCCCCCCATTTATTGTGTGTTAGCATTTGCATATCATAGAGAAAATTCTGCCTTTGGTCTTTTGGGATTGGCTTATTTCACTTAGCTTGATAGTCTCCAGTTCCATCTATTTACCAGCAAATGCCATAATTTCATTCTTCTTTAAGGCTGAGTAATATTTCATTGTGTATATATACCACATTTTCTTTATCCATTCATCTGTTGTAGGGCACTTAGGTTGGTCCCATAGTTTAGCTATTGTGAAGTGAGCTGCTACAAACATTAATGTGGCCGCATCCCTGTAGTAGGCTGATTTTAAGTCCTTTGGAGTCAGTTATTGTGACCCAATAACTGGGTCAATGGTTATTCCATTCCTTGTTTTCTGAGGAATCTCCATACTGTTTTCCAGAGTGGCTGCACCAATTTGCAGTCCCATCAGCATTGTATAAGTGGACCCTTTTCCCCACATCTATGCCAACATTTATTGTTGCTTGTATTCTTAATAATTGCCATTCTGACTGGCATGAGATGAAATCTTAGTTTTGATTTGCATTTCTCTAATTACTTGAGGAGTTGAACATGTTGAACAGTCATATTTCTTTTTCTGTGAAGTGCCTGTTCAGTTCCTTTGCCCATTTATTGATTGGGTTATTTGTGTTTTTGGTGTTAAGTTTTTTGAGTTCTATATATATCCTGGAGATTAATGCTGTTTCTGTGGTGCAGGTGGCAAAGATTTTCTTTCATTCTGTAGGCTCTCTCTTCAGGTAATTAATTGCTTCCTTTGCTGTGAAGAAGCTTTTTAGTTTGATACCATGCCATTTAATGATTCTTGATTTTACTTCTTGCACTATAGGAGTCTTATTGAGGAAGTCAGTTTCTAAGCTGAAATGATGGAAAGTTGGGCCTATGTTTTCTTCTAGTAGGAGCATGGTGTTTGGTCTAATGCCTAGGTCCTTGATCCGCTTTCATTTGATTTTTGTGCAGGATGAGAAACAGAGGTTAAATTTCATTCTGCTACATATGGATTTCCAGTTCTCCTAGCACCATTTGTTGAAGAGGCTCTTTTTTCCAATGTATGTTTATGATGCCTTTGTCTAATATAAGGTAACTGTATTTATATGGGTTTGTCTCTGTGTCTTCTATTCTGTTCCATTGCTCTTCAATTCTATTTTTGTGGCAACTATGCCATTTTTGTTATTGCAGCTCTGTAGTATAATTTAAAGTTTTGTATTGTGAGGCTTCCTGCATTACTTTTCTTGCTAAGGATTGCTTTGGCAATTCTTGGCCTCTTATTTTTCCAAATGAATTTCATGACTGCCTATTCTATTTCTATGAAGAGCATCATTGGGATTTTAATGGGAATTGCATTAAATCTGTATAGCACTTTTGATAGTATGGCTATTTTGACAATATTAATTCTGCCTATCCATAAACATGGGAGATCTTTCCATCTTTTAAGTTCTTCTAGTGTTCTGTAATTTTCATTGTAGAAGTCTTTCACCTCTTTTGTTAAATTGATTCCCAGGGATTTTATTTATTTATTTATTTTGGGACGATTGTGAATGGGATAGTTTTCCTAATTTTTGCTTCATCTGATTCATCATCATTGGTGTATAGGCCTGCAATTGATTGATGGGTGTTAATTTTATATCCTACTACTTTGCTGAACTCGTTTTATGAGTTGTAGAGGTTTTCTGGTGAAGTTTCTTGGGTCTTCTAAATATAGAATCATGTCATTGGCAAATAGAGCTAGTTTGAGCTCTTCTTTGTCTATTCACATCCATTTAATTTCTTTCTTTTTCCTAATTGCTCTGGTTAGAGTTTCTAGTACTATGTTGAATAGAAGTGGTGAAAGAGGACGTCCTTATCTTGTTCCAGTTTTTAGAGGGAATACTTTCAGTTTTCCTCTGTTTAGAATGATATTGGCTTTGGGTTTAACATATATATAGCTTTTACAATGCTGAGGTATGTTCCTAGTATACCTAGTTTTTCTAGTGTTTTGAACATGAACAGATGCTGTATTTTGTCAAATGCTTTCTCTGCATATATTGAGATAACCATGTGATTCTTGTCCTTACATCTGTTGATGTGGTGAATTGTATTTATTGATTTCTGTATGTTGAACCAATCTTGCGTAGCTGGGATGAACCCCACTTGATCATGGTGCACTATCTTTTAAATATGTTTTTGTATGCAGTTTGCCAGTATTTGATTAAGGATTTTTGCATCTATGTTCATCAGGGATATTGGTCTGAAGTTTTCTTCCCTTGATGTGTTTTTGTCTGGTTTTGGTATCAGGGTGATATGAGCTTCATAGAATGAATTTGGAAGGTTTCTTTCCTTTATTTTTCATGAAATAATTTGAGGAGTATTGGTTTAAAGTTCTTCTTTGAAGGTTTGGTAGAACTCAGTTGAGTTCTACCATCTGGTCCTAGGCTTTCCTTTGTTGGTACATTTTTGATGACGTCTTCAATTTGATTGCTTGAAATTGCTCTATTTAAATTTTCTATGTCCTCCTGATTCAATTTGGGTAGGTCACATGTCTCTAGAAATTTGTCAATGTATTCAAGATTTTCTTTTTTATTGGAGTATAAATTTCAAAATAGTTTCTCATTATCATTTGTATTTCAGCAATGTTCATAGTATATTTCCTTTCATTACAAATTTTAGTAATTTGAGTCCTCCTGCCATTTTTCTCTTGGTTAACTTGGCTAAGAGTTTATCAATTTTATTTTTTTCCCAAAGAACCAGCTTTTTGTTTAATTGATTTTTTGAAAATTTTTTTTGTTTCAATTTTATTGATTTTGGCTCCGATTTTAATTATTTCTTATGTGGTACTGCTTTTGGTGTTGATTTGTCCTTCTTTTTCTAGGGATTTGAGATGTAATGTTAGATTATTTATTTGGTGATTTTTAGATTCTTTTAATGATTGAGCTCAATGCAATGAACTTTCCTTTTAGAACTGTATTCATAGTATTGCAGAGATTTTGATATGTTGTGTTGCTAATCTCATTTACCTCTAAATATTTTTTTATTTCATCCCTGATTTCTTCTGCTATCCATTGGTCACTTAAAGAGCATATTATTTTGTCTCCAAGTGTTAGAGTAGCTTATGTTTTTTATTTTATCATTGATTTCTTTTTAAAATTTATTTGTACTAATCAGTTATACATGACAGCAGAATGCTCTTCAATTCATTGTACACAAATGGAACTAATTTTATTCCATTATGATCTGATAGAATGCAAGGTATTATCTCTATTTTTTAAATATATTCTAAAAGTTACCTTGTGGCCTAAACTATGGTCTATTTTAGGGAAGGATCCATGTACTGCTCAGAAGAAAGTGTATTCAGTCATTGATGGATGAAATGTTCTATATGTTTGTTAAGTCTAAATTTTTAATTGTTTGAAGCTGTGAATAAACCATGGGTGTGTCTAAGCCATCTCTAAGCAGAGATGTGCCCCTTGGAGAACTCTTGGTGTAATCTCAACAATCTAAGACTGCTTTATTGCCCTGGCAAATGTCTTGCTCAAAGACAATTCTGTGATACTGCAGAATTTATTGACTCAGACAGCCCTAGGTTCAAATGCAACTCCCTGGAGGTATAGAGAGATATCAGTGCCCCAATTAGCCTTGAAGCACCAGCTGTGTGGAGGAAGAAGAATTACTGCAGAAGTGATAAGTCCCCAATCAGGCCAACTTCCCCACAGCCTCTTGCTTCTTGTTTACCTTGAAGAACCCTTCCTCACCATAAATTCCTTTGGTGTATTTCACTATAAACAAAGCATTTGCAGACTTTTTCCTTTTGTTAGAATTAGACCCATCAGGTTTTGTCTACATGTCAAGCCCTTGTTTTCAATATAAATATTTTCTGTGCCTTTTGTATTATTTCTTAATATTACTTTTTTAGCCTTTTATTTCCATCTGCCCACACCACTAAGGGTTACTTATTCCCTTCCCACACAGGCCATGGGTAAAAATTAATTGTATTTTTTAGTTCTATAGCTTCTTTATTTTGTTTTTGTTTGGAGGATCTATCCAGTGATGATAGAGGCATGTTACAGTCACCCAGTATTATTGTGTTGTGGTCTATTTTCTTCTTATAATTGAGATGGGTTTATTTGATGTATGTAGATTTCCCATTGTTTGTGGCATAAATATTTATGACTGTTATGGCTTGTTGATGTATAATTCCTTTAAGCAGTATGAAATGACCTGCTTGGTCTCTTCTGATTCACTTTGTCATAAAGTTCACTTTATCTGATATGAGGAGAGAAACCCTTGCTTGTTTCCAAATCTATATGAATAAATTGTGTTTTCCCATTCTTTTATCTTTAGTCTGTGGATCTTTCCTATGAGATGAGTTTCTTGGAGACAGCATATTGTTGGGTCTTATTTTTAAATTAAATCTGCCAGTTTATGTCTTGATTGATGAGTTTAGACCATTTGAATTCAATCTTATTATTAAAAAATGATTTTTAAAATTCTCTGTCATTTTGATTTATTTCAGGTTTTTAGTTTAAATTAGTTTCTGGGAGATGGAGGAGACTGACCCTGGCCCATCGCATGGAGGAGGAGACTGACTGCACACATGGAGGAGGACTGCTCTGTGGCCCCCCATCTACTAACACATGGCTAGCCAGGCTAGCTTCTGTCTAGAGACAACAACCAGGACAGGGAAGACCATCACAAAGGTTCCTGCAGGCCTGGTTACATTAGAGGTAAGGTATTGGTAACCTGGAGGGACACTGTAAGATTATAGTGTAGAAACTTTAACAATTCAAATCAGCACTGCTAGAGGAAGACACATGAATAACATGAAAAAATAAGGGAAGAAAATGCTCCAAACAAACAAAGATGCTACAATAATAGAATCCATTGATGCACAGTAGATGAAATGTCAGAGAAGAAGTTTAGAATGTACATAATTACAATGATCTGTGAAGCACAGAATAATGTGAGAGCAATTACAGGCAACAATTGATCAATCCAACAAAGAGATTAAAGAGCAAATACAGGCAACAATTAATTACTTCAACAAAGAGATAAGAGAGTAAATATCGGTAACAAAAGATTACTTCAAGAAAGAGAGATATACTCTGAAAACAAAAAACAAATCAAAACAAGCAAAAAACAAACAGAAATCCTTGAAATGAAGAAAACAATAAAGCAAACACAAAATTCAATAGAAAGCATCACCAACAGACTAGATCACTTGGAAGACAGAACCTTAGGCAATAAAGACAAAATATAGAAAATAAAGAAAATATAGAAATTTTCAAAATATAGAAAATAAAGTTGACCACACAATGAAGATGGTAAGAAACCATGAACAGAACATCCAAGAATTATGAGATAACATTAAAAGACCAAATATAAGATTTATCAGGATAGAGAAAGGCACAGATATTCAAACCAAAGGCATGCACAATCTCTTCAATGAAACAATATCAGAAAATTTCCCAAACATGAAGAATGAATTGGAAAATCAAATATAAGAGGCTTACAGGACACCAAATGTACAAAACTACAACAGACCCACACCAAGGCACATTATAATGAAAATGCCTAGCATACACAATAATGATAGAATTTTAAAAGCTGCAAGAGAGAAGGTTCAGATTACATACAGGGGGAAACCAATTGGGATCTCAGTAGATTTCTCAATCCAGACCCTCAAAGCCAGGAGATCCTGGAACAATATATACCAAGCTCTGAAAGAAAATGATGCCAACCAAGAATCTTACATCCACAAAAATTAAGCATCACATTTGATGATGAAATAAAAATCTTCCATTATAAACAAAAGCTAAGAGAATTTACAGTGAGACAGCCTGTACCAGAGAACATTCTTGGCAAAATATTTCATGAGCAGGAAATGAAAAACAACAATGAAAATTTGCAAAGAGAAGAAATACACTACAGGAAAAGCCAATTGAAGAAGAAACCAAGTCAAGTTAAAAACCAAAAATAAACCAAATGACCAGGAATACAAATCATATTTCAATAATAACCCTGAATGTTAGTGGCTTAAGCTCATCAATTAAAAGGCATATTAGATTAAAAAAGACCCAACAATATGCTGCTTTCAAGAGACTCATCTCATAGAAAAGGATATCCACAGACTGAAAGTGAAAAGATAAGAAAAAAAAAACAAACCATTCACATGGACCACATAAATAGGCAGGGGTTGCCATCTTCATATCAAATAAAGTGGACTTCAAACTAAAGATAGTCATAAGAGATAAAGAAGGTCATTTCATATTAGTTAAGGGAATCATACATCAACAAGACATAACAATCATAAATATCTATGCCCTGAACAATGGAACATCCATGTATATCAAACAAACCCTTTCCCATTTTGAGAATCAAATAGACCACAACACAGTATTAATGAATGACTTTAACACATCTCTCTCACCACTGGATAGATCTTCCAAATAAAAACTAAGTAAAGAAACCATAGATCTCAATATACTATCAATAATTTAGAATTAACAGACATATACAGAGTATTTCATTCACCAACAAGTGAATACACTTTTTTCTTAGCAGCACATGGATCCTTCTCTAAAACAGACAATATGTTATGTCACAAAGTAAGTATTAGCAAATAAAAAAATAATAATACTACCCTCCATTCTATCAGACCAAAATGGAATGAAATTAGAAATAAATAATAAAATAAAGAATAGAAGCTACCCCAACACCTGGAGACTAAATAATATGCTATTGAATGATGGATGGATAACAGAAGACATCAGGGAGGAGATCAAAAAATTCTTAGAGGTAAATGAGAACTCTGATATAACATATCAAAACCTCTGGGACACCATGAAGGCAGTGCTAAGAGGAAAGTTCATTGCATTGAGCTCATTCATTAAAAGAATAAAAAGTCAATAAATAAACAACCTGAAATTATATCTCAAAACTCAAGGAAAAGAAGAACAAATCAATGCCAAAAGAAGTAGAAGACAGGAAATAATTAAAATCAGGGCTGAAATCAGTGAAATTGAAACAAAGGAAACAATTCAAAAAATTGACAAAACAAAAAGCTAGTTCTTTGAAAAAATAAATAAAATTTATAAATCCTTAGCCACCTTAACAAAAAGGAGAGAGAAAACCAAATTACTAAAATTCATTCTGAAAAAGGAAATATCATGACAGACACTATTGAAATACGGAATGTAATTAGAAACTATTTTGATAATCTATATTTCAGTAAAATAGAAAATCCCAAAGACAATGACAAATTTCTAGTGCCATATGATCTGCTCAGTCTGAATCAGGAGGACATACACAACTTAAACAGATGAATTTCAAGCAAAGAAATAGAAGACACCATCAAAATTTACCAATCAAGAAAAGCTCAGGACCAGATGGATTCTCAGATGAGTTCTACAAGACCTTCAAAGAAGAATTAATATCAACACTCCTCAAATTATTCCATGAAATAAAGAAGGAGGTAACTTACCACACTCATTCTATAAGGCTAGTATCACCTTGATTCTAAAACCAAAGACACATCAAAGAAAGAATACTTTAGATCAATATCTCTGATGAACATAGACACAAAAATTCTCAATAAAATTCTGGCAAATCACATACAAACACATAAAAAAGATAGTGCACCACAATCAAATGGGTTTCATCCCAGTTATACAGTTTGTTTCAAACACGGAAATCAATGAATGTAGACTTAAAGACAAGAATCATGACTATCTCAATAGATACTGAGAAAGCATTTGACAAAATACAGCACCTCTTCATGTTCAAAACACTAGGAAAAACTAAGGATAGTAGGAACATACCTCCATATTGTAAAAGCTATCTATGCTAAACCAAAGGCCAACATCATCCTAAATGGAGAAAAATTGGAAGCATTCCCTCTAAAAACAGGAACAAGAAAGGGATGGCCACTTTCACCACTTCTATTCAACATAGTCCTTGAAACTCTAGCCAGAGCAATTAGATGAAAAATATTAAAGTGGTAAAATTGGAAAAGAAGAATTCAAACTATCATTATTTGCTGATGACATGATTCTATACTTAGAGGATTCAAAAAATTTCATCAGAAAACTTCTAGAATTAATGAATTCAGCAAAGCTGCAGGATATAAAATCAATACCCATAAATCAAATGCATTTCTATAAATGAATGATGAATCCTCTGAAAGAGATATTAAGAAAACTACCCCATTCACAATAGCCTCAAACAACAACAACAACAACAACAACTTGGGAATCAATTTAACAAAAGAGGTGAAAGACCTCTACAATGCAAACTACAAGACACTGAAGAACGAAAAAGATGGAAAATCTCCCATGCTCTTGGATAGGCAGAATCAATATTGTCAAAATGGCCATACTACCCAAAGTGCTATGTAGATTCAATGTGATTTCAATTAAAATCCCAATGTCATTCCTTACAGAAACAGAAAAAGCAATCATAAAAATCATTTGGAAAAATAAGAGACCCAGAATAGCCAAAACAATCCTTAGCAAGAAGAATGAAGCAAGAGTCATCACAATACCAGACCTTAATCTATACTACAAAGCTACAGTAACAAAAATGGCATAATATTGGCAACAAAATAGACATGTATACCAATGGTACAGAATAGAAGACACAGAGACAAACCCACATAAATACATTTATCTCATACTACACAAAGGTGCCAAAAACATACATTGGAGAAAAGATAGCCTCTTCAACAAATGGTGCTGGGAAAACTGTAAATCCATATGCAGCAAAATGAAATTAAACCCCTATCTATCACAATGCACAAAACTCAACTCAAAGTAGATCAAGGACCTAGGAATTAGACCACAGACTCTGAGCCTAATAGAGGAAAAAGTAGGCCCAAACCTGTATCACGTAGGATTAGGCCCCAACTTCCTTAATAAGACTCCTAAAGCACAAGAAATAAAACCAAGAATCTATAAATGGGATGGATTCAAACTAAAAAGCTTCTTCTTAGCAAAAAAAAACAATCAGTGAGGTGAAGGGAGAGCCTACATTTTGGGAGCAAATTTTTGCCACACGAACATCAGATAGAGCACTAATCTCCAGGATATATAAAGAACTCAAAAAACTTAACACCAGGAGTGTTTCTACCTGTCCACAGGGAGCGGTGATAATCCGGGACAATCCACAGCTGGGTGGACTGTGGGGACCCCATGCTTGCACTGAGGGTGCCGGTCTGCGCCGTCTGTGCTCCAAGTTGTCATGCTGCTGAAAATTGAGGAAATCAAAGATTTTCTGTTCACAGCCAGGCGAAAGGATGACAAATCTGTCAAGATCAAGAAAAACAAGGATAATGTGAAGTTTAAAGTTTGATGCAGCATATACCTTTATATCTTGGTCATCACAGACAAAGAGAAAGCAGAGAAGCTGAAGCAGTCTCTGCCCCCAGGTTTGGCAGTGAAGGAACTGAAATGAATCAGACAGACCAATTTGAACTACATTAAAATGTTTAAAAGTAAAAAAAACAAAAACAAAAAAACTTAACACCAAAAAATCAAACAACCCAATCAATAAATGGGCTAAGGAGCTGAACAGATACTTCTCAGAAGAAGATATACAATCAATCAACAAATATATGAAAAAAATATTCAACATCCCTAGCAATTGGAGAAATACAAATCAAAACTACTCTAAGATTTCATTTCACGCTAGTCAGAATGGCAGTTATCAAGAATACAAACAACAATAAGTGTTGGTGAGGATGTGGGGGAAAGGCATACTCAAACACTGCTGGTGGGACTGCAAATTGGTGCAACCAATCTGGAAAGCAGTATGAAGATTCCTTAGAAAACTTGGAATGGAACCATCATTTGACCCAGCTATCCCACCCCTTGGTCTATACTCAAAGAACTTAAAAACAGCATATTACAGTGACACAACCACTTCAATGTTTATAGCAGCTCAATTCATAATAGCTAAACTATGGAATCCATTTAGATGCCCTTCAATAGATGAATGGATAAAGAAACTGTGGTATATATACACAGTGGAACATCACTCAGCATTAAAAGTGAATAAAATTATGGCATTTGCAGGTAAATGGATGGATTTGGAGAATATCATGCTAAGTGAAGTAAGCCAATCCCAAAACCCAAAGCCGAATGTTCTCTCTGATAAGTGGATGCTAATCCATAATGGGGGAGGGTGCATGGGAAGAATGGTGAAACTTTGGTCAATGGGGAAGGAGAAGGAAGGGGACATGGGGGCATGTGAAATGTAATGAACGTCAATGCCCTAGGTACATGTACAACTGCACATATTGTGTGGCTCTATATTGTTTACAATCAGAGAAATAAAAAGTTCTGTTCTGTATGTGTACAATGAATCAAAATGCATTCTGCTGTCATGTATATCTAATTAGAATAAATAAATTTAAAAAATTAGTTTCTTCTTTGATTGGCTATTCTTCTTTGATTGGCTATATTTAGTGTAGTTCATTCCTTTGCTGGTTTTTAATTTTATTTTTCATTTCTTTGTTAAACATTTTATTGTGTTTTATAAAGCAGGCTTTCTTTTTTTTTTTTTTTTTTTATTATTTTATTTTTTTCCCAAAAGTTGCATTTTAATACATGTTGGCAAACATAACAGAAAAAAACAAATTATCAGAAGCTGTACACACTATTCACTGAAAACATTTGTTGAGGCAAATAGAAAAAAATTGTTACAATCATAATTTTTCTAACTTTGCACAAAATTATAAGCAGATT